>VZRZ01002556.1:628086-693300 GCA_013398175.1 Climacteris rufus
GTCAGCCCCAACCGGCGGTTCCTGGCGGTGTCGGAGGCGGCGGGGGAGCAGCCGGTGCTGGCGGTCTATGAGCTGGCGGCGGAGCGGGCGCGGCGGCGGAGGGTGCTGGCCGACGCCGAGCTGCCGGCGCGGCAGGCGGTGTCCCTCTCCTTCTCCGCTGACAGCCGGTTCCTGGCGGCCGCCACGGACCCCCCCGAGGGGCTCCTCACCTGCTGGCTCTGGGAGAAGCAGCAGCTGGCGGCGGCCGTCCGCGTCCAGGCCCCGGGCGCCGGCCCCTGCCAGGTAACGCCTGCGCCGCCGCCTGCTTCCGAAACTTCCAAACCCGAGCCGCGCCGGCTTCTCTGAGGCTCGTTTTTAACACTCCCGTTCACAGCTGACTGGTTCTTCTGAAACATATTACACTTTTGAGAAAGGTGGATAAAAGGATCAAACTGTAGTTCAATAAGTAGCAGGTGCCAGGTAGGACATACGTTCATCCTTCAGCGTATGTGCACGGTGCCTTTTCCTGTGGCCACATGGCTTTTGTCCAGGCCGAGAGGAGGAGAGGGCTCCACGCCGTGGATTTCATACAGTTTCTCTCACATTTGACATTTGCTGTTGACCTCCCTCAGCAATAGGACACTGGGCATGTTGCCGGAAAAGGCTAGCCCAAAAACTAAGAGTAGTCAGGACTAAGGGAATAAAAGGTGGGTATTTATTTGAAAGGCCTTCAAAGGTACATTTAGGGCAGACAAAGCCCCACCCAGGGGCATCACCCAAAATGGACGACGAGTCATGAGTTCTCCAGACCTTTATAGGTTTGGTCCTATGCATATCAGCATAAATTCTCGAATTAAAACTTTGCAATTTAGCCCTAACTCCCTTAGTTCGTGCTCCCCCGCCCCCTCTCCCCCTTTAGAAGCTTGGGCCTGGGCAGGCCAAGTGTCCTTGAAGGGCTAGTCCAAAGAGGCACTGTTACGTCTATAGAGAACAGCAACTAACAAGCTATAAAGCATACAAAATTTGGAAAATATAAGGGTTAAAACCTAAGGCAACATGCTAAATAAAGTTTTGCATTAACCCATAATGGACATTCTCATGACTGTATCTGTTGTATCACGTGAGATTCTCCTGTATCACATGAGATCAATGTTACGGGGCCAGTACAATTGGCCAGTGAGTGTGCAATGTGCCCCTTGTGTCCCTGCAAAAACACACACTAAATATATTGGCTGTGCTCTGTAGTGATGACACACTTCTGGAAGCTTTCTGTGCACCTTTTCCTTCCTGCAGCCTTCTCTGTGCAGCTCCTACGAGAAGAGTGCCTAGGAGCAGGCTGATGACACACAATTTCTGCATCCAGCTTTGGGTGCCCTTTTTTAGGCTCACTCATGTAGGCAGGTCAGATACTTTCAGTACATGGTTTGGTTGGACTCCAGCTGCCTTTTTTTCCTGGGGTACAGCTACAAGCAGAGGTTGGTAGTCCATTAACTCAATTTCTAAAGAGAGGGGAGTGTAAAGATTCTAGCCGTCTAAAATCCTATTAAGCATAAAAAATTACTTCAAACTCCCCCTGCTATCCTTTATGTTGAGTATTGAGATAGCTATTACATTATTTTCACAAATAAATACCTAATTATGTGAATTCATATGCATACTGTTTGCCTCAAATAGAGGAATACAGAACTTATTCCTGGCCTTTTAGGAACAAATGGTCCTACTTTTTAGGAAGCTTGGTACAGGAAAAGATTGTGAATCCGTAGCAAAGAGGTATTTTGGCCTTACTTTTGTAATTTAATTTTGATAGACACACTTCTGAAAAGGGGAAAACTGCAACATGTAGTTATGATGGTTAATTCTTAATCTCTTCTGTATTCTTGTATGTTTGTATGAATCATCTTCCTGTATCTGGTATAGGAAGTCTTCAGAAAGTCTTCGGAAAGTCTTCAGGCATAATATTCACTTATTTGTGAACATAATTGAAAAACGTACTTCCTCTCTTTTTTGTTCCATAGGTGAGCTTTAATCCACAAGACAATGCCCAGGTTTGTGTCACTGGGAACGGCTTTTTTAAACTTTTTAAGCTCAGTGAAGGATCTTTGAAGCAGATGAATTTACAAAAAGGAGAGCCAGAAAACTATTTGTGCCATGCCTGGCTGTCCAAGCAGGAAGTTATATGTGGCACTGACACAGGCAAACTTAGCTTGTTTGAAACTGGAGAGCTGCAATGGGAGACAAATTTAGAGTACAGAAAACCACCCAAGGAACTAGAAGATACAACAAAAGAATATGAGAGGTAAATCTGTTAAATATTATTGGTAATAGTTCTATGCTTGTGCGTGCAGATTAGTTACTTCCTTCTTGTCCAATTTATGATTTTGATTGCTGCTTAGCATTTTTTAATTTGCCCTTCTTTATTTGTAAGTGTTTATGCATTTTCTGCTTGCAGTTCTGACGTTTCTTGTGGACTGGCCTTTGAAGATAATGGTGCACCACGGGACTCTTTGCCTCTAATATCTGCAGTTGCAGCGTATTCCAAGGGCTTTGCGTGTTCACCTAGCCCAGGAGTTGTTCTTCTGTTTGAGAGGACTAAGGGAACGGAAGTCTACAAGGAGAGTCAAGAAGTCTGGGTAAGGAGGAAAAAGCTTTTCAAAGTAATTATGCAGCAGAGACCTGTTTAAAGGACTGTGGGTGCTTCCACAGTCAATTATTAATTAATAATTAATAATTAATAATAATTAATAATTAATTCAATTATTAATAATGATTTTTAGCACATTGCTAAATTGCATTGTAAGCATTAGCTAACTGTCCTGGTGATGTCAAAAGAAAGGGATTTGCCAAAAGTCACACTGAAAGTCAGTGACTAATGACCTTTTGCAAGGTATGTTCCCTTCCCATGTGTAAAATGTGCTTTGAAGTTGCTAAACTTCAGGAAACCTTTAATGAACTTTCATTGGTGGAGACTTTTGGGACTAAGAAGTGGTTTACATCAGTTTTGAAGAACTAAGCTGCTTGGTTTTTTCCAAGGAGAAGCTTTTCACCACAGATATTTATTAGAGTTGTCTTGAGGCTTGTGCACTCCAACCCTTAAATAATCCAGTAAGATTTCTGACTGTTCAATAGCAAACTGCATTGGCTTACTGCAGTCTCTGGATAAGAACATTTGACTCTAATGAGCTGGCCAAGACATCATACTCTGGTTCTGAAAGGTCAGATCTTCTCTCTGCATGAGACCCTGTAATAAGACTTATCTATCTGAATGATACACTACAAAGGACTGTTAGTCTGAGATCACAATGTTTAGGAAGTTCCCATTCTGACATTTGCTAGTTTTTTTTCTTGCTATCTTTCTACTACCATTTTAATTCTTGTTTAGTGCAGTACTTCAGATTACTGCTGAACTGTCCTCTGATACTTTATTTCAGCTGTAATGCTATACATACAGTTAGGTTGTCCTCTTGTTCTCTCTCCCTTTCTTTGCAGTAGTTATGTGCTATTAGATATCCAAGTTGTCTTGCTGATATTATGTATATGCTTATTAGAGGAGCATTAGAGGAGCAACGAAAATTTGTGTGTGTGCATGCCTACTACGAAAACATGGAAACCTGACTTATCTCATGGGATGCACTTCTTGTGTAGCTTCCTCAGGACCTGTTCAGCACTGAGCCAAAAAAGTCAGGCAGACAGGACATTACATGTATATGCTTCAGCCCTTCTGAGGAAACGATGGTTGTTAGCACAACTAAAAATCAGCTATACATGTTTACTATGTTCTCCACCCAGCTTATAAAGGTAAGTGCAGTTCTATCACATTCCACAGCCATCATGTCCAATAATGGCTGTATTGTAATGGCACCGGCTAATCAGTGTTGTTTTCTGTGGTGCAGTCTCATATAATCTTTCAAATGAACCTTTAAGGTTCATGATACGAAGTGCTCTGTGTGCTTCTCTGAGAGTGGTATTTCTGTGGCCCCTTGCTCAACAATCCTTCCATGAGAATACTTGATGCTACTCAGTAGAATTGATAGAGGACACTGTTAAGACCATTTAAGGATGACTGTTACTGCTAAACTACTACACTAAGGCTTTAACAGAGAGATTCTCAATGTAACTGTAGTGGTTTATGCTCCCCTGTAATGTGTAGAAACTTTGATGCAATGATAAAGCTGGAACAGCCACGGGAATCTCATGTGACTACAATAATAGTTGTTGAAATCCTAGCTAGAAGTGAAATCTCTTTGTGAAAGACAAACATAATGAAAAACCTTTCCTACTTCAAAGGAATTAAATTATACAAAGACAATTGATAAATATATTATCATGAAATAGATTTATATGGAGTTGAATACCTAACCTGTGTGCAGCTGTATGGAAGGATCTTTACAGGAAGAGAGGTTGTAGTTAAGGGTCCTGTTTCCACATGCAGCCTAAAATTTAATTGGTACTTCACTTACCGAATGTGGTAGCTAAACATCCTGGTGAAGTTTTCTATCACATAACACTTGATATTTTTCTTAATATCTGCATGACCAGAAGGTATTAACTGAATTCTTGCAGGTCCAGTTCTATTTATTTATCTAATTTGCCTTCTTTTAAATACCTACAATTATGTTCTGCTCTCATTGCTCTCTGCCCTGTATCACTTTTCTTGATTATTAATTATAAACTTAAAACTAACATTGTTAGGTCTTTAACATTGTTATGTGCACACCAGTGCAGTGAAAGGATTAAGGGGTTCCCTCAAATCTATTGTGCTACTGTATGCAAAGACCCATGATAGATTCTTTTATCTGGCTTACTGCCTGCAATGAAATATTTGTGATTTTTTAACGTTCTCATTCCTTCTCAGGAGAAGATATCCTATTTTGCTTATCTGAATTTCCCACTGCATTCTAATTCAATCACCGGTCTGGACATGTGTACCTGGAAACCCATCCTTGCTACGTGTTCCCTGGATAGATCTGTCCGCATCTGGAATTACAAGACGAAGTAAAGGGTTGTTTGTATTTGTTATTACCTCTTGATTTTTTGTATATTGTATTTAGCAGGCAACAGCAGCAATCTCCTGTGAATGAGAGTGTTGTTCTGGTAAAATTATTGTGTGGTGTGGGATGTAAATGGTATTACTAACATGATTTGGGGGATGTGAATATGCAGTGCCTTTTAAACTGGTGCCAAAAGAATCCAAAGCCTTTTCTATTAAACTGTTTTTATGTCAGACTTCTCATGCTTTGGAAAAAACTTTTCAAGAAAGTTTAATTCAGCTTTGTCTTAAGATGCTATTGTCCTATCTCCTGCCTCTTAGCCATAGTTCTTAAGCAAAATGACTCCAGCTTTTGAGGTTCCCTGGAGGGAAAAACAAATCTCAAGAGATGTTTAATGCTGCTGGAATGCTGGAGACGCAGAAAGAAGAGCCAGAGACAGCTGTGTTCAAGTTCAGAGGAAAGGAAGGAAGGGGGCAAGACCCACCTTCTTTAATCTTAAATACTCTTTTAGAAATCATTAGTCATTGGAGGAAATCAGTTCTTCCTCCTTCAACTACAGTGGTCAAAGAAAATGTCCATCAAAGATCTGTGTCCATGGGAAAGGAATGCAATGATAAGATAATTCTACAATAACATGGCTATGTTTACAGAACAATAACCTTGAGAACTAGCTACTATGGAACTAGCTATTTTTAACAGCAAAGAGTAAGGCAACAGATGTTTGTGTAGGTTTGCAATCAGTGATTCATTTACCTTCTCCATTAAATTACAGTACACAGGATTTGCTCTTGTACCTTGCACACCTTCTCTGTGAACCAGAAAGTCAAATTTACCTTTGTTTCCTGTAACATCTGTGTGATCATTACTTAACTGAGTAACCACACACTTTCTCAAGGACCAGGAGAGTCAGGTTGTAGCTGCAGGTGTCCTTGCTGGACAGATAATGTCCTGTCAAGTGTGCACGGGGAGTTTGTACTATTCCATACTGCACAATGGTTTTCTCTTTCAGCACTTTGGAGCTGTGCAAGGAATATCAGGAGGAAGCATACACAGTAGCACTTCATCCCACTGGCCTTTTCTGTTTGGTTGGCTTTTCTGACAAACTACGATTTATAAGTCTGCTGTATGAGGACATGCATGTTTTCAAGGAGTTTGCTGTGAAAAAGTGTAGAGAGGTAAGGAGTGGAGCAAAACATGAAATTGGGGAGTTACGGGGAGCAGAGTGGTGAAGAACATACAGAAAATAGAAACTTCTCTGATACATCCTATAGCATATAGGGTATCAAAGCACAGAGAAATGGATGCTGACTATTAGAAAGGTGGTCTGGAGTCTGATGTGTAACTGCGGACCTGGGAAGCAGCAGAAGGGGTAATTGGATCTGAAATACTCAATAACTGAATTTTACAGCGGAAAGCATTGATTAAGAAAGCTATAAGAGGCTAATTATGCCATGGAGTTTTCTTTCTGTGTAACAATTTGATATGAAATGATGTAATTGAAATTCAATGCGTTAATGTTTTCATCCATTCCATCTACAGTAATGGGTGGTTATGTTTTTTGTAGTGCTCATTCAGTAACGGAGGCCATCTTTTTGCTGCAGTTAATGGAAATGTGATTCAAATTTATTCCAGCATCACCTTTGAGAATGTTATTAATCTGAAAGGACATAGTGGGAAGGTTAGTAAACAAATCCTATACAATAGTATTTATTAATGTATTAACTATCTGATAAGGTGCATTTTGAGGAGGTAAAGTACAATTTTGGATCTTGAAATGGCCCCAAAAAGTAAAAACAGAAAGAGAAAACTCAAGTTTTTTTGGTCAGAAGGCAAAGTGTTCATGCACTAGATAATTTGAAAAATCTGTCCTTAAAATGGAGGTGAATAATTGGCAGGTGGCTGAACAAAGAAAAATATCCCAGTAATAAATTATAAAAATAAAATCTACAACTCAGTATTGAAATAAACTTTTTCATGACAGTGTGTTCATAAAGTAGTTCTTACTGCTTTTTCTTAATACTAAAATAGAATTGGTTGAAAAACATCTAGAGTTTTTTCAGTAAGACTTTGAAGTCTGATTCCAAAGTTGTCATGAATTTACCAGTAAAAAGACTCTGTGCTGTGTCTATAACCTACACATTAAGTTCCTTTGTGTGTTTTGCTTTTGCCAGATACATGCAATTAAATGGAGTGCAGATGACACTAAATTTGTCTCCTGTGACACACATGGTGCTGTGTATGAGTGGAACTTGTTGACAGGTAAAAAGGAGTCAGAGTGTGTGCTCAAGACCTGCGTCTACAACAGCATTTCCCTGTCTTCTGATGCCAAAATTATCTTTGCTGTTGGATCTGACCAAACTCTCAAAGAAATTTCAGAGTCTTCGGTGAGCTAACAAGCACTCTGGGATTTTCATAAATTCTCTGGGGATGGTACAAGTGCTTTGGTTTCCTTATCATCCATTTGGTCAGTAGGAATCAGTCTGGTTTTGAGAGCTGTGATATTTACTGACATTTTTGTGTTCTTATGTTCTTTACCATGAAATTGAGATTTTATTGTAGTTTTGGTTTTTTTGTAATTTTACTTGGATTTACATAGAAATCCAACATAAAAATCTTCTTATCATAGAAATCTTCTTATCCAGCCAACAAACTAACTAGACAATATTGTGTCAACTGTTTTGCTGAAATACAAGTGCATCACATCTACTACTGTATCTACATGCATTTTTTTTCCAGAAAAGTAGTAAATTGTATGTGATAACCATTGCATCTTTCAGATCACACATCAACTTGGCTTGAAATTTTAATACTGAGTATCTTTAATAAATATAGAGATTTTATATCTAAATATTGATTTTAAACCTAAAATATTTTTTTTTAAAAAATGTGTAAAGTTTGATACTGATTACTGTTCATGGCTTGACTTCTGTAGGCATGTAGATTCTTTTAACTGCATTATTTGCTGCAGGCAGGGGTACAATTGCTCATGCACAATGCAACAAAATACTTAACATAATGTGAAGGTTTTGTGTGGTGGTTTGTGTTGTTGGTTTATTTTTCAGATCCAGCATGAAGTGCCTGCTTACGGTGTTGTTTACACCGCTGTAGCTGCCTCTCGTTCCGGGCGCACGGTATTTGTTGGGACCTCCCTGGGGACAATTCGAGCTATGAAGTACCCATTAACTCTGAAGAGGGATTTCAATGAGTACCAGGCCCATGCAGGTGCTGTTACAAAGGTAGCAGAGACTAATTTCTTTTCTCTGTGATATCAGCTCCTTTAGGGCTGATTCTTCTTCTCAGTTCACAGTGTAATATGTTAAAATGAAGGTTGAGCTTGCACATGGAGAATGAATATTACAGCATTCATAGGAGTCCTGTCTCTAGACAGGTCATGGAATAAACTGTTGGCTAAAATGTGTCTTGAACCAGTTTATGAAACATAGCATATCCCTGATGGAGAACTTTGATGCAGCTCTCTCTGGAAAGAGGAAGATAATTTTGTCATAGAACTGTTTAGGTTGGAAAAGAGCTTTAAGATCATCAAGTCCAACTGTTAACCCAGCACTGCCAAGTTCATACTAAACCATGTCCCTGAGCACCACATCTACACATCTCTTAAATACCTCCAAGGATGGTGACTCCACCACTTTCACTTGTAGATGGGCATCACATTTGCCCACTTCCAGTCAACTGAGATTTCCCTAGTGAGCCAGAACTGCTGCCAGGTGACTGAAAGGGGCTCAGTGAGCATTCTGCCAGCTCCCTCAGGATTCTTTGGTAGACCCCCATTCTCCAGGAAGCCACATGTTCTGTGTTGTTAAAACTGGTCATAATTTTGGCATTTTAAGTATCACTATCAACTACAGCACCTTGATTTATCATTGCACAGTCCAGCATTAGAATATGAACTTCAGTTATTGTAACTCTACTCTCACCCCACTTGTAAGCTGTATCAGCTCCCAGGTACTCTATGCCAGATCATGCAGCCACAGGAGGTCTGGAGGGGTGACAGCAGTTATTACTAGATAGTTCTTGGTGAGCTTAGTTGCAGTTTCAAAAGAAAACATTCAGCCATCTGTTGCTCAAGCAACTTCTCAAAAACACTGGAGACCTTTGGAATTGTCATATAAATTGCCTGTCTGTGCTGTAATTGTCTAGAAGGTCTTTTCTGTTTCAGATTTTTTTAAATCTTCCTATGGCTTTGAGAGCACAAGCAGATCCAGTGTCTACACATGTTTCTCTTTTCTTTCCTCTGTTGTTTCAGCCAGGGTGGAACAGGCGTAGAGGACGTAATCAAAATGTTGGTCATGAGGCTATGTTATTATTTCTACTGTTGACTTTCTGTGGTAGAAATGGATTATATGGGTGGGGATAAAAATTTGTTATAAAATAAAACTGTGTCCCTATTCTTCCATGTCTCTTCTATTATTTTGTTGTCCCTTCTGAGATGACAGTAACAAGTGATGACCAATTTCTACTGACTGCCTCAGAGGATGGCTGTATATTTATCTGGAAAGTGCATGATAAAGAAGGTGGGGTACCTAAAGGGGAAGAGGAATTTGAGTATGCTGAGGAAGTGTTGATCATGAGATCAGATATAGAAGAGAAGGTAGGAGGAGCAACTTGTGAACATAAACCATAGGATTTATATAAATTGCATTTGCATTTGTAACCAACCATTCCTATATGGTTTGCATGGCTTTTGTCATTAAAAGAGGTTACAGCAAGTAGCTGCAGCTGCTTGTCAATATGCAAACAGCATTGTACAAACAGGGAGTGAGGAGAAAGGTTTAGACTTTTCTCCAGTCTCTTGAAAACACTTTTAATGCAGTAGAGAAGTCAGAAGATGCATTTCTCTAAACAATTTTGTAAGATAACAAAGGAACCTTACTTCTAGAACTTCTTGGTCTGTCTGAAGATTCTCTTAAAGGCTTTCATTCGTAAATATGGGCTTGTAAATAAAAGATCCTTAACAAGCTTTTGCTAATGGGAAATATTCTCTCTCTTAAAACTGTCTTCTCATCCGTGTCCTATCAGAGTCAGGCAATACTAGACCTGCAGATTTGTGTGAAAGATCTACAGACAGAAAGTGATTACGAGCTACGTCTCAAGGACATGTACTGTGATGGAAAAATAAAGGCATTGGAAGAGAATTTCACTCAGGAAATAGACTCCCTTAAAATCAAACACCAGGTATGACTCATGTTGCAGAACCAAATACCAAAAAAAAATCTTGCACTGAAGGGTTGAATTCAAGCTTGCATTACATATGTAGGAATACCATAAAGCATCTGAAAAATGAATCATTCTTTTCCAATTGAAATGTTCTTGATATTTGTAAAGCATGAAACTACCTTGGAATCCAGTATCTTATAGGTACAAGGGGAGGTAAGAGTTGTCCTAGGCAGCCTGTAAGTGTCTTCACATAAAAACAGAACAACAAATGCTGCCTGAGACCAAGGATCAGTAGTGGAAATGGGACTGTGTCTTAAAAGCTCCTTTGCACATAAGGTTGCAGCTGCTGCAGCATCTAACAATTATTCTTCTTAATGCTGCCTTCTTTATGTCCTGTTTGCTTAGATTTTTAAGAACATCTGCTAAGGTTTCTTGTATGTTTTTTGAAAGTAAAGGTAAAATATATTCCCTGGATTTCTTCTGTTTATGTGCTTATTGATTTCTTTGTGGTCAGGAAGCAAGACTTCCCTGAAAAGCAAAGGGTATGATAATTCTTCCCAGTGTCTTATTTATCTGTGTCTGATAGTGCTGTTCTGTCCATCTGTCTGATGCAGACACTGGATTTCTGACCTGTAATTTGCTATATTTCTGGACTGTTTTTAGATTTAGAAGACAAGTCATCCAGTAGTAATTTCTCTGGCAGTAAAACTGCTTGAAGTTCGAGATTACATATCACATGATTCAATTCTGTCAACCTCATGTTCTTTTTGAGCTTTTGGGTGAATATTATCCTGTTCTGGTGATTTGTGACTGCTTATTTTGTCGAGTTGTACATAGTCTCTTCAAGCGGTATTTCAGTTTGACTCCACATAAAGGATTCCATCATGAAAGCTTGCCAAATTGTTTACTAGTTTTAGTATTTTACAGTCTTGTAATTTTCAAGTGCTCTTTATATAGTTTTCTTGTATTTTGGCCCTAGTAGTTTTTTTATTTTTATTTTTTTGAGGAAGTTTAATTATTCATTTTAAGGTTTTCTTCAAGTACTTTTTCAGACTCTTCGGCTTGTCTCATTGTGTTTTTCTCATTTAAATAACCTGAGTTTTAACCTTTCCATATTTCCTCTCTTTTGTACAACCTGACCTTGTACAAGAAAGCCTTTTCAATTCTTAGATTCCTCTACCTCTCTTTTATATATGCTGGTTTTTTCTGTGGTTCTTCAAGTCTTTTGATAAATAGTGCTTGGTTACAAAGTTAAAATAATCTCAGATACACTGAAAATATTTAGATTTGTTCATTATAGGCTTGCAAGCAAATGCCTTTGAAGGTGAATAAAAGTTCTCTAGGCAAGCAAGTTGTACTTCCTGTCCAAGTATCAGTATGTGTTAAGATTAAACTGAATGACAGCTTTGGACTTGGGGCTAACATGTCCAGTTGTATCCATCAGACAAATGGAATATTTCTGCTTATGCAAGACCCATGCAGTTGTTATGAGAAGAGACTGAAAATATTGTACCTATGATACAATTCCTAGCTTTTCTGGGAAATTTCTCAGCTGTTTTCTTGCTCCAGTTCTTGGTGCTTTTTTAGAAGATTAAGTAATTTGTAGTGGCAGTCAGACATTCCAAGCAAAGGCATTCAAAACTCATCCTTGCTTAGGTTTATGTCATACTATGCAAATGTCAGCATTTTAGGACCTCAAGGTTGCTTCAAGTGAGACCTTAATATCTGGACAATAATTAGTGGAAATGCCAATGCTTCTCAAGCAGGCATACATAAAGGAGTGGAGGCTTTTGTAGCTCACAAATGTTTCTTCTTAGATTAGGATCAGTACCCTGTATTATATGAACTCTGCTGCTTTTCCTTAACTTTCCATAGTTCTGTAACTTGTCAAAACAAACTAATCTCTGAGAAAACTTGTTTTAGTGACACATGGCATCTGAAGTTTGGTGAGAGGTTTCAAACATATTTCTGTTGTGTATGTATTCCTAACCAGGGACAAGAGCACAAACAATTTGGACATTGCTTTGCCTAGTTTCAAATGCAAATGTATTTGTCTTTTTTTTTTTTCCCCAGATTTTACAGGAAGAGAAAGAAAAACAGGAGCTACAACACCAGGTTCAACTGTCTGAGCTGGTGAATAAACAAGCCAGGGAGGTGCAACAGCTAGGTTAGATTATAACAATTGTTTGCAACTAGAAACTGGGGGAAATGCTTTATTTATAGCAAATAATGTGACAGGGAGGGATTCCATTCCTAGAGTAGAACTATAAAGAAAAATACACGTATGTCATGTAGGTATTGCACACCAAATGTTTGTGTAAACAGCACCACACACATGCCCATGATGAGAACATGCACATGGGCCCTGTATCTTAGAGGTTTGGTTCTTGAGATTAGTAATTTGTTCATTTATTTTATAGCTCACTGTGCAAGAACAGTGCAGTCACAGTTCAGCAGGGAGGTAATGTACAGTGCACACAGCCTGCAAATACCTAGACTCCAGATACATAATTAAGATAAAAATACTGCAAATTAGTACCAAAGAGCAAGGACACCCATAAATGAGTCCAATGTCTACTCGTACTTTGTAACAGTTCAGCTTATACAGCTGCCATGGTTGTCATGGCAAGGAAATGCCTCAATTAGTTGTCAATTTTGTGTGGCTACAGAATCTAAAGACACTGTATATCTGATGAAGAAAATGATGAAGTACTTCTACTTGTAATTTATTGCAACCGGCTGCCAAAAAGACAGTAGAGAATAAGACTGTGATAACTGGAGAAGGATAGGATTCACCCTTCTTTTCTATTAGTTTTGTTCACTCCATATGTTTCCTGTTAACAGAATCTGACAGAAATCAGAAACTCTCAATGGAAAATGAGAAATACCAGGAGTTGCAGGTGAAATCCCAGAAGATGGAGGAGGAATATGAGAAACAATTGCACAGTTTGGAGGAAAGCAAAAGCAGGGCTGTGAAGGAGCTAAAAGAATATTATGAGCAAAAACTTAAAGAGAAATCTGTTCTGCTGGAAGAGGTAAGAAATTTAATTTGCAGTTTGATTTGTTGACCAAGTTTATCTTCAGCTGTGATAAAATGTTCCCTAGGACAGGAGAGGTTGGCATCTTCCATACAAATCCTAATCTGCCTGTAACCATGGGAAAATATTTTGACAGGTAGAATGGTAATGAGGAAAACCCATTTGAGTGACCAACTTTTTTGGGTTTCATACCTTGAGTAACTTGCTAAGATTAATAGCCTTGGGCATTCTCATCCTCATCTCCATTTCTCCTAGATCCCAGAATTCCTGTTAATTAATGGGACTTGGATGATACTGTAATTGAAGAAAGAAAGATTCCATCATGTTGTTCTAGTGAAGAGATAACATTTTGAAAATGGTGAATTACATTCCTGAGTCCTTGAGGTTCTTACATGTATAATTTGGGGGAACAAAGATAAATGTCCTGAATACTTCAAAAACTCCTGCACATTGAGGTCAAGACTTGGCAGCCAGATAACTGATACTTACATACTTAAGAGTTAGTAAATTCTATCAGCATTACTGTTTGCAGCCCTGTGTTGCAATACCAGTTTGAAAAGAATGTAGGTAGAGAGGCATACAGAGACTGAGGCAAACCTGAGTGCTTATTGGTCCTAATGCATCAGAAACAGAAATTTTAGAAGATCTGAAGTGATACTGGGTTGTGATTTCTGCAGCCACAACAAGTTTGCTGATGTTAGTGTTTGGGCCACATTCCTAACTTGAAGCATTCAAGTCTTAAGAATAATTTTAGGAGAAAAAAAGAACTTTTAATGTGTATGTTATCAGTTTTTAAAGTTATTTTAATCCACTAAGAAATTATCTTAGATGATATTGCTGCAATTGAAGAGTCCACTAAATAGAGATCCTCCCAGAAGAAACACAGTTACAAGTGTTTTATTTCTCTCTTTTACTGGTCTTTTACTGTTGTCTTCTCTAATGTTTGCTTTCCTTAACTGCAGGCAAAGGAGAATATAAGGAAACAGGCTGAAGCACATGAAGAAACAGAGAAACAAATTTATGAAGATGGAGACAAAGAAATCTCAGAAATCAAAGCCAAATATGAGACACAGCTCTTGGAAGAAAAGGAGTCCAACATGCAACTGAAAGGAGAAATAGGAGTCATGAATAAAAGGGTATCTTTTATTCTGTGGTAGGATCAGACCTGCACACAGACCTATAATTGAGGATTGAATATGATTAATGGCATGTCAATCTAGTCCATTGATTTAGTCTTTAAATATGTGGCATTTCATATAAGAACAGGGGCCCTTTCTAGGTTAGTTTGAATGTTTTAGAATATTTGGGCAGAAAAAGAAGCTGTGTGCTGACTGTATTGCTGATACGATTAGAAACAGATGATAAAGGAGGTGTGTTTTTATTAGTACACTTTCTCTTATCTACATAGTTTTAAACTATAAATAATATTGTTCATCCTATGACAGGAAAGAAATGAACCTTTTAATTTTTCTAAGATCTAATACTTTGCTTTATTAGTAAAATACTTCTACTGCTTCATTCGATGTAATAATCCCCATGTTTTGTATGCATCACCATTTTTTATTGATTTTACTAGGATTTTTAAGGAGGCATAAAATCTTTTATCTCTTTTATTGTCTGGGTATTACATATGCCTAAGGATGTTAGAGGCACATTTTTTCTTTTTCATTTTCTTCAGTATCTATCTGGGGACAGAGAGGTTTTTTTCATACACTCTACTGTCATGGTATTGTCTTTAGTTTCATTGTCTTTTAGACCTCAGGAATTTCTTCATGTGTCCTTACAGTTTGTCCAGCACCATTCATTAGTTTCAACCTTCTTGGCTTTGCAGATCTTAGTACTGAGGCAGGGATTTTGAGGGTACCCAAGAGCTATGAACTAGGCACTCTTCAGTCTTCCTTCTTTAGAGATGTGTGGCAAATGTGCACCGCACAAGAATTTTCCATGGATTGAGTGTTAATTGCAGCTGATGCTTAGGTATAATATCCATACCCTTCTTGCTTCTGGATGCAAATTCCTTGCTTCCTTGTAGTGCAGTAGGTATTCTTGTCAGAATATACAGGAAAAGCAAAAATGGATATTCAACCCCCTTTTGTGTTACAGGCATATAACTCATGTGGTGCTCCTTCATCATATCTTAATTTGATATCCTTTATCCCACACTGTCTACAAGGTGTCCTACAGAATAGGATGGCTAAGTTGTGCACAGCTTTTGCAGACTGTTAAATTCGTATTTGTTTGCCTCTCTAGTTGGACAGCCTGCAGAAAGAGCTCAAGGACCGAAACAGGGATATTGAGGAAATGAGATTGGAACAGCAGAAGCTGCAAGACATCATTAAATCACTGGAGAAGGACATATTGGCACTAAAAACAGAGATTAAAGAAAGAACTGACACTATTCTAGACAAGGTGAGAAACTGGACAATTGGCTGAGGTCAATATCACCTCCCTTAATTTAATAGATATTTATTTTAATAGCATTTGTTGTGATAATATCACATGACTGGAAACTCAGTTTCAGCTTAAGGAATTTGGATATCCAGTTTGGGATTTTGTTTTTCAGTTGACATTCTAAGCTTTACTTGGAGAGCTCAAGTACAGGATGTTGACTTTCTCTGTTCTGGGATCTGTAGATGGCTCTGCATTATTTGTCCCCTCCCATCTAATCTGTAGATTTACAACTGAAGTTCAGTCTTCCACTAGATCTGTGACTGCTGGTTTTGCCTCTTCCCTATTTGTGCCTTGTCCCAGAGATCTGTCTGAGAGTTCTGGGTCTGATTCAGACCTCTGTACCCATTTCTTCCAGGAGAAGTATATCTATGAGCTAAAAATGAAAAATCAGGAACTGCAAAATTTCAAGTTTGTACTGAGTTACGGAATAGAGGAGTTTAAGAAGCAAATAGAGTCACGTGAAAATGATATTGAAACAATGAAGAAACAGATACATGAGGTGAGTAATACTCTCATTTGGCATCTGCTATTAGACCCACTGTCTGAATACAAAGATGATCTGACAAGTGCATGAAAGATTCCACCCTGTTTGTTCCTTGACTTCTTTCAAGGATACACAGCTCTCATTCAATATCTGTGCAGCTAATAACAGTATTTGCACACAACAGCTATTTAATTTTCTGTCACATGCTACCAGTGATCAACATAGTTATTTAAGTTCCTTTTTCAGTATGTAATTCTAAATTTTGCTTAAAAATAGATCTTATCCTTATGTGTTTGTCCTCCACACGCCCTGTAGGGTTTGCAAGACACTGCTTTTGCTGATCTGGGGGAAGACAGTAAATTTTTTCTCTCAAAAATGTTGCAGATGTATGCAAACATAGCTCTGCTTAGGGGTTAAACAAATTATATTCATCAGTTGATACATGGGAGATTTGAACGTATTTGTACTTAACTTGCAGCAAATTCATTGATATGATGAATTCATTTATGATAGAAACTTACTATGATCTCTGCATAGATGTATCCTTAGCTCAGCCAAACTAGGACTATGGTGACATAGCTAATCAATGACCTATCAGTTTTCATGTTTGTTTATTCAGAACAAAATCCTTTTAAATAAAATGCAAGCTAATGAACAATTTGTATGTGCTTCAGGCTAGCATGATGAAATCCCTGTTGTCTTTTCTGATCACCATCTTGTGCCATAAGTAAATTCTATATTACCTTTACTGCTTTTTCCTGTGTGTTCTACATAGGTACCCACAGCTTTTCAATGCATTTGTTTCTTTCAGTATCAGGTTCTGGTTATTGTTGCCCCTTTCCAGTATTCACTGTTCATTTCCATCTCACCCATTTTTATTCAGGTGGAACAGTAAAGCTCCAGTTCAGCTCAAGGAAGTGAAGGGGCATCAAATAATTTAAATCAATGTAACTCCATAGGGAGTTGCACATTCGTTTGTGTGGTTTCCGTATATTCTGACAGAGGGCAGTGTTGTTACAAATTTGACGTTTCTCGTGTTGTCCTTCAGCCCGAAGGGGGACCTATTCCCTCAAGTCTGTATTTCCAGTCTCTGGTTTTCCTGTTACGTGTTGTTTTTCCATGTCTCCTTTTAGTCCTGATTTCCTCCTCCTGCTTCCTTTCAGATGGAGGAGGAGCTGGAGCAATTCCGCAAGGAGAGTGCAGAGCTGAAGCTGAACATCACACAACTGCAGCAGAAACTGAAGGCAACTGCTCGGGAGATGCACAGAGAGAGGCAGAAGGTATGGGGCACCCCCACCGTGCAGGTCCCACTGAATGACATTCTGGGGACAGAACACTGGTGCAGCTTCAATCTGAGCAAACAGTTACTTCAGGGGTACTGTGTCCAAGGAGCAGGAGAGTCTCTGGTCAGTGGGGACAAAGACATAAAACTTCCAAGCCTGCAGCCAGGTTAGAGAGTTGATAATAAAAAAAAATCCAGTTATTTATGCATCAACACATATTCTTCTGAGTTGAACAGAACAGTGAGGCAAATGCTTAACTATTCATTCCTGCCCAAGCCTGAAATCTGGGAACACTTGGCCTAAACAAGAGCAGCAGGTAGGACACCACCTAGGCATTAGCAGGGTGACATAAAGGGTGGTGTCATTAATGGAGGAGTCAAGGACCCCTTGTTTCAAAACATACCAGACATGAGGGAGGAAAAGGGACTGCAGGTGAAGATGTAGGAGCTTAGCAGGAAGTGCATGAGTGAGGAAGCAGGTAGAGGGGCCTGACAGAAAGCAAGAGAGAATGAGACAGCAATCCTGATGTGGAATCAGCAAGCTGTGCATGTGTCTGATGTGTGTTTTGTCCCTTGTCTTCTCTTAGCTGTTGGAGTGTTGTTTTTAAATAAGAAGGTAGGAGAGCATTTGGACAAGGCTCTCAGGCACATGATGTGACTCCCAGGGATGTTCTGTGCAGGGCTGAGTGTTGGACTCATTGATCCTGGTGGGTCCCTTCCAAGTCAGCATATTCTGTGATTCTGTGTTTGGGAAAGGCTGTGGGCATTCATAATGAGCCACTGGTTTTTAGATGACATCTCTGGATGCTGACACTTACATTACCTAATGCAAGTATGTTGGCTTATTATTACTGCTAAAATCTATCACTGCTATTCAACATGTAGTGCTCACATTCCCAGTGAGTTTTGTAATTAATTTTTTTTTTAGATAAAGTGGAAGTAAAGTATATGAAAATTTTCACCAGTTCCACTAGACTTTCTAGAAAATTCCACATGATAGGGTGTTCTGATGAACAAATAAGAATGTGACTACATCATTCTTGCAGAAGCAGGATATGGAAACCCTCATCAAACGGTTTAAAGCAGATCTTCATAACTGTGTGGGCTGCATTCAGGATTCTAGGAAAATGAAAGACGGTATCCGTGAACTCTACACCAAGTACGTGCAGCAATCAGACACGGTGAGTCAGGACCTGCGCCTTCTCCTGGCCCATGACTTTGTCTGGTCGTGTGGTTACTGAGGCAGCATGCTGTGCCCTCTCAGGTGGAGGCTCAAGCAGTACACACAGATTTGCAGCAGCAGTACATGAAACAGCAAGAGTATCATGAGAGGCATTTGGCGGTTTTAAGGAAGAAGATGATGAAGGATCAGGAAATGCACCAAGCTGCTTACGTGCGCATCATGCAGGTAATAAGCCTTTTCCTTGTGGGATGGAGGGGGAACAAGGTGGCATAAAAGAGACTTTAGTAGCCTTACTGTTATGGTTTCTTAGGACTCTGAAGTAGTTTTAGTTAGCTTTCTTGCCAGAAATGCCTACATTTTTCCATTAAATTTTCTGAACAAAAAGAACAAGATGTCTGAAGTCAGAAATTGCTGCTGCTTTGTGGATACTTTTGTTTATCTCCCACTCCATAAAAGAAGATAGGGAACTTCTGCTGCATAGATGTTTTTTAAGAAATTAATGTTCTTTTTTTTTTATTCAAACAGTATTTATATTGCCATCATAGTCTATTGCCCCATTTGGGTGTCAAGCTGTATTTGCTATGTGGTAGTGTTTAGGAAGTAATTTTGGAGGAAGAAAAGAAAAAAACCCTTTTTTTGTCCACATAGTCCCATGCCTACTGGTCTGAATTCAGAAGAACTTTCTGCTTTTCACATCCAGATTTTTGAAGGAAGTTCAGAAATACATGAGGAACATGCTTATTTGTACTAAGATCTCTTGCTCAGAATCCTTGTTCCTTACAAAGCAAAGTAAACTCGTGACTGCTGGGGTCAAAGATCCAATTTGTTTTCCTCTGGAGTAAGAGGACCAAAAGCCCCACACCAGACATCCTAGGAGGACATTTTTTCTACTCTCTTCTTACCATGATCTCCCTCTGCTCTGTCAGCATTTCCTTTTCCCCTCACTAGCCCGTTCTCCATTGTTACTTTATTATGCTTCCTCAGGATCATTAAACCTCAGTCCCCTCCTAAGTCATCTGTTCTTTGCTATTTATTCATTATTTGCTTCTTCAGGGCTAGACAGCAGTAATCTTCTTCCCTGGCCCTATTTTAATTTTTTTACTCTTTCTGTGAGTTAGATGTTTCCTTTGGCACAAAAGGAGATGGCTTCAGAAAATAACCTGAAGAATTTCCTTGCTGGAATAGGATGACAGATGGTGCTCATAATGATACTACTTGATGTCTTGGATCAGTAAGCCTAACATGAAATGATGATTAAAACCAAATTAATAAAACATCTGGAAGATGAAGATATCAAAGATTCTAACCAGCCTGGTTTCTTCAAAGAAAAAGCAGTTCTCTGAAGTCCAGTAGATTAATGAGATTTTACAGCCAGCAGGAATTATCATGGTCTTCCAGTCTTTCACAGGGGGCTTTTAAGACTAGTTAAGACAAACTTCTGTCAGGATTTGCTTTGAAAAAGCAAATGACATCTTGACAGTCTTCTAGCTCTGTATTTCTATTATTCCTCAGTTGTGCTTACATTTTCAGTGGTATGGATTCCTCTTTGAGAGATTAGTCATAGGTACATTTCACTGGTGACTGCTGCAACAGATGATTAGAACTGTCAAGATAACTTTAATTATTCTTACCAATTGACAAGTTGCTTGTTGTATGATGATTAATTTTCCCTCCAGCCTTCTGTATTTGTAATGGCTTCTTTGGATACGTAAGAACAGAGACACTGAATAATCTTGAAGTAATGCTGCTTAAACTGAAGCTCATATAGGACAAACTTTTCTATATGTCCGACCTGTCTCTGACAAGTCAGTACTGTAGGGACTTCCTAGGCTGCAGATTGCATCCATGTCACATGCAGTTGTACCTGATGGCCTCATCCTCCATGCATTTCATCAGTCCTTTTTCTGAAACAATTGGTTCTTTGCCATAACATCCCGTGACAATGAGTTTTCCCATGAACATTCATTTTCATTCATTCCAAGACCATTGCATTGCAGTGCAAGCATTGTCAGAATGCAAATATTGAATTAAAGGGTAATCTCTCTGGGAGAAGGCCTCCTCAGGAAAATATTAACAGTGTCAACCAACAGCCTTTTAGCACCCAGCAAACCAAATAAGACATTTCTGCATGGCCCAGATTGCCTCATACAAGATACTCTGTATTGTATTTTCTAGTAGACCAAAAGCAAGAGCTTCATTTGATAGCAGCAGGCAATCACTTGGACTGAACCTATGAAGGTACTCATGACTAAAGTACACCTAGACAGAAATGCTGTGACCTAACCCTGAAAGCTGGTCAAAAGAAAATTACCCCAACTGATTATTGGAAGTTACCCTCTTCATGTGTTCTTTCAGGATCAAGCTCTGGAATAAAGGCATACAGTCAAAATTCATCTGTGTTTAAAGGCTTAAATTAAACAAAATACTAGGGTTCCAGAGCAGGCTGGCTGAGCACATCAACTTCTACTGCATTTAGAGCCCAACATAACCACTGCAAGAACAACTCTTCTTGCTCAACAAGTTCAGATCTTAATGCATCCCACAGTCTTCCTCCAGTCATGATTTTCAGCTTAGGGAAAATTAAAGCACAGCAGCTGCCCTTGTCTGAGTGTGAGATATTGATAACCTTGCCACACACGTGCCCTGAGCTATTGCTGCCAGCTTGAACTCCTTGAGCACAGCCACATACAGAGAGGTGCAGTGAGCTTTGTACTTTGTTACTGACCAGTTTGCAGCTGTGTGGTGCCAATACTTGCCTAAGTATACTCTAAGGAATCGAGTCATATGTTTTGCATAATCTTTTATAGCAACATAATTATCTATATTAGCCAAAATTATAATTTAAAAAAGTAAAAAACAAGATCTGAAGACACCTTTTTCATGAAAAAAAATCATTAATCCTTGCTCTTATCTTCTGTTGTTTTAGTGGTTCCCCTACTGCTTGAGACGGGTATTATGTGAGGTACCCAAAGCATGCCTTTTTGCCATCCATCTTTTTTAAATATTGCCACTTTTGATGAAGTTCCAGGGATTGGAATGGTGCTGTGTTCCAAAACTTCTAAAAAAACCACCACAGGTAGCTGAAATAGTTGCTATTCTGGGTTCAGGCATGATGGCAGCTGTTTAACATTTGCCCAAGTTATGGATGTGGTAAGGTATTTCACTGGCCTTGGAAGAGGAAAATATACAATTCCACTTCACTCTCTTGAAAACAGGAAAGAAATATTTAGTTAATGGTGCTGCTGTTTCTGAATCACGAGCAACAGTTTTATCATCCTTCACTAGTACTAGCCCATCCTGGTTTTGCTGAAGTCTTTGAACCTGTCACAACCATGGGTAAATTACATTTACTGGCACTTTCACAGCTCCTTCAGCAGAATGCTTCACAGTAGGCTACTAAAAAAATTAGAGGATTGAACTTTTATGGGCTGAAAACTGACTGAAAAAAGAACAAAAGGTGAATACATGGCTAAGTTTTCCTTATAACAGCATATTAGCAGTAGATATCTCTAGTCACCATATGCATTATATATTTCTTAATAATTTGGAAGGAGTGTGGAAAAGTGATGTCTGTCAGAACTAATGAAGAGGGCTTTGAATACTGCAAGGAGATGACGATAACTTAAGTGAACAAATACATAGTGACAAATGAAAAGCAAAATAATACACACTGGAGGGAGAGATGGGAAGTCTTTGGATTAATTCTGAATTAATTGGAGCAATCTAGGGAGGCCTTGAGCTTCCCTTTGGAATTGGCAAGGAAGATGATATCTTGGAGTGCAGCTGCAGTCAGAAAAGCAAAACAAATATTAGTTTCTTGAGCTAATGTGGTTTGAATACTGTCATGTTCTGTGTCACATCTACTGTGGTCTTATCTGAAATGTTGTGTACTCTGCTTTTGCATGGTACCTTGTGCTTGTGATACTCATTCTACACTGTCCAGTGTCTTTCTCAAAGATATGCAGATACACATTGGTCAGCCAGATAGTACCTGTGCTTTTCCTTATAGAGTGTGTTGTTTTTGCAGGAAAATGTGAGCCTGATTAAGGAAATTAATGACTTGCGGCAAGAACTGAAGGTGGCCAACGCCCAGGTGCACGACCTCCAGTCAGCACTGAGGTTAAACAAGAAGAAAAAGGCAATTCAAGACACAGGTGAATAGTTCTTGTATATTTTCCATATTGTCGGTACTCATTGCAGGAGCCCTTTTTGTCCTTGGTGAACAATTCTGTTACTGTCTGTGTTTCAATCTAGCTTGTCTGCCTGGTGGTACCTGTTATATTTTCATGTTAATTGTAGAAGCTGCTAAATCCTGCAGATTCTCATTATGTGCTCCTTCAGCCTTGAAAGATGCCTTCCCTTGTTCATGCCAAAGAACTGTATGAGCTGCACCTTTGTTACTGTGCTATGTCCTCTCTGTTTTATTTTCTAGCTCCCTCCAGTGAACTTCTGTCCAGCCCAACTGTCCTGCGGTTGAATCCACAGAAGGAAAGTGAGAAAATCATAGAAATGCAGCAGCTAGAAATTCAATATCTGCGAGAGCAAATCCAGGAGAAGGGGCAAATCCTGAACTGTCCAAGTTCAGTCTCTCTCAGTCAGAAATCCTCCTGAACTGAATCTGGAAAGAAGGCACAAGACACAGCAACACTTGACATGGTTCAAGGATGCCTTATGTTACTATATCCTCCTGGCAAGATCAGAAATGCAACAGCATAGATTAGACTCACGTGATCTTACACTCTCTCACTAGAAGCATTTGTGCAACAATCAGTGCTCTGAGCACTTCTACTTTCCTGAATCTGCCCTTTCCATGAGACTTAGGAGCCAAGAGAAACATAATAAATTTGTGTTAGTGCAAGACTAATCCTTGTGCCTTCATGCTAGGGCAGGTACTCATCTTTCTCTTGAAAACTAATGTGCCCTAGTTCAGAAGAGCTGGTCAAACTCTGCAAGCCTTTTCTGCTAGAATTCTAATTTGGTGCTCCAAAATTCGATTTTATTTCAATTTCAATTTTATTTTCTAGTATTGAATTGCTTATGTCCATACAAAGGACTGCCACTCTTAAGATAGATGTCATTGTTATTCCAAGCAGGTATCCAGTCACAGATTAACGATCAATTATCTTGTGAGGGCAACCTTTGACTCAAGCACCCGTGAGCTAGAGCTCTTGCTCAAGCCTCTGCCTCCTGTCTAGAGATGTGTTGCCTCATCTGTTACAATAATTTCAGCAGGACAAAAAAGGCAATTTCAGACTCCCAAAATCTGGAATAAAGTCCAAACCTCACATCATAACTCTCCTATAACTTTGATAAATTTATTTTTGTTTGTCTATTTTCCAACATCCACATTCTCTTTAGTTCACTTTTTTCAGTGAAATTCTCCTAATAAGCCACCCTGCAAAGCACTCATATACAGAATAAGGCAGGGAGTAATTTCTTTAATGATGAGGGAGGGAAAACCTCTAAATCTTTCATATTTTGTTGTCAGTGCAAGACACACTGTCTCACTGAGGAATATTTCACATACATCAGAAGTTTAAGCTACTGATTGAGCATGGAACTATATGGTACTGTAACAGCCAGTATGTTAAAAACAGTATGTTATAAAGCAGTATAGAAAAGTGATGAATGCTTTTATATACTCCTAATAATATTATACAGAAGAAGGTGGTGCCAGGCCTGGGTAATGTGTAAGCTTCACTACCATCAGGGATATTAGACTCATTTCCAGGACAACACCGTGGCAAAACAGATGGTTCAATGAGCTTCTATGACTTTAGAGACTTCAGCTGAGTGCTTTGTCCATGAATGTGGAATTAAGTTTCTTTAATTTTTTTCCATTTTGCATCTCTAACCTGTATGAAGCACAGGTTTCACAGGAGCAAAAGGAAGAAGTTGGGATGCAACTGGTCTGTTAATGGGCTAGCTTAACACCCTTTCTTCCTCCTCCCCTCCCCATATAATCATCTTGATGCTTCCTGTACAGAAAGAGGATGTAATTAATGTAATTAGTAAATATTTTAGAAACTAGTTCCCTCTTAAATTTTCAGGACACACCTATTTTAATTTGCTAGGCTCCCGTGTGGTATAATTTTCCCCTCTCTCTGTCAGAATAAATTGAGTGGTAGGATCATACAACACACTGCTTTAATAGTTGTGGTTTAGAGAAATGGAATCAATCTTTCTGAAAAAGAAGAACCTTGTCCTAATACGCATATACAGGTGAAGAATTATTTCTAAATGGTGATTGATATGCTTAAAAATATGCCTCTATATGCCTCATTAGAAAGATTTTGAAAGTAATACAAAGCCTGTCAGATGAAGCCTAGGTAGCTTCAGCTGCCAAACTAGACTGAAGAGGATTTTGAACTTGATCTTAGTGGCTGAGGGGCAGCTAAAGTATTGCTTGTATAGGGGAGCATTATAAGTCAGGCACAGCAGAGGGTTACAAGTGGAGTTTGTCAGACCTGCTGGAAGCAAAGTGGAGGTACAAGCCCCTTCTATACTGGGGAAACCAGAGCAAGGTCAAACTCCCACGCATACTCTCTATAAATGTTTTAGAATTAAGTTGTACTGGATTAGGGATTTGTGTGCTAATGGTTTTCTGAATTCTCCCAGGCTGCAAAGACATTTTCTGCTTTCATCCTCTCTTTATCAGCATTGTTCTGTTTCTCCTTTAGGTACTTCCCTAAAAGAGCTGCTAAGCACCTCATGCTCTTATAAAGCTACAGTCCACTTTTTAAAGTGAATGTGTGGCTATCTTTAAAGCTGAATAAGGTTCCCCCTTAGATGACTTCTTCGTTAACTGGGCCAACTGAAAGACCAGGTTTTTCTGAATAGGGTCAAGCTCATTGTTCAGGGGTGTTTGTATAGTAAAACCCACCATATCCCATTTGTTTTCTTACATTTAGGACAACAACCGCTGGACTGATGATATTTCACAAGTTTCAAAAGATCTATCAGATTTTTTTCAGACAAATCCCTTAAGCTGTCACACTACTTGGTTTCTATTTGATTAGCATAGCCTAAGCTTCCCTTCTCACAGCCTGATAAAAAACTAGCATGTGACTTAATAACTGAGCCTCCCTTTCCATTAGGTGGGTAAGAGCTGTAGTTCCGTCCCATTCTCTTCTTCCTGCGTTTCCCTGGAAATTTTCCAGCTGCTCAGTCTAACGGTAATGATCCCTTCTGCTATCATGAAGCCCAGCCAGGAAGGAGGGGATATTCACAGAGTCTGGGAATCCCATCCCCCTACTGACTTCAACACTTCTGCTACTCCCTTTTTTTATTCTTCATCCCTTAAAAGAATCCTTTTCTGTTTCTCTAATTTCTCTCAAAATGGTTATCCTTTATTTTCCCCACGAGATTACCAGGAAATCAGTTTTTCTGCAGCATGGTAAACTCTGCTGGTCCTGCTGGTTCCCAGGCAGGGGGTTTCTGCAGCTGCCTTTTGATGGGAAGATGCCACCACCCCGACATCCTGCCTGACTTGAGTGCCTGCCTGAACAAATGCCATAGAATGATCCAGCCCTGATATGACCTGACGGCCCTGACCTATACAGCAGTGCAGGAGCTGCTTTATTTAATACCGAATACTTGCTGAATGTGTCAAATGTCTCCCAGCACTGCCAACCTGGCTGCAGGCTTCCTCTCACCTTGCTGCCTGGGAGCTGCTCCCTGGCTCTGGCACCCCTTCACCTCCGGCTGGGAGGAAATGAGCCACCTTCCAGGATCGGTGCGTGGCCAGAGGCCAGATCCTGCCCGAGGAGGGAGGAGGGGTAGCACCTGCACACCGGCGCGGCTCTGGAGCGTCTCCAAGAGCAGCAGCAGGTTTGCTGAGACGCCACCCAGCTGGGGAATGCACCTGCCCGGGCAGGAGGTGAGGGCTCGCAGCCGGACCTCGCTGCTGCCGCGGCCCCAGGAAGAGGAGCCGGCAGGGGCAGCGCACCTGTGTCTTGGCAGGCACTTGCAGGAGGAAGGGAAGAGATTTTCCCCGTGGGCTCCCTCGTTAGCTGTACCCAGTGGAAGGAAAACCAGGAAAAACCATTACTGGCAGCCAGGAGCAGGGAAGTGTGCTGGGTTGTCGCGTGTGGGCAGCGTCTGCCGCAGGTGAGCGATCCGTCCTCCCTGGGAGCTGTGCGTGTGCGGGAAGGGACGGACTCCTGCTGTAGCTTGGCAGCTTTGGAGCTGCTTCAGACTTACTTGTTAAGAGATCCTGCCTCTTGCCTCCAATTCATTTCTTCCTTGTGCTATTGTTTCCTCTCAGCGGGTAAGGCTTGGGAGTTTCTTGTTCCTTTGGAACTCCCAGCCAGCCCTTGGCAGAGGTGCATCAGGACAGGCTCTGCGGGGTCAGGATAATGGGTGCCTGTTACATGTACAGAGAGGAAGGGGAACGTGAAATTTTGTGATGGAGCATGCAAAACTATCTAGATTTGTGTAAAAAGCTTCTGCACACTGACCCTGTTACAAGCCCTCCACCATCCTTAACCCCAGAGCCCCTAGGCCTGGTGAGAGGAAGGGACAGTGCACCCCACCCAGGGCTTCTCTGGGGCTTCCCAAATGATGTCTCGTGGCAGGAGCACTGGGGGGACAGATGCTCACTTCTGGGAAAGCATTAATCCTCTGGCAGGGTAGAGAGGGTGCAGATTAAACTGCATAGGTTTGCATGGATTTTGAGCAGCCCAGAAAAGGAGGAGTACTGGGAATTGGTGATTAGTGTGGCAGGCAAAGGAGTGTGGACCTCTTGCTGGGATTTTGGGTGAGACAAACAGATGCCACATATAAGCCCCATCACTCCTATTCCTTGCAGGTTCCTCTATCCCCAGTCCTGAGTCCTCAGGAGAAAAGAGGGAATGTTCCCACATGCTCCCAGGGGCACAGACAGACCTTGACCACTGTGGCATACAGAGCTGCTGGGTTGTGCATTGGCAGTAATTCAGGTGTAAAAGAAGCTACATGAGCTTTGTTCCCTTTGAGCCTATAAGAAATGGAATGGAATAGAATAGAATAGAAAATAGAATAGAATAGAATAGAATAGAATAGAATAGAATAGAATAGAATAGAATAGAATAGAATATGCTTAGGAAGCATCTCTACTGACAGGGTGGTCAAACAGTGGGACACTTCCTAGAGAACTGGTCAACTCCCCAAGCCTGTCAGTATTCAAGAGGCTTTTGAGCAATGCACTTAATGACATGCTTGAACTTGGTCAGCCCTTAACTGGTCAGGCAGTTGGACTAGATGGTCATTTAAGGTCCTTTTCAGTTGAAACAGAATACAATAGAATAGACAGAACACAATAGAATAAATAAACTAGAATACAATAGATAGAACAGAATGTACTGTTTCTGTTGGAAGGGACCTGCAGCAATTCAGGGCTGACTATCTTGGTAAAGAAATGCTTCCTAAAGCACTGGAAGTGGGAAAAATTACCTGAAATTATGGGAAAATATTTATGGCTATTCTGGACTCAGGATTTTTGTGAGGCATAGAGTGGCAGCAAGTCCATCCCAAATAGGCTATGGCCAGACCTGGCCAAGAAACAAATAAGCTGTGATGGACTGGGAAAGCAGGGGGCTGAGATGGCTTGAATTTGTTTGAGATGGTGAAGCTCTGTTGGCTCTCATCCAGAGTGCTCATTTTATGTATTTTATGTACTGTTATTTTACAGTAAATGTTGTTGGACTCTCCCAGCCTCCATGATGCTCACAACGTCCACATAACCTCTGCATAAAACCCTTCCAAGGCTGAAAGTACAAGGAAGTACTGCAGGAACCTGTCCCATCCCCAGACTTCCCCTCCTGAACCCTGTGGGTAAGCAATGTCTCAAGGGGTACCCTGCACTTGGGGAGAGGAGGAAAGTGAGGAGTATTGCAAGAGCTGAATTGTATGTGGCTCTGAAATTAGTGTTAATTAACATACAGTCCATGCCCTGTCTGTCAGATAGCAGTCAGGCATAGAAATTTTATAGGTAAATAAATATATGCATATGTCATTCCAAGGCGTTCAGCCAGTGTGCATCTCCCACACCTGCAGCCTGGAGCGGCCAGAAACCCATTGATGATGACCCTCAATTTCCAGTTAAATGTTGTCAGAGTAGGAAAAACAAAAACACACAATGAAAAAGGAAAAACATGAAAATTTTTGTTTTCCTGCATTCCCAGTACTTTCCTGTTCTTCCTCTCCAGCTGTCAACCAGCAGTGGGGAAGGACAGTATGTCATTTTGTTCCTGAAATATGCCCTTTGCACTTAAAGCATTGTGTAGCTGGGCTGGTCCTCTCCTCCTTTTTCTCTGGCACACAGAGGTGGGAGTATGGAAGGTGCTGGGTTCAGTAGTGAGTAAATGGTAGAGACCTGTGATCCACACTAACAGACACACCAATCTGATGGGCCAAGTGGCTTAAGCGCCCAAAGGGTCTGTGTTATGGTCTGTCCCAGACCAGAGAGACCAGGTAGCCCAAAGAACACCAAAAGAAGGGGCAACAGCTGTGGATGACTGTCCTTCTCCCTCATGGAAGGCATCCATATCCCTTGCTTTCTCTCACTCTGATCTGGGCAAACTGAAGTGCTGTATAATGCCAAGAAACCAGATCAGCAAAGTTGCTATGAGATCTGGGATCATCCCTTCTCCAAGGAGTGGTGGATGACAGTCCAGGACAGGGCTGCTTGGGTTTAACATTTAGAGACCTTCAGAGTTTTCTAAAAAAGGGGCAAGGCAATGCACCCAGCCTGAGGAATGAGACACTGCAGCTAGATTTAGGGAGGAATGTATTCATGGTGAGAGTGATTTAACTCTGGAATGATCCTTGAGGTGCTGTGGATCCTCCATCCTTGGCACCTAAATGGATGGGGCCCTGAGCTGCACAGTCTGACTTTTAGGTTTAATCTCCTTTAAGCAGGTGACTTCACAAGGTCCATCCCACCTGAATCATTCTGATTCTAAGAGTAAAAATACTGTTAGCAGCTCAAGCCCTCCCAGTCTAGAGAAGCAGGCGGGGATGCTTATAGACCAAAAGACTATATTCCCAAAACATTTTCAAACAGACACAAGGAAACATGAAAGCACACTTCAGTGGAAGCCTTTGCTCCAAATCATTTGTTTAATAGAGGTTAATGTAATACCAGGAAATACGAACTTATAGAGGTTAGACCTTATTTTGTTCCTCAGTCAGATGCTCCAATGGTTTTATCTTGCTCCTTGTCCTTCTGAGCAAATAAAAAAAGCTAAAATGGTTAATTTATAAAAAGCAACATGAGAATGCAGTGCTGTAGCTTGATTTTTGATCACATTTTCCTCATTGTGGTTTATGCCGTTGTGTTTTTTTTGTTTACTGTTTGACTTGCAACTTGTGTGCGTAACCTGGGTCAAGCAGCAGAAGGACACAGACTTTGCACTTCTCCAACCTTTATATTTTCTCGGTCTAATCTCAGTCTAATCTACAAACTTGTTATCTACTAGACTCACCCATTCACTGGTAAGGAGGAGATAAGGCACCTCTGTGCCTGGAGAAGGAAGCAGTGTTTAGAACCAAGCAGATTTGCGTAGGCTGAGGAAACAACTCCAGGCTCAACGACTTCTCCCCCCTCTCTACTTTGAAAGTGCCCTGACACCCTCACCTTCTCGGGGCCCTGTGTCCTGGGCACATGCAGACAGTGCAAGAGCTCTGCTGTCTCTTGCAAAATCAAAGTGGGTCCCAGCAGGCACAAATCAACACGCTCAACCACAGCTCTTTTCTCTCTCTAATTGATGCTTTTTGATTGTTCTGGTTCTAGCCAGGGGCTGCAGATCTCTCATGGGCCACCAGCAAGGAACCCTCTGGAGCCCGGGTTCCTGTGCCCAGGCGATCCGAGCAGCAGCAGCTGTGAGGAACAGCCCCGTGTGCCGGGCCTGCAAACCTGCCATGGTCACAGATTTCCTGCACACGTGCTGGCCCTGGCAGCGGGCCCTGAGCCACGGCCAAAGTGACCTCATGCTCCATCACAGCCGGGGAGTGACTCAGGAGGAGCTTGGCCTGACACTGTCAGGCGGTGTCTGGTTCGGGCACTCCCAGCACTATTGTCCTCCCTCTCCCCCCACCCCATGTCGGCCGGTCCCCCGTGGAGGGGGATTGTGAGGTGTTTGCTGCCAGCAAAGGCGTCACCATAAGGGGATGTGGTCTGTGGGGAGCGGGGACAGGGAGAGCGATGTGTGTGTGCAGAGCTGCCATGTGAGGAGGTCACAAAATGTCCCTGCCTGTGTGTAACGAGCCCCAAGCCCCAGTGCCGAGCAGAGCAGAGTGTTTGACACGGGCTGATGGGCTCCTGAGAGCCATTTGTAGCAGGCAGGGTGCTGCGTGACCGTCCCCCAGCCTGGCAGAATTGACACAGCTCTGACACAAGGGACCTGTGTCAGTTCCTGTCCCTGCCATGGGCTCCTGCAGGACTCAGGGCAGATCGTGTGTGTGCCTCTCATGACCGGGGTGCATTATCCTGTCTAGGAGGTGACCAGAGAGGCTGTTCTTGGGTCTTCAGGGTCTGTCCTGTGTCTCCATGGGTCAGCCATACCAGAGATGCTCCTGTGCTGTCCTTCCCAGTACTTCTTGTTTGGGTACTACCTGTTGTAGAGGGTCCCTGTGGTGCCAGGGCACCAGCTGGAGCACTCGCATGCCAGGAACATTATGTGAGAGAAATGCAAGTGGTTTCCACCCTCCCAGTTTTATCCACTGTTGGTATAAAACTATACCCAGAGAAGCACTGAGGGGGGCCAGGAGAGTGGGGACACAAGCCAGGGAAGCCGGGCTGGGGGCTGAGACAAGGCACTGTGCCCAGGGGAACCCAGCTAAGCACAGCACCTCAGACCCACCACTGCCCTTCCCCTGCTCCCCTCCAGTGGTGAAGTGCTTCACAGACCAGCAGAGAGGAGAGCAAAATCTCAGAGTGCCAGGTCACAGCTGTCTGAGGGCTCTTTCCAGGGAAGTGCTGAGACCACTGGAGATGTAGATACCATACTTCTGTAGGGAACTTGTGAGGGGAAACCACTGGCAGTGCAGAAGTAGGGACAGGGCTGAGAATGTGCAGCTAGGGCAGCTCTCACTCTTCCAGCCACTGGAGTGGAAGGAAGGGTTAAACCCTGGTCCTGACCCCCACCTCCTGCTGTCGTTCTGGGCAGCAGAGCCAGTTGGTGACAAGAGGCTGATGCTGATGAGGGAGCATGTGAAGCCAGAGCTGTGAATGGGGCTTTATCCCAGGAGGGACCTGCCTCTGCTCCATCCCTGCCCTGCTGCCAGCACCAGCTGCAGGCAGAGTCCTGCAGGCAGCAATGTGCCAGCAGCCTCTGAGCCGGGCACACAGGGTTGGGGAGGCAGGAGACTTAGGGCAGGGTGAGGTTCTCCCTCAGGCATAGAGGTCTCCCGGGAAGACGTGTGGCTGATCTGTTCTCCAACACACGGGGCTTTTGTGAGGGAGGCACAGTAAGGTCTGCAGGCCAGCCTGGAGGAACTAAGGCCCAGGGTTTGGCAGGGGATCGGTGCAGGGGAGCCGGGTCTCTCTTTAATGATATCTTCTCTTTTTCAGATGAAAAACACAGGAAAGGAAGGACACAGCCCTGGTTGTTCCTTTATGGTGCTGCTCTGGGAATGCTCCATCATGTTCCACAGCCCTGCCTGGGCAGTGGGCTCAACCCCAGCACATGGACCGTAGCTCTCCAGGTGGCACCACTGCAGAAGGAAGCTCCATCAGGATCCAGAGAATGAGACAGAGACATCACTGCTGGAGAAATGCAGCTGCCTTCAGCACCACTGCTGCCTTGACCCTCCATTTGCTGTAAGGGTGTAGATTCATCTGTGCCACCACGGTGCCCTCCTCACCTCCTCCTGCCCATCATGCCAGAGCTGGCAGAGCTGAGCAGCCCCCGCACCCCTGCGGATGCGGACCACATCCAGAGGAACATCTTGGAAGAGCATGTGGAGCTCTGGTGGTTCCAGGACCCCAAGAAGTCCATCCTGTGCTATGGGATGGCTGTGGTGCTGATCCTGGCCTGCGGCATCGGGGGCATCATCCTGCTGTACAGCACTAGCAGCCGGTCGGGAGAGTGGCGGCTCGCCGTGGGCACCACGCTCTGCCTCCTGGCCCTGCTTGTGCTGCTGAAGCAGCTGCTGAGCTCTGCAATCCAGGACATGAACTGCATCCGCAGCCGGGATCAGATTGAGCTCCTGAAGAGCGGGGGCTTCTCGGACTGCCTGGTGCTGCTGCTCAGCGCGCTGGTGCTGCTGGTCTGCGGGGTGGTGCTCACCGCCCTCTCCACCACCACCATGCAGCTCAGCCCCGCACGGCCGCTGGCCAGCATGTTCACCAGCGGGGTGATCCTGCTGACTGCTGGCAGTGCCATCCTCCTGTGCCTGCTGCTCTACCTGCTCTGCACCTCCTGCCGCCAGGCTGCCCCTCGGAGCCTGGAGACCGGCGAGATCCGCGTCTTCACCATCTCCGGCCGCCTGGCTGGAAACAGGCGGCTTCCTCCCACCTCCAGCATGGCCAACCTGATCTGACCCAGGAACCTCTGTGTGAGCCTCTGTGGATACAACCTGTCAGGGAAGGGCAAGTGCTGCAGTGTGCCTTGTGCTTCTGTTGGAGATGACTGGCATTTGCTTTGCCCCAGGTTGGGGGCAGAGACTTGGGGTGCCTGGACAGGCTCTGACCTGGCACGTTAGGAGTGCAGCGCTGTCCTGGCTGGCACTTCATCTCCACAAAGCCTCCTGTGGCCGCTGCTACCTGCCCAGCTGTGACCTGTGTTACAGAGTGAAGGTGAGCCTGTCCGGTACCCCTGGGGACCCAGTGCTTGCTTGTGGAACTGTGTCATACACTCTCCTGGCAGGAGAGGCTGTGATTGCTGGTGGCATAAAACCTCCTGTGCTCTGTGCAGAGCCTCCAGCTCCTGAGGGAAGTAGAGCCTCTAGGAGCTAGTGAATAGCAGGAAATACTCTGCTTGTCAGCAGGCATGAGGGAGCCTGGTGGGAGATATGGCTGCAGGGGCTGCTCCCAAGAAAGCACCTGTGTGTACCTGGGAGTGAGAGTGGGATTTGCATGGGATTCTGTGTGCCAGAGCCACCACATGACTAGACCTCACAAGAAATGCTGTTTGTGTTTGCAATGCCAGGATCTGTTCCAGTATTAATTTCTCAGCCCACCATCACCATCTGTGGTTTATCAAAGGGGTGATCAAGGGGTGTTGGTGTCAGGGCCCTGATGGGTTATCTGTGCTGGACTGTGTGTTGGGGCTCTGATATCATGCCAGGGTGCTCCAGCCACGTGAGCCACAAACAGCAAGGTACAGTCCCTGGGGCATGGTGATGGGATGCCCAAATCCTGGGGCTGGGGTTGTTCTCTGCAAGAGCTGTGTGAGGGGGGAGCACTGTGCCCTCCCACAGGAGTTTCCCAAGCAGAGACACTTCTGTTGCCAGGAGCCCTGTAGCTCATCCAGTCCCTGCCTGTTCCCATGCTGTTTCTGTCTCCCAAATGCTGCAGCTGCTGCAGAGCAGAAAAGTTCTGCTTCTGCCACTTGGAGCTTTTTTGCTATTTTATCTCTACAAGGTGTCTTGTTTTATCACCAAGGTGTCTCTCCCAGAGGCAGACTAACAATTTACCCCAGGAGCTTTTCCTGTGGCTTTTCCTGAGGCTAATTTACCTATAAAAATTCTCATTTCCTTCATAGACCCACTAACCCTTTCACCACCCTTTCCACAGACATAGATCCCAACGTCCTACTGAAGATGCTCCTGCACAACCTTCTCTTCCTCTTAGCTCAGTTGGTCAGAGCACGGTGCTAATAACACCAAGGTCACAGCTTTGAACCCCACATGGGCCATTCACTTATGAGCTGGACTCTGAATCCCTTCCAGCTCAGACTATTCTGTGATTCTTCATCTTCGTATCTGCTCCCATCTACCCCTTACCTGAAGTGCTCTGCCCCAAATGTTTGTTTTGCTTGTTATTTGACAAGTTTCCTCTGCAACGGAACAAGATTGAGCTATTATTTTTTGATGCCTGGTAGCAAATGCATTGGGAAGAGGATGGTAGCTCATTCCCTTACTAACAGCACAAATGACTGTCTGTGTTACAACTGGAGGCAGTGTCAGAGTTCACCATCAGTGAGTCCCACCAGGTATATGTTGGACAGTGAGGGCTTCATTCCTTCACAGCTCCAGATGAACTGTCCCCAAAGCAGTGAGATGTCATGAGATCACATCTGTGTTCATCTGCTCTTGCCCTACTCCTGCTGACTTTGCCTGAAGCCTTGGATTGTTTTCCCTGAAGTATGGGTACATCATTTGGGCTTTTCTCTCTGTATCCTTTTATTTCTACATTTTCCTCTTGCCACTTTCACACCATCTGTAGACTTTATTAAACTGCTGTTTCCTCTTCTCTCTGCATGTCCTTCCTCATCTACTCAAGAGCTCAGAAAGTGTTGCTAAACTCAGATCCTCCTGTGCTAAATCTCTTCAAAGCTAAGAGCTGTCCTTCCTCTCTGGGCTGTTTGGCCAAAGGTGCACCAGGGACCCCTGTGCATATACGGGGGGGACAGGCCAGAGCTGAACGGTTTTGCCCCATCCCCATTGCTGCTGCTCTGCACATCTGTGTCAATGCATGTGCAGTTGTGCCAGGCTGCACCCCCTCTGCCTGCACCAGTGCTCCAGCAGTGACTTCCAGCTCCCCCAGCCCACACGTGCCCACAGGCCACAGCTGCCTGCACACCAGCTGTTTTGCACATCTGGGCATTTCTGTGAAAATGCGTGACTGTGCCCAGCTCGCAGCTCCATGCTGCCTGCATGTCAATGTGAATCCTGTCCCCTCCATAGCCCCTTCAAAATGTGCCCCAAGTGCCTGTGAATTCTAACAGAAAAGGGTGATGGTGGCCATGCCAGCAACCCAAGGAGATAATGGCTGAGAACAGGCTGTGCCTGAAGATGGAGTGGTTTGGGTGTCTGGCTGCCCAGAGGGACAGCCTGTGCTGCCCAGTCACTGACTCACCTCTGCAGCACAGGTACTGGTTTGTTTCTTGGTTCCTGTGTTGTGCCTGGAAGTACCTAATAAAGTGTTAGAGAAGCCAACTGCGTTGAAGGCTGATACTTGAGTGCTGGCCTCTATGCAGAGCAGGAGGTGTCAGGGCTGTGCAGGGCCAGCCTCAGCCCAGGGCAGTAATCCAAACAGCCCAGGGACTCTCGTGTGGCTGTGGTTTTGGAACACCAGCTAGTGTGGCAGTGCCACCACAGCCCCCAAAAGGCATGAACTTATTTCCTGATACAAGACTCCCACCTCCAGACACAGGTTCATCTCCCTCTGCTTAAGAACCCAGACATATCCAGATCCCCTCATCAGCGCTGTGTGAACCTGAGATCTGCCTGTGCCCCTGAAAGGTGCTCACATGGAGCACACAAAACCTCCTGAATATGTCAGTGCTGGCCGGTTTGTTTACAGAGCTGTTTCGCCCTGTGGCAGGGCTGAGCCTTGCAGTGGCAGCTGCTGCCTGACTCGAGCCTGGAACCAGTCTGCCTGCATACCTGCTGCTGGTCGCAGCCAGCCTCAGCCAGGTCCTCAGGGCATCCTTCTGGGCACACCCCCTGAAGAAAGATCTCCCTTTTCTGCTCAGACCCCTTCTATTCCCAGCTCTGCATGCCAGATGTATTTCCCCCCACATGAGTTACCAGGCTCCTGCCCACTTGCACTGCAGCTGCCTGGAGACGGGGCAGAAAAATACACACACACACATAGACACAGGCAAGAAAACCAGCCATGCCAGCTTGGTTAAAAAAAAAAAAATGGGTGGGCCTATCAGCAGGGTCAAAGTAGACAAGCAACCCAACCTGGGTGCTGAAGGACTAGAGTGAGTAAGATCCTGGACAAATAAGCCTGGGCACTCATATTTTTAATCTTTTGTAAGGCATCACCTAGACTAAAATGAAAAGACTGCATTTAGCATGAGTTCATGTGATTGAAAAGCATGTTGAAAAGCCAAAAAAATACTCTCCAAAAGATAAGTGAAAAGCATTTTCCCAGTCCTCACATTTAAATCTCCTATCTTACCTGAAAGATATTAGAAATTTCCAAAAATTACAGCATATAGTGTATTTTCATGGATAGCTGATGAGCCCAGAAGGCAAACCATGAAACAGCAACTGAAAAAATAAAGCTCAGTTAAGAAATACGGCATTTAAGAGCAAAAACTGGCTCACTACTGAAAGAAGCCAGCAGGTTTTCCTCCTCATGGCTTCAAGTAGCACATTTGCTCTCTGGCCTCTATCACCCATCCAGTGGCTGACCCATTTGTCCCCTTTGGTGTACTTCTCTGAGGTGTATTATTTACTTTTTTATACACTGTTGTCTATAAATGATTTAATGAGTGGAGAAATAGAAAGGCAGTTAGCACTGAACTAGAGAATGGAAGGAGGTGGGGCAATTAGTGTGTGGCAGAGCTTTGAGAAATGCTGTCCTCTGTTGATAGCTCATGCTCTGGAGCATGACAAAGAGATTCCCGAGCTATCAGGGATGGTAATGACTGGGCTGTGCCCTGGGAAATCTTCCCGACTGGTTGTTACCAGCCTTATGAATCACTTACTAAAGGTGAATACCACTGCTGCTCCCTCCTTTTAACTCCCCAATAACCCATGAAGGCAGGACCGACTGCAGCACAGATAACTCAGTTACCTGTGTCTCATGTGCTGTTCATCGTCCCACAAAGATGACAGGAATGTAAAAATTACCATGTTCATGCAGCTCCACAGTTAGAGATACACATGGGACTCTGTACTGGGTGCTGGGGCAGAGGGTCGCCTCGCCCCAGCGCACCAGCCTGGTGCTGACCTGGCACCACTGACAAATGGGCTCAGCTCTGCAGAGCTGGCAGGGGAAAGGTAAGTGTCTTTTAGCTTGTCTTCCCGGAGAGGGAAGAGAGAAAAGAAAGAAGGACTGTGGTGGGACCCAGCGCTGGAGAGACGTGCACAGAAACACTGTGATGATGCACCGGGACTGCCTGCACCACAACAGGTGACAGATTTGTTTGCACAAGAGCACTCATTGTGCCACAGATCTGTTCTCTCAAGGCCTCAGTTAGACGAACGTACTTATGGTCCTTGAAAGCACATGCAAAAAGAGCCACACCCCAGCTGTGGGGCTGGGGGGTCTCCTCCCGGCACTGCCACTGGGAGAGTCCCAACAAACCACTGCAGGCAGAGGCAGGGCTCAATCATGCTTTAATCACGTCTCAGAGTGACAACGCATTGAGAGACAGAGCAGGGCTGGGTCTGGCTCCATGGGGCAAGTGGGGCCAGTGCCCAAGACCCCGCAGGAAGCACCAGAGCAGGCTCCTCTTCCCACTGCACCAGGATTCCCAGGCACGATAGGCACCACCTCCTTCATCCTCAGCATCCGAGCAGGGCCGGGAAAGCAGCAGGTGATTTGGTGTCCCTGTGACAGTGCAGCCTATTGCTGTCACGCTGCGGCACTCTGGGACCGGCTGCCTTCAGCCTCCATCACCATTCCCAGCGCATCCCTCTCTCCCCTCCTCTCTGCTCCTTTCCTCCTGCCCCCAAACACGTGGGGCCAAAAGCCGAGAGCAGCGGGGAAAGAGTGGGGAAGGGGGTGGAGCTCGGGAGGCAGCAAGAGGCTACAGCAGTGATGGCCGAGTTGTAAGCTCAGATGGAGCGATGCAACTCCTGCTCCTCTTTGGCTGGCAGCTGCTCGCTGGGCTGGATGTAGTTGTCCTCGATGAAGCCATCATCATCCTCAGCTTGCAGGTCAGCAGCATCAGCTATGGAGTGGCTCCCATAGGAGCCCCTGTCCCAACTGCTGCTCTCCTCCATGGGGCTGCCTCCGATGGAGCTGATTTCGGGCAGTGGCCGGTGGCGGTAGCTGGTGAAGTTCTTGTGGACCAGCTTGCATTTGGCAGCCAGGGCAATCAGGATGGAGATGACAACTGCTGTCACTATGAAGCCCACCAGGTATGGCCAGCTCCTTCCCCCCTTCCCGGCAGGCAGCGTGGTGTCTGTGGCAGAGGAAAGGCACATGGTCAGCCTGTGGCACACCCAGTGCTCCCCCTCCTCCAGCCCTGTGCCTGCCTGCGGTGTGCAGCCAGCACTGGGTCGCTTTTGTTAGGAGCAATACAAATGCTCTTCACCAAGAGCCAGCTACCAAGGAGGTGTGAACACTGAGGGCAAAACTGCCTGACACTGGCTGATACTGCTACCCATCACCATGGAGTCTGTGTTCCGTGTGGCTCCATGGCACCTGTTAACTTCACTGTCACTAAGCCAGCAAACACCTCCAGGTGTCAGCCACCCTCCCACCAAGCCACTGCACCAGTGTGGCCGCACAGCTTGAGCCTCTGGGACTGTGGGGCAGAGCAGGGGGTCTCCACTTGTCTCCACAGGCCCCATCCTGTGTGATGGAGGACAGGAAGGTGCTAGACCTTATGGCCACCTTTGCATCTGCACAACTTACTGTAGTTCTGGGTCACTGTGGTCTGCTGTGCCATGCTGAGCCCACGAGGAAACCTCTGCTTCATCCAACAGCCCAGGTCCTGAGAATCCAGAGCTGCGATCTCCTGGCCCTGCAGCCCCAGGGGTGACATGCAGGTCACCTGCACAGCTGGGAGACAAATGGGCCAAGGTGGGATGGGGATCTGCAGCCATCCCCTCTCCAGTTTAGAGAAGATGATCCCCTTCTTGCTCTTGGGTTGATGGAATGCATTGCAAGGTGCTCCTGGCTCTGCCTTAAAGCCTTGCTGGCCCTCAGTGTGTTGTAGGGAACAACCAAAGGGATAATTCCCTGACCAAGAAACTGTGTGTGACTCTGATTAGCAGGCTCCTTTTAACTGGATATGGACAAATTAATGGATACCTAGAGAAACCCCACTGCTCTTACTGGGAGCCAAGCTCACATGGTTGGAGCCTGATCTTGCTCCAGAGAAGGAGCTGCCGAGCCCTCAGCAGCAAAACTGTGGTCACTCCACAAAGATACATAAAGGTGCATTTAGGGGCTGAAGTGTACGTGCAGCCCGTTTTCCAGCTATATTATCCTGCTGACATTCTTAGAAATCCTTGGTATTGTGTGTAACTGCAAGCAAGGAACAGACATGTCACCTTTAGATTTGCTGTCCCTCAACAGGGTGGGACAGGTCCCTGGAGAGCCATCTCAGAGCTTTCCCAAGGGTCAGAGCAAAAGGATCAAGCAAAGCTCCTGTACTGGGGGTTCCTGCTGCCCGACACACCTCCTGCACCCATCCCTGCGCTCACCTCGCCTGCGCTGCAGCCACTGCTGCAGAGGGTGCGCGCGGCAGTCGCACACCCAGGGGTTCCCTTCCAGACGGACCTGTGGGACTGTCTCCATCAGCTGCAGGCTCCAAGCGTCCACAGACGTCAGTGTGTTGTGCTGCAGATCCAGATGCAAAAGAGCCTTCAGTGGCAAAAGGAAAGGGACTGTGAGGTCTTGCAAGCTGTTGTTTCTTAGGAGCAGTGTGTGCAAATTTTCCAGGCCCTTGAAAGTGTCCATGTGGATGTAGGTGATGCCGCAGCTGCTCAGGTCCAGCACACGCAGTGCCCCAAGGCTGGAGAAGACTGCTGGGCTCAGTGTGAGCATGGCATTGCTGGAGAGGTTGAGAGAATGCAGGGAAGGGAAAGGCTTCAAGAGAGTTCTATGACGGGGCATAACCAAGGAGTTGAAGGAGAGGTCCAAACTGGTGATGTTTCTTGGAAGGGAACTTGGAGCATGCTGGAGGCTCTTCCCGCTGCAGTCAGCCCATCCCTGGGAAAAGAGTTACTGTCTGAGATGGGCTGTCCATGATGGGGAGTGTCTCTAGAGAGAGACTCCCCAGAAGTTCAAATGTCTTAACTAATTACCATTGCAGAGTTTTTTAAAAAAAAGACACACAAGTTTAAAAAACACATGAGCTGCCAGATTGGTGCAGGACTGGATAAATGGAGAAAGATGAGCAGGACAGCCTGGGACTGAGAGCAGCAGACTGAAGGAGTAAAGGAGGACCATGCAGGGCTGGGGGAAAAACCCAAACAGATGAGGTGGGTGTAAAGGGACTAGGTTGTCACCCGCCTGTCCTTCCTTACAGGACAGTTGTCATACAGGGTCAGTTTGCAGAAGGCCTTCCTTTTCCTCGCCTGCATCCCCACCTCCAGCCCCCGGGAGCTCTTGTGTGACACAAGGGCATCCTCCCAGCTGGAGCAGGGAAGCAGTCGAGCCCTGCCCGTTGCAAGGGCAGTCAGGCAGCCGTGGGCACTGCAGCAGGCAGCTGTGTCGGGAGCTGCTCCCTGGGGCCTGTGCAGGACAGTGCATGCTTCCCTCTATCCTGCGTTCCTGAGAATACACAGTGAGTAGCTGTGGCTTGCTGCAGGCTGGCTGTGTCAGTATTAGTAAACAAAACAGACCAGAGGACTGGGTTATAATGGGGCCACAGGGGCAACACATGGGTACTGTCTCCAGCTCAAGCACTGCTGGGCTCAGGGAGGCTTTGGTAAATGGTGCAAACCCTTGGGTGGAATATCTGAGAGCTCAGAGGAAATGTCAGTGGCCCATGACAGTCACTTTTCCTTCATTCTCACAGCTCCTGCTTGATGTAACCAAGATTCTGGCTGCAGTGCTTCTCCTAGTGGGATGGGTTAGTTGTGTTTCCTGCTCCAGGTGTTTGGGGATCCTGGCCCCATGCTTGCTATCACCCTGGCTGCAGCCACTGCATCATCATGCACTGAGGAAGGGAGTGAGAAGCCAGGAGCTCCTTAGGGATGTGTCTTGAGGCTGATTGCCATGCACCCCTTATAGGCAGCTGTGTTATGGCTGCAGCCAAGAGACTCCCAGAGTCAGAAATGCCATGGCTCAGACAATGCTTTGCCAGGCTATACTCTGGTGAACAGGCTGGACAATGTGATGTGTTCAGCCCAAGGCTGGGAGCAGGGGTGCTGCAGGGCTGGGAGCAGGACAGCCAGGCTTCAGGTGTGGGTGAACTGTAGCTGGTGGCTGCTGACACAGCATATCTCCCACTTAACTCCATTGGCTCGCATGGGTTTTCATTGCTGATCTTCTCTTAAGCCGTGCAGACCAGGAGCTGCCGGCCAGGCCCTGCTGCCCCGTGAGTGCCCCAGCTGTGCTGGCAGGACCAGGAGCAGGGTGCCCCTGTCCACCCCCAGCTGCTGCCGCACCGCAGCCCCCGCGGCCCCCCTACCTGGCGGTGAAGGCTGCAGGGGTGTCCCATCACCACTGACCAGACGCAGAGGAGGCTACAAACCCCGAGCAGGCAGGTAGGAGCCATTTGGCATCAGGAAACTTCCGGCCAGAAAAACAAGTCTCAGGGAAAGCTGGGAAGCCGGCAGAGCCGGCCGTGTCGGGCGAGGTGTGGCCGCTGCCGCACGGCTCAGGGCCTCCACCGGGTCCCCGCACCCCGGCCCCGCAGAGCAGCAGTGCCTGGGATCCAGCCTGGCTGCCGCCCCAGCCCCGCTCCTCCCGCACTGGTGAAAGGTGGCGGTGCCAGTTACACATTAACAGCCGCGCCCCACCACCTCCCATCCGTGTGGCCGCCCGTGATCGGTGACCTGGGGACCGCCAGCATCTGCCGGCTGCACTGCGGGCTGCCGTGGGGGCTGCCGGAGTGGCAGCAGCACACGGGGAGGTGCTGGGGGGCCTCCGGAGGAGGAGGAGGAGGGGGCACCTCTGTGGCATCTGCCCCTGAGACTCCACACTCAGGGAGAGCAGCCGGGTCCAGGTGCTGGTCCACGTACCCAGGGCAGGGGCACACAGCCAGCCTTGGCCAGGGAAGCTGGGGCTGAGGCAGCAGGAAAGTGTCCTACAGGAAAGTAAAAGTTTTGCTGGGATTCTGGCAGAAAGGTGTTTAAAATATGCAGGAAACTGGCAGGTCTCTGGGCCCAGCAGCAGCAGCTCAGTGAGCAGCACCTGTTTGTGAAGGTCCCAGAGGATGGGAGTGCCCCACCACCTTCAGTACCCCCCATGCAGACCTGCCACTTATCAGTAGTCCTCCCTATCAGCCCTGCTGTGGAGTCTTCTCTTGTGGAGTCAGTGAAAGTTTGAGAAATCATGTCAAAGCAGCATCCCGTGGGTGTTCATTGGTGCACAGTGGGGTGAGACCTGCTCCCATGCCCACAGCTGCTGGGGTGCGTGAGTGGGCAAGGCAGGCAGAGCCACAGCCCAGGCAGGGAACATGCTGGCTGCACCTGCTCCTGGCTTTGCCTCTGCAGCAAGAGGGAGCCCCAAGCTCTCTTCCCTGCTCCCCGTTCCCTGGTCCCACTCCTGCTCAGCAACAGGAAGCCAACTGCCAACACGAGCACTGTGGAGCTGTCAGCAACTGGGACAGGGCGGCCTCTCTTCCCCCAGCTGCCAAAGGGCTCCTCCACAACAGCACGTCCCACCCTTTCCTCAGGGAAAGGGCTTCCCAGCAGCCTGTCCTTCATCCTGTGGCATGTGCTGGATGCCAACGCAGCCAGGCAGCTCCTGCTCCCCAACTGCCCAGGCAGGCTGGAGATGCTTGGCCACCCCTCTCCCAGGATGTTCCTATGCCTGGCAAGAGCACCCCTTAGCCCTGGGGAGCCTTGCAGGGCCTCCCCAGGACCTGCTGGGCACATAAAATGAAACAAACATCCAGAGAAGCAAGGCTAGAAAATGTTGCTGAGGCAGCCCAGTCCTCGGTGGATTTGCAGGGCGTTTGCATTTCCTATCAGGAAATGTATCTGTGCATTACGGTTTCTGGCATGTGGTGTTGTGCATTAGAACATGCAAATGATAACAAAAAGTGGTATTTTTGTCAGGCTTTGTTTTTTTAAGTCTGTTGTGATTCAGCAAAAAAGTTGAGGTCCATGAATTCAGCAGAAATTCAGGTACTTTGAGTGTGCTGTGAGTCAGGCAACTGGACCTTTCCATATTGCAGGAGAGCAAGTGTGGAGAGCTGCTTTGGCTGTGCTCAGTTGTACCTATCTCTCTGGTGCCTCCTCTGGGGGTAGATGCTTAAACTGGAGCTGTTGGGTCCTGTTTGGGAATCCCCACAAAATGCCCCAGAGAGGTTTCCTACCCTACCTCCAGCCCAAGGGATCTGCACAGACTGACGGCACAGCTCTTATCCAGGTGCTCCTAGAAAAACCACAAGTGGACAAATCAGGTTGGGTCAGATTCCTCAAGGGATCCCTGAGATCTTCTGGGCACAGCCTGGTGCAGAAAATGACCTCAAATGGCTCCCATTCTGCAAAAATTCTATGTAAATAATCCCATCCTCAAATGGATCCTCCCGAAAGAGGACATTTCACAGAGTGCACTATAACTCAGGCTCTGTGATGTGGTCCCCCACAACTGCCAGGGGCGCACAGAACAAGTTGTACCTGTAAACACACAGTGGCACGATAGCAATTACAGTTCTGAGCCCAACTGGCCTCTACAGCCAGCTTTGTTTTCCAGGCAAATGGGGGCAGCTGCACCTGGTGAACATCTTTTTCGGATCCTCTCCATCCCTCCTGCTGTGGGGTGGCTGGGTGGCTGCACTGTGGGAGCCCCTGCTTGCTGCCATCCCTCCCTCAGCGTGCCATGGGCACCGCACGGCCCCAGAGCACTCTGTAAATAGTCGGAAGCGATGAATGGATTTCCTTTTCCTCTCCATGTGTGCTTTAGATTTTTGGCCGGATACAGCATGGGCTCGGGACACATCAAAACATGAGACTCACTCCCTGGCAGCCCTGGCTTTCACATGGGAACAGTTTGATTTGGGAAGCAGTGTGAGGTTTGGTGGGTGAAGCTTATGGTGATTTCCCAGGGAACACTTTTTGTTTGCCAGGCAAAGAGGCTGGAGCCTGCTGGTGGCTGGCACAGCCTCACTGAAACGCAGGGTGTGAGACCCTCAAGGGCTGGGGGCAGCGGGGCCATGTTGTGCCGTGCCCGTGCCAGCACTGTGCATGGGAAAGTGCTCAGGGAAAGCCAGGCCTATTGCTGCTTCCATTTCCCCCCAGACGTGTTTACCGCAACACGGAGGGTTTTGTCGCCAGACAGTGGCCACCCTCCCATGTGGGCTGGGCAGATCTTTGCAGCCCTGCCTGTGCTCCCACTCATCCCCTTTCAACCCAGACCGTGTCCCTGCGATGGGCCACTGCAGGCCGAGGCAGGCCCTGGCACAACGCAGAGCCCGGGTGGGCCGCACCTTGCACCCTGGCTCGTGGCGGCAGGAGGCTGAGGTGTCACGAGGTGTGCGCGGCCTCAGCCTCACCACACGCCGCTCCCCGGGGGACAGCCTGTGCAGGGCTGCTCCCGACGGCTCCTGGAGTCAGGGCCATCTCCAAACAATGGGTGGAGAGCAGGAAACGCTGCATGGGAAACAGGATTTGGCTCCGCCGCTGCCGCCAGCCACGGCCCCTTGGCCCCTTTCCTTTCCCTGCTCCAGAGAGCCCTTCCCACAGCCAGCAGCCACAGGGCTGCACCGAGGGGATGGGGGTGCCGCCGCCCAGGCGGGCTGGGCATGAGGCAGTCTGAACCTCGGACAAGAAGCAGGGTCGGGACACCTCCTGCCCGGGCGGGGGTCTCAGCATGGCTGAGGGAACCCTGAGGACTCAGCCCTAGCCGTGGAGGGGTGGGCTGGTGGTTTTCTCTGGGAGAGCTTCTACCAGGCAGGGGACCCCAGTGGCCCCTTGGCCAGCAAGTCCTGTTCCTGAGCAGCTCTGGCCACTGAGCCAGCAGGAACAGGGGCATCTCTCTCTCCGAGCCCAGGCTATGCAGCAGAGGAACTGGTCCCGGCTGTCCTGGATGTCAAGCAGCAGCGTGGAGCCAAGATGGGGGCCATGGGCAGGGAGCAGGGATCCTGATCTGCCACTCCAAGTCAGCCTCCAGCTCTGACCCCCGTGGCTGGGAAATGCTGGGGATTTTCTGACCTCTACCAGATTCAGAACACGCTCCAAGGACATGGGACTCCAGGTTTATCTTCTGCTTCTTTTCCCACATGTGGCAGGTAAATCGCCCCTTTCCCTCTGCCCCAATGAGCAGCCCCTGCCTCAAGGCAGCTTGGTGGGATGAGGCAGCTGTGGGAACTCAGTTGCGCCATCAGAGCAGGGTTCAGAGGGAGGAAATATCCCTTTGTGAACAGCCATTTGGAGACCTCAGAGGCTTCTGCCTGCCTCTCCCCCACATGGGAGGAGAAGCACCCTGAGACCCCCGTTCTGATGCATGCTTGGCTCATGTTGGGGAGCTGATCCAGTTGGGATCTCCAAAAGGAGAGTGGAAATGCCCCCTGTGTCATCCCAATGGGTCTGCAACACACTTCGCTGTGCTCTGGCTATGCCTCCTGGGTTCAGGGTGGCAAAAATGACCTGGAAAGGGGGAGACAGCTGGGTGATGGGATCTGGCCCTGAGGCAGGGCTGGCATGGTGGTGCCCTTGCCCATCTGTGATGCACCCTCATACTCCCCCACCCCAGGGGCCATCCTGGACATCACCCTGATCGCAAACGTGCAGAGCCTGTCCCACTCTGACTTCTTCCTCTCCTGTGTCATGGGGGAGCGCGACGTGAGCTACCTGCAGATCGAGCGGGAGAACAAGATCGTGATGACGCACCCCAAAATGGGCTTCCAAAACTACCGCAACCACAGCAACCAAGTCCAGGCCAGGGGCTTCTCCAAGGCCGACCTGGTGGGGATCCTCTACTGCCTGGGGCGCACCCCAACCGAGCAGGCGCAGGTGGTGTACGTGCACAACAGCCACAACGGTGAGTGGCTTGTGGGGGCAGGGGGGGGCCCTGCCTGCCGGCTGAGTGCATGGGGGAGCTGCCTGCCCTTCGCAATCCCAGCACCAGCCGGGGGTGGGTGGGCAGTGGTGACCCATAGGCTAGGATTGGAGATGGGAGGGATGTTCAGCTGGGGGAGCATGGCCGAGCCCCATGGAGGAGCCATCTGGATTCATAATGGTGCCTGGGAGAAGGGCAAGGTCCAAGAGGAAGTTGAGTGCCCTTGGAGGAGGTTGTGAGGTCTGGAAATCATTAACCAGAGTAGGGGGCAGCCCTTTGGAGCTGTGCCAGCCCATGCCCCCAGCACAGGCTCAAGGGGAGGAGATAGTGCTGGGGCAGATCTTTGGCAGCCTCCCCAGGTGCTTGACAAACACCATCCCGCAGCAGCACAGCGCCGCTCCGGCAGTGGGGCTTGCTGAGAGGCACTGCCAGGCTGCACGGTAGCCAAGAGCAGTGCTGGGCTTGTCTCCCTCTCCCATTTTGGCCCATGTAAATTGAAAGGGTCTCCCCGGGCTGGCCAGCAGCAGGGACACCATCTGCGGCAGCATTCTCCCACAGTGCCCCTCCCACCTCCATTCCCTTTGTGCTTGAGACTTTGCTAAACTATTAGGACTGAAATTTTCTGTGATGTTTGACTCAGGATGCTTTCTAGCTCTTTTTTAGAAAGTTTAGCTAAAATGGTTGACCTTTTGCTGAGAATAAGAGGAGGGGATACAAGTTTCCCTGCCTGTGTTAAGACACAGCTTCAGCAAGCAGCTCTAGTGTCTCCAAGTTGGGGCACAGAGGCTTCTGGTGGGGTCGAAGCATCCCCCAAGGAGCAGGGCTCAGCCTGTGTCCTTGTAAAGGGGCTCAAGCTGAAAATGGCAGTGGTCCTATTGGAAATGAAGCTGGATGGTCTGAGCAAGCAGGGCAGTACAGAGGCACTGAGGGAGCAGAGCAGAAGCATACAGAAACAGTGTGGGAGGCACCACCAGCAGCAGGGGCTGAGGAGCACAGAGGGGGCTCTGCACCCCCAGATGTCCTTATTTGTAAATCACAGATGGAGGTGATGGCTCTGGGGCTCTCAGCCAGCCGCCGCTCCTGCGTCAACTTAGCCAAGCCAAAATAGTGCTCTGGAGGAGCTGGTCAGTGCCTGGGTTCAAGCCACTGTGGGAATTACAAGTGCCAAAAAGGTGTCTCTTTCACAAGTTCCAAAGAAGCTGCCATTGCTCTGGTTAGAGGAGGAGAAGTAAAAAAAATGAAGGAAATAGTGAGCAAAAAAATTATGTGTTTGCCGTGGGCAGGAGGGCTGGGTACAAAACCCACTGTGGGGGCTTGGTGTGTCATCTCTCCTGTTTAGCCTGAGAGCACACCAAGGCAGGCCAGGGCGATGAGACAGCGGGTGGGGAATGCTGTTAGAGGAAAGCTGGCAGCTCTGAAAAGGTCATGCATGGAGAGAACTTAGGAAGCTTGATAAATTTTGGAAGCATTTCTAAAAAAATAAAGTAAAGCTAACCAGAGAGATCCTGAGGAGGATTTCAGAGGTGTTTACATGTGGCAATAAACTGTTTTTTACACTATCCAGAGCAGAAAGACACCTAGAAAAACAACTACAGAAAACCAAAGTTCTTTTATTTTTGCATCTATGTGCACAAAAGAAAAGTTGGGGAAACTTGCTGGGGGATCTGTCTAAAATGCCAGTGTTGATAGCAGGAGACAGGCAATAAATGGCAGAAAGGAGCAGCATGACATTGCCAGGCTGGGCGTGTGGTGAGCCACTGCCCATGGGACACCAGCCTTTCCTAAAAGCTTTAAGGTAGGGAGTTACAGGCCTGAAAACCCAGGTCAAAACCTGGCAAATTAGCAGAAACTGTAATAAAGAGCAGAATTTGTGGTTATGTGGTCCCTGAGAAAGAGGCAGCTGAGTTTGCAGTGGGAGAGTCCCTGGGGTGGCAGCAGTGAGGATGCTATGGAAGACTCAGTTGACACTGTCTGCTCAGGTTCCCAGAGAAAACTGGGAAAACTCCCTTTCAGAGGTTCTTTGGGAGAAATTTTGCACCCAGGGAGTGGCAGGAGAGATCTTTGCATAGGTAAATAACTGACTAAAAGAAGGGAGAGCATGAATAGGAGCAGTCCTTGTCACACGAGGGACTTCCCACTGTCCATGGAAGTCCATGGAAGATGGATCCCAACTAGAGGGAAAGGTGGGGAGGCGATTCTGGCAAATTACTGCAAAGCGTGACCTGCAGTGCCCTTCCCCGGGCGTCTGCGGTGTGTGCTGCTTCCTGCTGGTCCTTGGCCTCAGAGGGGCAGGACACAGGGCTGGATGTGTTTTAGCTCCAACCCGGTGTGGCTCCTGTTAGTGTGTGCAAGCTGGAGTACTGCCAGGCTCCGAAAGCCAGCAGCCGCCTGTGTCCTCCTTTGTGTCTGTGCTGGCACGCCCAGGGCTTGGTTTCCCAGGCCTTAAGGTATTTATAGCCCCATTAGTGCTCAAGCTGGGGTCTGGCTGACTCACATTAATACTCCAAGAGTTCATTGCTGCTGCACACCCCAGCACCTGGGGAATCAGGAAAACAGCCATAACTGGGCTGCTGGTCCTGGGGGCTGGAGTGCCTCCCACAAGCCTAATTCCCCTCACCTGCCCAGGCTGTCCCTGCCTGCTACACTCCACACTTCCCCAGCTGGCAGCAGGCAGAGTGAACCATGCACACTTGTCCCAGGTGTCACCTCCCCAGACTGCTGCCACCTGCATCCTGTGCCAGGCTGGCTCTGACAGGCTGGTCAGAGGGCAAGGTGCCCCACCCCATTCCTTGGTGTCTGCCCAGAGGGGCTCGAGGGGCCAGGAAGGGAGCCCTGTATTTCCAGAGGTTTGGGGGATCATGGGTCCAACATGGACTGGACAGGGAGATATGTCTTGACATTCCAGCAGAAACATGTGGTGGGTCCTGGGCTGTGCCAGGGTGTGTCCTGGTGTGACTGGTCTGAGGGTGTCAGCACTGCCCTCGGGTGTGATTGCCCTGGGGGGTGACCAATGTGCAGCCTGTTCCTTCTCCTCCTCTGCAGCCCACCTCTTCCCAGTGAAAGCCACACAGTCTGTGAATGTTGCCGAGCCAGCCACCTTCTCTGCCAGGATTCTCCAGAGGAAGGAGACAGATGTTATGTGGAAAAGAAACGGCAAGTAGTCCAAAAGCAACCATAGGGCTGGTACTGCTCCCAGCTGGTGCCTGGCTCTGGCTCTGGGGACACAGGAGTCACGGATAACCCTCTGTCCCCTTGCAGGCACCTACTACCAGACCACAGACCGGGGCGAGGTGCAGGGTGACCGTGTCATCCTGACACTCCCCAATGTCAGCGTCAGTGAAAACGGTGTCTACAGTGCCACATTCATGGGGGACAGCCCTCTGTGGAGTGCCTTCTACCGCCTCATTGTGAGAGGTGAGCAGGGCCCTGGCTGCCTGGGGAGTGGGGACAGCCAGCCACACCCTGCCCTCTGGCCTGGTGCCACCCTGGCCCCCCTGCTCTCTCCACAGCCTGCCCTGCAAAGAAATGGGGACCATCCTGTGAGAAGGACTGTCCTGACTGCCTGAATGGTGGCATCTGCCACGACCACGTTGGTGAATGCATCTGCCCTCCAGGGTTCATGGGCACCCGCTGCGAGCGAGGTGGGTGCCTCTTGCCTGGCAGCGAGTGCTGTGCCTAGGGCATATGTGGGGGCCCTGTTTCACCCCCATACCTGAGCACTGTGTCTAGAGACTCCGTGTGCACCCCCAGTGTCTCCCCAACCACAGTGCTCTCTGTTTCTGGGGCAGGGCCGGACCATCCATATAGGTCCTGTGTCTCCTCAAGGTGGTGATACAGGGCTTGGGGCACCTCAGCCAGTGCCATGCTGTGCACAAGCAGTGCATGGATGAATGGTGGGTGAGGGCAGACCATGCTTCTTTTTCCAGCCTGCCGGGAAGGCCAGTTTGGCCGCAACTGCCAGGAGACGTGCCCGAGAGCCCAGGGCTGCCGGGGGCTGAGCTTCTGCCTCCTGGACCCCTATGGCTGCTCCTGCGCCTCAGGCTGGAGTGGCTCCCGCTGTGACCAAGGTACAGGGAGGGACATGGGTACCCATCAGCTTGCCCACCCAGCCTGGGCTTCCTTCAGGGCCTGGCTGCTCTCCAGCAGCACCTGTGCAAACCTCTCCCAGGCTGAGTGTTGGCACAGGCTGAGCAGCCCTGCTGCCTGCATCAGCTGCTTGCCATCTCTGTCTCCATGGTCCTGTGCCATGGCCAGGGGTAGCAGTGAGCTATTCTCTTCCCACAGCCTGTTCCCCAGGATTCTATGGGCCCGACTGTGCCCTGGGGTGCACCTGCCAAAATGGAGGCAGCTGTAACCGCTTCAGTGGCTGTGTCTGCCCCGCAGGCTGGCATGGACAGCACTGTGAGAAGTCAGGTGAGGCTGGCACTTGGCTGTGTCAGGTTTCCATCCCCCACCCTTGAGTAGGCTCTGGCTCCTTCCTCACCATCTGTCACCTTTCCCTTGGCACCATGGTCTGGCTGTAACTGGGACTGAGGAAAGGTGCCAGCCTCTTTTGTGCCTGGGGAGGAGAAGGGCCAGCATTCACACTGATTTCTGTGTGCCAGACCGGTTTCCCCAGATCATCCAACTGGCCTCAGAACTGGAGTTCAACCTGGGCTCAGAGCCCATCATCAGCTGTGTGGCCACTGGCAACCCGCTGCCCAGCAGTGACAGTGTGGAGCTGCGCAAGGCTGATGGCACCGTGCTCAAGGTACCGCCCTGTCCCCTTGCCCCACCACCATCTCCATGCTGCCTGCTCCCTCGAAAGCACCTGGGGCTGCTGGGCAGCTTCAGGTTGACAGGGCTGCTGAGTGGGGGGGACTGACAGCATCCTCTGTGCCACAGCTCATCAAAGCCATCATCGAGCTGGGGCAGATCACCTGCGAGTTCCAGGTGCGGCACCTGACGAAGGCAGACACAGGGCTCTGGGAGTGCCGGGTCTCCACAACCGGGGGCCAGGACAGCCGGAAAGTCAAGGTCAATATCCGAGGTGAGGAAAGGCTGGTGGCATGAGCAGGACAAGCCAGGGTTGCTGGGGGAGGCTGACAGCATGGTATGACAATACCACCCCTGCACTGGACTGGGTGCCTGCCATTATGGGCCACAGTGCCAGCAGACACATTTGGGTGATTATAAAAGACTTTCCTGACAAAGCTGGAAGGAACCAAGAGGTGGTAGATGTATCCACACTCTGCTTCTTGTTGCTCCCAGTCCCATCAGTGTAATTCTCTTCTTCTCTCCAAGTGCCACCAGCGCCCTTGAGCCCCCCCCGGCTGTTGGCGAAGCAGAGCCGCCAGCTTGTGGTGTCACCTGTGGACTGCTTCTCTGGTGACGGACCCATCACCTCCATCAAGCTCTTCTACAAGCCCAAGGATGACAATTCAGCATGGTCATCCATTGTGGGTATGTGTCTGCAGGGCTGGGCAGCACAGGTAGGACCTGTGTTGGAGGGGTGAGGTCTGGGGTGGGCAGATGTCTCCATACCAAGCCCCCCATAATGATGCTGAGAATGATGCTGGTGGCAGGGCATACTGTGGTCATTGGCATGGTTTTGACGTGTCCTCTTGGCCCACAGTCGACAACAGCGAGAACATCACCCTCATGAACCTCCGGCCAGTGACTGCCTACGTTGTTAAGGTGCAGCTGAGCCGGCCAGGGGCTGGTGGGGAGGGCAGCAAGGGACCTGAAGCCATCATGGTGACCGAGTGCCTTGGTGAGCTCCCCTCTCCCTCACCCTGACTCTGACGCTGACCCTGCATGGCATAGAGCCTGCAAAATCCTGTGGATGATGTGCCATGAGGTTTGGCTGCCTTTTTGTTCGCAGAGCCCACAGTCAAGCCTGTGATCGAAGGCTGGTCCATAGAAGAGAAAAACGTGCTTCATGTCAACTGGAATTTGCCAAGTAACCACGAGCCAGCACATGGGTTCATTGTCCACCTCTTTGACTCTGCAAGGCAATTGGTCTCTGAGAAAAACATCACATCCATCTCTGTGCTCTCTGCCCGCATTGGGGACCTGGAGTTCAACAAGGAGTATGGGCTGGAGGTGCTGGTGTACCACTGCACCAGCCTGGGGCCACCCTCTGACCTCTACAAGGTCATGATCAACAGCAAAGGTGGGTCCAGTAGAACACAGGGAATTTTAACAGGGAATTACAATGCTAAATCAGTTATAATTGTAACAGCAACCATCCCCAGGTCCAGCTGCTCCTGTATTCCATCAATGATAGAACATCAATAGTGTTTTGGGGAAAATGGGTCCTCCTTTCCTCACTAGACCCTGCAGCCTCTAGCACCAAGCAGCTGACAAACATCCTAAGCTGAAAGTGACATTCAGGCCATCACAAATGATGCTCACAAATCACAGATCTGTCTGTCCTCTGCACCCTTGCCCAAACCCTGATGGACCAGTCTATACTTGTAGCCTTTACAATAACCCTGTAGCAACAAGTTCCTCAAGATAATTGTACTCCGCATGAAAAAAAAATTTCCCTTTGGTTTGCTTCAACCCTACTGCCAGGTAATTTTCCTGGATGGTCACTAGGGATCCCTGCAGTCCCACCTGTAGGCACACACACACGCACATACATGCATGCAGCCCCTGAAGTATGTGGGAGACCACGGGGAGGTGGTGCATCAGCCTGATTAAGCTTTCTGGCAACCAAGGGGAAAGGCATGCACAAGGCCTTTAGGGAGGCTTGGCACTGGCTGATACATGTTGAGAGGATTGGTAAGCATCAGGCTTGAGGGATGAGAGGTTTCCTCTTCTCCCTGCTTGTAAGAGCTTTATAAGATTTGGGGATTTGGGGTTAGGGATGTAGGCAGGCAGGAGAGGGCTCAGAGGAGGTGGTGGGAACACAGTGTATGAGGGAGGCCTGAAGAAATAAAATGTCACAAGAGCTAGTCAATACACAGGCATCTAGACCTCGGTCTCTGAGGCTGGGAACATTTGGGGATACAGTCCTGCTTCACAGTGGTACATGGATAGTGGCTTCACGTTCTCCAAGCAGGGGCCAGGTGTCCCTGGAGCTCCCTCAAACCTGGTCTGGCCCTGGTTGCCATTGTCATCCACAGGATCCAGTCCTCACAGCAGCATTCAGTCCTTGCAGCACCAGGAGTCCCATCCTGGGACTGACACTCTCCCCTCCTTGTCCCAGGGCCCTCCGCCCCACAGTTGCTCTCGGCAGAGCCCGTGTCCGACACTGCCGTCAGGCTCTCCTGGCAGGTGCCTGAGTACCCCAACGGGGGCATCACCAAGTACATTGTGGAGCTGCAGCAGGTGGGGGGCACCAGTGAACCCCAGTGGATCGACACCGACAACGGCGCCGAGACCACCAAGATTGTTGGGGGCCTCAATGCCAGCACCAGCTACCAGTTTCGTGTCCGTGCCAACTCCCATGTGCCAGGGGAATGGAGCCAGCTTGTGAAAGCCAAGACCCTGGGGGACGGTGAGAGGGGTGTCCCAGCAGGCAAGGGGCTCACAGCTCTGCTGCAGTTTAGGCTCGCGGCGGAGGCAACAAAGAATGATTGGGGTGCTTGTGGTGACCTCTGAGAGTGGCTCTGAAGCAGGAGCCCAGGCCCAAAATACTTGGTGTCTTCAGAAAACCTGCTCCTCTTAGTCCTGAAGGTGAAAAGGTGGCATAGTGACAGCATGGCACCTACAGAGTGGCTCTTCCATGGCCAGAGGGAAATGTGAATCGAGGGGCTAAAGGAGCAGAGCAGAGCTGGCATGGGAGATGGTGGCTTGAACCAAAGCTGGTTGGAGGTCCAGAAACCAGTGGTTCAGTGGCAGGGCCCAGGCTGTGACAGTCTTCAAATGGTGCCACTGGGGCACCAGGAGCTAAGGATGTGGTTGTGGTATCTTCATGGGTTGCCTGGGTGCTGGGAGAAGGCTGCTGTCATGGTGCTTGGCCACTCATGCAGGCTGGGCAGGGCTCGACCATGGACCATAACCCTCCATCCCTCCTTCTGGCAGGAGCGCTGAGCGTGCTGCCCAGCCTGGGCAGCCAGAGCACTGAGCAGGCGGGAACAGACCAGCAGCTGCTCTTGGCCATTGTTGGCTCTGTGTCCGTCACTTGCGTCACCATCCTCTTTGCTCTCCTGGCACTTTTCCTCATCAAGAAGAATTTTTTCCACCGGCGCCGCACCTTTACGTACCAGTCTGGCTCGGTGAGTGCCGCCTGCCCCACCAGGACTGTGTCCCCTGCTCCCCACGTCCCAGCCCGATCCAGGTCACGCTCCATAACCTCCAGTCCGGATGCAGCCAGACCTCACTTCCACACGGAGAGGGTGCGGAGCCCGCCCTTGCCCATGACTCCTGTCCTGTCGGGACTGCCACATGGGCAGAGAGGTGCCCGGTGCCTCTAACCTCACCTGCTCCCATCTGCCAGGGAGAAGAGACCATCCTGCAGTTCAACTCAGGGACCCTGACCCTGACACGCCGGCCCAAGCCGCAGCCTGAGCCCCTCAGCTATCCCATCCTGGAGTGGGAAGACATCAAGTTTGAGGACATGATAGGGGAGGGCAACTTCGGCCAGGTAATCAGGGCCATGATCAAAAAGGACGGCTTGAAAATGAATGCAGCCATCAAGATGCTGAAAGGTGAGTGTTGGGGGAGGCAGGCAGGGTGGGCTGAGGGCTGCAGCTGCATCCTGGGCCATGCTTGTGCTGAGGAGCACCAGGAGTCATTTGCAGAGAAGCAAAGGCCTGAGGTGTCCATCTCTTCTTTGCTTCCAGAGTTTGCTTCAGAGAATGACCATCGGGACTTTGCTGGGGAGCTGGAGGTGCTGTGCAAACTGGGCCATCACCCCAACATCATCAACTTGCTGGGTGCCTGTGAGAACAAGGGTGAGGGCTGTCCCACTCTTTCCTCTCCCCAGCCCCACAGCCTCTGCCCAGCTGTGTATTTCTCTTTGCTGGGAAGAGCCCCAGTAGCCCAACCTCTTTCAACTCCCCAGGCTACCTGTACATTGCCATTGAGTATGCTCCCTATGGAAACCTCCTTGACTTCCTCCGCAAAAGCCGAGTCTTGGAGACAGATCCAGCCTTTGCCAAGGAGCATGGCACTGCCTCCACGCTCACATCCCAGCAGCTCCTCCAGTTTGCTTCAGATGTGGCCAAGGGGATGCAGTACCTGAGTGAGAAGCAGGTACATCCCCAGAAAACATCTCAGAGCTCACTTCCCCTGGGGTCTGGGGGCTCCCCATCAGGGCATGAGGTCCCTGGGGCCAGCAGGAGGGAGCATGTGGCTCCTGCTGACTGGAGTTCCTTTTCAGTTCATTCACAGGGACCTGGCAGCAAGAAACATCCTGGTGGGAGAAAATCTGGCCTCCAAAATTGCTGACTTTGGCCTCTCCAGAGGAGAGGAGGTCTATGTGAAGAAGACAATGGTGAGGCAGGAGAGAAGCATCTCCATGGTGCCTGCACCAGTGTGGTGGGCAGAATGCCCACCATTAGTGTGAATAATACACCATGCTGGGACTGGCTGGATCACAGCAGTCATCCACCCACGGGGCATCTCCCAGCCCTGATGGTGGCTCTCTGTTTCCCTAGGGCCGTTTGCCAGTTCGCTGGATGGCCATCGAGTCCCTGAACTACAGCGTGTACACCACCAAGAGTGATGTGTAAGTCCTGCAGGCGGGGACACCGGGGCTGGGGCGTGGCTGCAGCCGCCTCCACCCTCTGTGGCACAGCAGAAGAGCAATGTTACCGCTCTGGGTGCTGCGAGGGCAGGAGGTGATGCTGATGCATCTCCCTGGAGACCTGCTGGCTCAGCCTAAGCCCTGGCTGCCCATTCCACCCTTGGCTTTGCCCTGTGACCATCAGCAGGACACAGCCAGGCATGCTGTCACAGCCTCGGCTCCTCCCCTTTCAGGTGGTCGTTTGGCGTCCTGCTCTGGGAGATCGTCAGCTTGGGTAAGGCTCTTCTGTCCCCTGCCTTCACTCGGGTCCCCATAGGTTATTCAGGAGCCCCAAAGGGAACACTCTGGGACTGTGTCCTCGTTAGCCCCTCTGTGTCTCTGGATGCAGGGGGGACGCCGTACTGTGGGATGACGTGTGCTGAGCTCTACGAGAAACTGCCCCAGGGATACCGCATGGAGAAGCCGCGGAACTGCGACGATGAGGTGTAAGTGGACAGAGCCTCGGCTGATGGCGGCCCCCACGTCCCGCTACCCCCACTGCCCCACAGGGCTCGCACCGATTTGCAGTAGCTTCCGCCTGGTTCTCTCTGCATTGTGGCTGAGGGATGAGCTGGAGTCCCACACCCCAAACACCTTCCCTGGGCTTTAGTTTCCTGCCTGCTTACCCCGTTTCCCGCAAAGAGCTTTCCTGCCCGCTCTCCTCTTGTGCGCACTGAGCCGCGCACGACTCTCCGCCCCCAGGTATGAGCTGATGCGGCAGTGCTGGCGCGACCGCCCCTACGAGCGCCCGCCCTTCGCCCAGATCTCCATGCAGCTCATCCGCATGCTGGAGGCCAGGAAGGTGAGTGGTGACAGCTCAGTGGGAGGGATGCCCACCCTGCACGGGCCTTGTTCACATGCTGGAGCATCCCATGGGCTCGAGGAGGGGATAGTCAGCAGCAGAACCATGCGTAGGGGCAACCCCAGCATCACTTTTTGGGTACGGGCAGGCAACAGGGCACAGTGCCCGTGAGCATGCTAGTGGGGATGGGAGATAGAGGGGGACACAACTGGCTCACAACTGGCTCCTAACTGGGGTTCCCCCACAGGCCTACGTGAACATGGCCCTGTTCGAGAACTTCACCTACGCGGGGATTGATGCCACTGCTGAGGAGGCGTGAGGCAACGCTGGCCCCAGCCTGCTGGAACAGTGCTGTGGGGTCAGTGGACTGCTCGTCCCCCTCCAGGACCAAGCAGCCAAATGCCGGTGCCCCTTCCCAAGAGCGCCTTCCCCATAGCAGGACTGTGCCATCCCCTCCCTGGCATGGCTCCAGCCACCGACAGCCCCACACTGCTGGGGAACACACTGGGATGGCCCCCAAGGAGAAGCAGAAGCAGGGTGCTTGCAGCAGAGCGGGCAGGAGAGGGGCTCTCTCAGTAGCCAGGGTGCTGCCTAAGCCCACGGACACAATTGCTCAAGCTTTGGGGCAAGAGGAGGAAGCAGCAACCCAGCAGCGGCCCACCCTGCAGCTCTCAGCTGCAGTGCTGCCAGCAGGGCCGTGAGCAGCGCTGCTGGCATGGGATGGGGCCCTCCCAGCAGGTGCAAAGGGACAGCATTGGCTCCAGCTCCAGTGGCCCTTTGGAGGTGTCAGCTCTGCCTTACAGACAATAAAGATCATTCAACAGCCAGGTCCAGAGAAGTGGTGGTGGGGACCCAGCTCTGCCCTGTTGACAGCATTGGGGAGCAGGATGTGGGGCCTGGTTAGCTGCTGCTCTGGTGGGCACTCCTCAAAATCCTGTTCCCGTTGGGGTCCTCTGATGATCCCCAGGAATGTCCCAGCATCCCCAGACAAGTTCCAGGTCTCATCATGCCATGGAAATGAGTTTTCTTAGGATCCAGCTGGGATCTCTTCACACACACACAATTAACTTGGTCCTGTCCCCAAGGGATATGGAGAACAGACTATGTCATTCCTTTGCACAAGTCCCTCTTGCATGCTTGAAAATTGTTCTTTCAGCTTCCCCTCAGCTGGCTGCTCTTAACACAGATGGCCCCGCTCCTCTGGCCAGGCTCTGTAGGGCTGTGCAGCTCCACACCCTTCCCACCCCAGCCAGCTGGCACTCCCAGCACTGAGCTGAGCCCCTGGGTAACTTCCCTCGTCTTGCAAAGTGACTGCTGTGTGTGAGCAGCTGCTCAAACGTGTGCTGCTGGGGTGGTCCTCACGTGCCCATCCCTCAAGGATCGCCTGGGCTCTGCACTGATGCTCCTGCAGGAGCTCTTGTCCCAGGCTTTGGTCCCTCACCTTGACTGCTGCTGTTTGTTACACTGACACTGGATGGGCTTCACCTTTGCTGGCTTCAGCTTGCTCAGCCCAAGACATGCCATCCAGTTGCCTGTCTATTTATGCTCTGCAGTCCCACGAGAAACAAGAGAGGCTTCTGCAGAGCCTGGTATCCCAGCTGGAGGCAGGTGCATTTGCATTTGCCCTTCTGTGCAAGTATTTTATCCCCAAAAGGTCTATGAACCCTGTCAATACCATCCTGATTTTCCATTCTGGCCTCCAGTGCTCCTTGGTGTTGACTGCAGCTGTTAGTATGCAGCCTCTCTGCCCCATCCCTGAGGTTCCCAGTGAACTCGTGATGGGGACTGGTCCTCACAGACAGCCTGACAAGTGTCACTGCCTCTGCACCTCCTCTGCTCTCAGCCGGGAACAGTGTCTGAGGCTATGTCACCAGTCCTGCTCACACCAAGGTCTTTCTGCTTTTTTTGACACAATTTGGCTGTGGCAGGTTGGGGCTGGCTGCTCCTGTCCCTCTCCAGTGTCTCTAGTGCTGTCCCCAGCTTCTGGGCAAGGAGAAGCCAACCTGGCCTTGGTGCACTGGGGACACAGGTGCAAGTGGCTCCTTGTGCCCTGGCTGGTGCCCCCCAGGCTACACAACGGTGCTGTGCCCTGGCAGGTGGGAGACCCTCCAGCCACCTGTGCCAAGCAGAGGTGGTGGATCAGCACGAGGTGGGGCATGACTGTAGGACCCCACTATGGTGGCCCTGCTCTTGCACCAATACCATGAGCACCTCTGTGGGCTCTGCCAGTGCCCTGTGCCTGCAGCTCTGCTCCCAGCACAGCCATGGGAATGGTGCCACTGGCAGAGCAGACCCAGACTACACTGGTGCCAGGCAGCACAGGACAGGATGGAGCGAGAGCAGCTGTCCCGTGTCCCATGCTCCCACATGGCAGCAGCCCCCAAGAGCCTCCCCAGCCCCACACAGGGGCCTCCCTGGTTTCTTGGGGGTTGTTTTTCTTCCTACCCCATCCTCCCGGTGTGCCGGTAGCCACAAGGGCAGGACATGCCGCCTATCTGATAGGAGCAGTCTCTCTTGGCACTGTGGCTGGCGGCAGAGGGGCTGTGGCATGGTGGTTTCAGGCACAGGGAAGTGCTGGTGATGGGGCGGGGGGAGCCCCCAGCCAGGCTTCCTGAGCTGCACAGCCACCACTTCCCAGATAAAGGTATCACCCGGAGAAGCCACAGTAGCTCCCAGGACACTGGGAAGGGTCGAATGAGGCACATGGAGCCCCGGCACAGAGGTTGCAGGATGGCAGCCTGCCTGTGCCAGGGCTGGCAGCTCTCACTGCTCCCTGCCATCCTGTTCAGCCTCTGCGGCACACCGTCAGCCCCTGAGCCAGTGACATCCCAAGGTAGGTCCTTGGGGCTATTTTCTCCCCTGAAGAAGGGGTCAGGGAGGAGCTAGCACACCGGGTGTGGATAGCAAGCACCCCACAGCAGCCAAAATCTCCAGCATTGGGAAGGGGGCATTCCAGGATGGTGCGGGGAGGGGTTTGTTCAGGGTGAGCCATGGAGCCCTGAACACCTGTGGAACACCCTGAGGTGCTTGGAATAAAGGAACATCCCTGCTCTCTGCAAGCAGGACCTGGCAGCCCCTGAGCACCCTTTGAGGATGCAGCCTGGTGCTCCCAGCCCTGCACAGGTAGCAGGGGGCTCTCTGCTCATCAAAATTTCTTGGAGTTATGATGTCATGAGCGAGGGTTTGAGCAAAATTCAACATCTGATAGCACAGCTCTGCACCACAGGTAATGCAGTGGCACTTCCAGGCTAATCCCAGTGCTCCTGCACCAGCCTTGCTGTGATCTTACTGTCTGACCAGGCATCCTCGGCTGAGCTGGTAGCTGGCCCCAGTCTGGCTCACTGCACCTGCCAGGGCCACTTCCCAGCTTTCTGTCATTTCAGGCTTGTCCATGCATTCTTTGAGCACTTTTCTAGCCCCTTTAACACCTTCTGTAACACCATAAAAAGTATTAACTGAATTGTTAATACAGTTGATCTCCTGCTTGTCTTGATCCTGTTGATCTCCTGCTTGTCTTTCCAGCCCTGCTCCAGGTTTCTGCCCAGGGCAGGCTCAGGAGCACATTTTGAGTCCCCCCCATAGGGACACTGAGAAGAGGACAAGGGTTGGGTTCATCCTCTCTCTGCCCACAGATTCTGTGACATTGTTGTGCCCTAAGCCCGGCACTGACTTGGCAGCACTGCCTGAGCATGGCTGGTGTGGGCTGCAGAGCTGGGCAGCCGCCCTTGCTAGGAAATGGCCTGTGCTCAGCAAAGATGCCCTGGTAGCCCACAGGACCAGTGTGGCCTCCCATGGATGCCATGGGTCCTTGTGCCACTGAGCTCCTGGGACCTGGTCACTCTATCCCCTGGTGCTCAGAGCTGGGGGAGATCACTGGCAGGAGAGGCAGCATGAGGCCTGGGGTGTGGTAATCATGGGCAAAAAGGGAAGAACAGGTGGGCGGGCCATGCGGGAGATGGGACAATGGATGCAGGGAAGAAGGCAACACAGGGCTGGGAAATGAGGAACAGGGCTTGGAGCTCAGGGCAAGAGAAAGGACAGGACAAGCAGAAGGACACCAAGAAGGCAGTGAGGACATCTGGGGACTGTGACTTATTCTTTGCCCAGGGTGGGCTCAACTGGCACTGCAAGGGGTATGTAGCAGAGAATGGATGCACTCAGAACACGAAGCAGGCACTGGCAGAGGGCTTGTGGGGTCCTGAAGCTGGGGGAAACCCCTGGGGAAGGCAGTAAATACCAGGAGGAAGAGGAGGAGGAAGAGGCCTGGAGCAGGCCCCAGGGCAGAGGCAGTGGGGGGAAGAAGGGAGTGCTGAAGCAGTGCGGGGGGCAGCAAGACCACCCCTGTGCATAACACATCTGCATCTTGGGGCTGTCTCCTTTTCCATGACAATAGGGGCAGGCACCCACATGCCAGCAGAGCCACCAGTGCTTTTGATGGAAATCCGGCAGGGTGCAATGCTCCAGTTTGTCCACGCAATATCAGGGAGCACGGCTTGCTGAGGAGGACAGAGAAACACACAGCCCCACAGCAGTCCCTGGGCTGGGATTCAGGCATCCCTCCCTGCTCAGGACCACACGCCCCCACGCCAGCCCCAAGGCCCTTTCCCTCTCCCTGGGGTGCTGCTCCTCCTTATCTCACTTCCGTGCACCTTCCGGCATGAACAGGGCAGAGGTGCTTCCGCCTGATCACTGGGCTCTGAGCTCCCCTCCAACCGCAGGGCTATTTTGGGATGTTTGTTTGTCCTGAAGGACCCCGTGTACTGAGGAGGGGGGCACGGTAGGGCCGGCAGGGAGCCCTGCACCAGCCAGGACCCCAGTGAGAGCCAGCAGCCAGCACATGTGCCAAGCTGGTGGAGAGCACCTGTGCCACAGCCATGCTCAGGCTGCCCCAGGTGCCTACACAGCCTGACCTCAGGCATGAGCCGGCCAGCAGGAAGGGGGTGGGAAGAAGCAGGTGGAACAGGGGATGGGTTTGTTCCCAGGGGCTCCTTCATGCCCACGCTTCTCCCAGATGCTGCGTTGCTAGCAGGGGTGTCCGAGGACATTCTCTGTTTCTCCCGCTCCTTCGAGGACCTCACCTGCTTCTGGGACGAGAAGGAGGAGACAGCAAGTGGGATTTGCCACTTCTACTATTGGTACAGCAGGTAGGAGATGGTGGGGACACAGCCCAGCCTCCTCCTTGCTGCACACAGAGCAGCAGGATCAGGGAGTCACAGCAATCTGTGCCATCCTAGTGGCTCCAAGCTGCAAGGAGAGATGGCGCAGAGCCCAGGGGAGCTACACAGCAGCCACTGCACACCCCACAGCAGGCCTGGGACCTTGGCTGTCCCTCAGTCGCGTGGGGATGGTGTCCTGCAGTGGATGGTGGCACAGGAAAGGAGCTGGTGACACTGAGGTCTTGGTGCTGTGCCCCAGGTCCCTTCTCCCCCAGCTTGGCCCGAGGCAAGAGGCATGAGGTGCTGCAAGACCCTGCTCTCCATTCCTCAGGGATATGCCCACAGCGTGCGTGGTCTCCACGTGGCGCCACAGGGCTGGTGGGAAGCGGCACGTCTGCGTCTTCCCCAGCCAGGATGTGCGGCTCTTCACCCAGCTCCACCTCTGCGTCCTGGATGCCACCACAAACCAGACAAAGTACAGGCGGGAGCTCAGCGTGGATGCAGTGGGTGAGTCCCTCTAACTGGGCACTACCCTGAGACACCCAGAGCTGGTCCCCTGACCTTCTGCAGGGGGGCTGGCATCATTTTGAGCCCTGCACGCTGGGCACAGAAACAGCCTTGCAGGGGACCTCCAGTTGTCCCCCAGCAGGACCAGAGGTTTCCCAGACCGGGGCTGCCACAGGAGGGCAAACACCCTGGCACATTCCCTGCAGGTCTCATTGCCCCCCCAGCGAACATCACGGCCCGCTGGACTGGGGCTGCAGGACAGCTCTGCGTGACATGGCAGCCACCGCTCGCCGACTTCATTAACTTCTTCCTCTACGAGGTGCAGTGCTGCCCTGCCAGCTCCCCAGGGACGCCCTGTAGCACCACACTGAACCCCGGTGGGCAGCACCCTGGGGATCCCTCCATCCATTCAACCATCAGCACCCACACATCCAGGGCTGTGGCAGCTTCCCCAGGAGTGGGGCAGGTACATAGAGGGGCCAGGGATGGGCAGGGGCATTTGGGGGCTGCGGTTACTCCTCAGCCTGGCCCCTCTCCCGCAGGGACTGGTCCAGGCCAACACCTGGGTGGTCCTCCGGAACCTGCAGCCAGGGGTGAGGTACCACATCCAGGTGCGCAGCAAGCCCGACGGCACCTCCATGGACGGCGTCTGGGGGCCCTGGTCACAGGCAGTGGCTGCAGAGACGCCCCGCTCCTCCGGTGAGCGGCCACCCCCTCTGCCAGGGTGCTGGCAGGAACAGCGGGGAGGCACTCATGCCTGGGGCTGCAGGGTGTGGGAGTCCTGGGGTAGGTGAGGTGCAGCACCCAAGTTTTGGGGGACCAAAGGGAAGCAGCTCCCTTCCTGCCCTGGCTCTCTCCTACACAGGAGACATCGGGTTGTGCTGCAGCACCCCTGACCTGCAGCACGTGCGCTGCGAGTGGAGCTGGGACCCTGCAGAGCCCCACAGCTCCCACCAGCTCTTCTATCGGCCACCTGCAAGCGGGGCTGGCACAAGGTAAAGGGCATGGCAGGCATGTGGCACTCAGGCAGGCACATCCCAGGGACCAATGGTCCTGCTGTGTCCCAATATCCCACACTGGCCACCTGCCCATGCCCTGCTCTGTCCTGCCCTACCACCACCAATCTCATACCTCCTCACCACCTCTCCTGGCCACACTGCGCCTCCAACTACAGACAGCAGTAGCTTTCCTGGGCAAGTGCAGGAGGAACACTGGCCATGGGGATGCCATGGTGGGTCTGACTGGCTCCTCAATCCTCACGCAGGGGAGATACATGGCAACAATGCGAGGAGGTGAGCATGGGGGCACAGGGCATCCATGCCTGCACCTTCCAGCCCAAGGCTGGCAGTGCCATCTCCGTCCTGGTGAACATCACCAGGACCCATGTGCTGTCCACACTCAGCTACTTCAAGGAGCCCTTCTGGCTGCACCAGGCTGGTGAGTCCCAGTGCCACCACGGCCCCTACCTGGCTCACAGGGAACACAGGGTCCCATGTCCTGTTCCACGGCAGTGACACATATCTGTCCCCAAAAACAACAGTGCTCACAGATGCCCCACAGCTCACGCAGGCAATGGTGTCACAGGGCCGACTGAGCCTGCAGTGGCTGCCACCCCTGGAGGTGCTGGCAGACCAGCTGGACTACCAGGTCCGCTATGCCATGGAGAACAGCCATGACTGGAAGGTAAGGCCTGGCCAGGACAGCCTAGCAGCCCTGCCCACCTCTGCTGCCAACACGTGGCAGGCACAAAGTCAGGCAGGATGGACCTGCCCCTTGGCTTCTTGGCCATCCCACAGCAGCCATGCCCTCATCTTGGCTCTGCCCCACAGGTTCTGCAGGTTCCACGGGCAGCTAGGAAAGAAGTCCTGGACCTACGGCCAGGCACCCGCTACCAAGCCCAGGTGCGGGCCCAGCCCAGCGGGCCGTGGTACCAGGGCAGCTGGAGCGCCTGGTCCAAACCTGTTGTGGTTGATGCCGTGGCAGATGCAGGTAAGGGACAGGGCAGAGGCGGAGGCTTCGGCCAGAGGAGCCACACAGCTGGCGGCAGCAGACAGAGAGTGCTGGAAATGGGATGGAGAGCACCGGGCAGAGGGTGACAGGGCTGTGAAGGGCTCAGAGATGGTGGGTCTGGGAAGGGTTACAGTCCCAGCGTTCCCCCTCCGATGCAGGCTGGATCATCCCCAGTGTTACGGTGGTGCCGCTGCTCTTCTCAGCAGTGCTCCTGGGGCTGCGGTGCACCTTTCCCTCCCTCTACAGGTAAAGTGCTGTGCGGGGGCAAGCGGGGGGCAGCACCAGGCCTGGGCACCTTGCATGGGGGCATCCAGGCACCCCAAGACTGGGGTTGCCTTCGATGCCCCTTCCTCGGTATGCAGCAACGTGAAGCAGAAACTCTGGCCACCTGTTCCTGACCTGCACCGTGCTCTGGGCAACTTCCTCCAGGAGAGCAGCAAGCACGGCCAGGTGAGGAGCTGGGGCAGGGCGGCTCAGCCCCCCCGTGGGGGCAGCTTGAAGGACAGCCTCCACCGCGCCCCCTCCGTGTCCCCCCAGGCCAGCGCCTTCGACAAGCAGCCGCCGGAGGAAGCAGTCCTTCCCTGCCTGCTGGAGGTGCTGCCCGGCCCGCGGGACGAGGCGGGCCCGCCGCCGGAGCACGCTAGAGGCCGCCTGTCCAGCACCGACATCGCCAACCAGTCCTACCTACTCATGAGCGGCTGGGAGCCG
>VZRZ01002556.1:700672-714960 GCA_013398175.1 Climacteris rufus
AGAAGCTGTGCATGACACAGCCCTTGAAGGTCCTCTGAGCATTACTAGAGGGTAATGGTATTGCAGGGGTCTTTGGCCCAATACTGGTCCCTACTGCCCTGGAGTGAGGAGGAGCAGAGGAAGGAACTGGGCACTGATCCAGTAGGCCCAGTAAACACAGCCCTATAAGGTGTGAATTCAGTTCACAGCATGACAGCATATTAATTACCAAGTGCCATGGCCAGCCCATAGAAGAGCACAGCTAAGATGAACAATTGGAGGAAGGGAGAGCAAGCACATGCAGGGAACAGCCCATTCTAAAATACCAAGCATAAGTAGTTTAAAGCATTGTTACTATTTTGGGCAAAAACAAAGATAGTCCTGTCTTTACCAAAGGCCAGCTGGAGAAGGAGGCGTGACAGGAAAAGTTGTGTGTCAGCTGGACCATCACCTACAGCTCCTGAAGTGGTGACTTCCAAACACTGAACTAAACATCACACACCACTTCAGCGTGGACCAGAACAAGCTCTCATGCAAGTCCTTGCTCCCAGAGAAGCAGCAACAACTGGCAGAACACTACACAGTGCGGCAGCCAGATCCCCCTTCATGGCTTCAATACAGATAAGGCCACTCAGCCCTGTGAAATAGGGTGATGCCCACGTGCAGTTCGGTCACTTGAAGATGCTTTTCTACATCTACAGCAGTCTAGGTAGGATCAGCAGCGCTTGCTCTCATACCAAGCCCCGTTCCAGGGCTTTGGCTGGACATCCACTAAAGCCCTTCCATCCCACAACCAAGCCTAGAGTGAAACTCAGCATCTGGAGGCTGCTCTAATGCTTTCCTCCCAGCCACAAGCTGCCCAGCTGACTCCCCACTCCTTGCTCCAGGCTTGAGTCAGCACCCAGCCTGGCCTCTCTGCTCAGAATGGGCCCAGCCATGGGGTGATGGGAAAGGCAGCCCTGCACCCCAATGGCACTAAAGGGATGCCAGAACGAGACAGTGGGAGGGATAACAGCCCAGCCAGGCAAAGATGCATTTCTGCAGCAAGAGCAAGGCAGCAACCATATCAGCCTCTCTCTGGTCAACGTGAGCTACATTCTGCACCAATCTACACTGCAGGGGCATTCACAGATGGCAGCAGTTTTTGCTTCAGCAGATGCAGTAAGCAACACACTGCTGTTTCCCAATCACTCAAGATTCCAGAGTCTCTATTCCTTGCTCCGCCATACCTCAGCTCCCCAAGATTTCTGAAAAGCAGCAGTTCCTCCTGGGCAGGTGGCCCAGGGCCCAGCCCACACCCACACTCCACCCCAGCCATTCTTTGACAGGGTGGAGTCACTTTCACAACAGAAGCCTTGACACACTTCCTGCCCTGAGCACTGCTTTACCAAAACACTTGCAAACAATCTGCCATCTGGTTCATCAGCACACAACTATCACCCTCTCCCCCCAACACAAACCTGCTACACCAGCTGCTTCTCCCATCCCTGCCTCCAACCACACTGGGCAGGGATCAAGCACCTGGAACAGCTTTTGTTTACAGTGAGCCAAGAAAACAAGAGGACAGAGCCATTTCTCCTTCTGTCTGTTTATTTGTGATAGAAGAGCAGCCCAATCTGACAGGGCCTGGCTCCTTCACCTCATCCTTGAGGCCATCAGCATGTTTTGTTACAGCCAGAGCAGGTGATGGGCACCAGGCCCAGGAGAGCTGCTGCACTGCCCTGCTGTAGGGCAGAGCACACCTTCACCCAGGCCCAGTCAGATCCACAAAGGCAAGAGGTGCTCACTGGTATACCACAGCAGAGCACACTAGAACTGCCCTCTGCTGTGCTTATGCTAGGCCAGAGCAGGGCAGGTCCCAAGCAGAAGAGCCCAGCAGATGGTTCTAGGGGCACTTATTGCTCAAGTCTTGAATTTGCAGGAAGGGAAGTGGTCCAAGACTAGGCTGAGCTTGGTCTGCCCCACTCTGGAGCAAGCCACCAGCTGCCATACAGGATCAGGTAAGTGTGGCTCAAGCACACATCGAGCACCCAGCCCAGGCACAAGAACAGCAAGGCAACCTGGGCTTATCATGTGGGGGAAGCCTTTGAGGCTGTCACAGCCCCTGCTATGTACTAGGCACAGGGCATGTGTACTGTACTGGGCAGGTCTGGGCCCTCAAGTCCCATAAGTACTGCCCCTACATTCTCCACAGACACACCTGGGCACAGATATGCCAGGGCAGGACTCCCGAGCTGGGCACACAGGGACCAGAAGGGGCATGCAGCAGTGTGGCATGGAACAAAGTGGCACAAGGCATCGTAGAGCAGGAGCACTCACACTTGAACTGGCAGTGGCAAGCAGCCAGGGACGAATCTGCTCATCCACACAGGCTCCTGTGAGACAGGGAAGAGGAGAGGGCACCAGGACAGGAAGCGGTCTCTTCTTTTGGTCCTACTCAGAAGGAAATGGCCCCTAGGCAGAAGGGCCAAGTGTAGGCACTTGGGGGAAGTTCCTTTGGAAACACTGGAATGGGACTGCAGCCCCACAGCTGTGATGCAGGCAGCTGCCTCTCTGCTCAGCAACACTGAGAAACAGCACAAGCCCTCCCAGGAGCAGGAGAAGTGGCCCATGGCTGCTCAGAGCAGAGGGGCTGAGCATGCAGACAGGGGACAGCAGGACTGGGCACAGGGTACAATAGTCTGTAGGCACTTGACTTGGCTAGTGGCACCCAGGAGCAGAGGGACAGGTCCCAGCTGCCTCTGCCCCGGGGCTCTCATTGGCTCTGGGAGCGCTTTACCCTCTAGTTGGCTTTGACCTTGCCATTGGTGACAGTGCCATTTTCATGGATGCTGCTACCGTTGTGCTGGGCTGCTTGTGGAGCCACCCTGGGCAACCGTTTGCCCTTGGTGTAGGACTGGTACCAAAAGTTGGAGAAGAGGATGAAGAAGATGGTCCCATAAATCCAGATAAGGTGGATGAAGATAGGGAACTGGTACTGGCAGTTGGGCATGAAGTAATACTGGGAGATGTGGACGGAGACAATCACAAACTGTGCCTGGGAGCAAGGCAGAGCAAGAACAAGTTATTCATGGGAGCAGGATCAGGGAACCCATTAGAGACCTTATTTTTAAAGAAAAGCCATGGACTTCTTTCCCCAACACAGAGGTCCTTATGGTGAGGCACAGGCAGCAGCAGCTGGAAGAGGCAGGCACAAGTCTTGGTGCAGCATGTGCCTCTCACCCTTACAACATTGCTGCAGCCCAGGGGCAGCAGGCTGAGCAGCACTCACACCCCAACCAGGCTGGTAGGGCTATCAGAGGCCCACAGTGGTCCACAGCTGCTAGAAACTCAGAGCAATATGCTACAGAGGAGACAACTACAGCTGCTGGCTGCACCTTTCAAAGGTACAAGAGCCGGCCCTCACATCAAAGGCTGCAGGCACATGCTCTGCTCAATCACACAGACTCACCAGCTGGATGGCTGTGATGTGCTTCTTCCACCACAGGTATTTCTGAAAGGCAGGTCCTGCTGCTGAGAGCCCATAGTAGAAGTACATGACAACATGCACCATGGAATTGATCATGGCATGGAATGAGCCCATTCCCCCTGTTAAGACAGATTTTCCTTAGTCTAAGCCAATATTCCACAGCCATCAGCATTACACAGAGCTCCTAAGATCCCAGCAGGGCCAAAAACCCCTTCTCAGCATGCTGGGGTAACCCCACACAAGCTGTGCACCCACACAGTTGCCATCTTACCTGGACCAAACTTTGCTCCCCACCACCAGCTCCATGGCAGAACAGAGTGGTGGAAAAGGTGCAGGAATGTGACCTGTTCATTCTTCTTCCGCAGGACAAAGATCACCTGCAATGAAAGCCCAACAGCATCAAGGACTTGCAGCCCTGGGAGCACTAGAGCAGGCTGGGTCACTAATTCAGTGTCTGATCTCAGTGATGCTTCCCTCCCTCCACGTTCACTGTCATCACACATTAGGTCACCCCACAGCTTCCAGAGCTGTAGCATGCCAAGAGTGGCCTCAGCAATATTCCAGAGTGGCCTCCTTGGCCGTGATGCAAGATAGAAGCACTACCAGGTCAGACTGGAAGGGCTGCAAAAGCACCTACCCCAAATACACTCAACTGCCTGCCCAGCAAGTGGTGACAAGGCCTTCTCAGTAACTCACCGTGTCTGTCAGTTCGATGAACTTGGAGAACACAAAGAGCCAAGCAACACTGACCATCTGTAACAGAGCAGGCTAACATTAGAGACTCACCTCAGCCTGAACATGCCCAGTAACCATACAGTCACCCTGGCACAAAACCAAGGGCCAGAGATTGCAAATCCTCTGCCTCAGGAGAGGCAGAGGCTGCGACTCTGATGTCCAAACAGAAACATAAAGGCCATCCCCACTTATCAGGGGAGAGATGAGAACTCACCCTGAGGGCCTTGGGGTCCTGGGAGAAGTCCACAGGGTCACATCGCCAGGTGTACCCAGTAAGCCACCCTGCCATCAGGAACTGCAACAAGAGCATCATCAGGTGAGGCCCAACACACCACCCACTGCACGTTAAGCTCTGCACAGAAGGGCAGGGAACAGCCAGAAAAAGGGCTCCCCCTTGCCTATGCAGCCTGCACACACTGCTTTACACATGCCAGACAAAGCTGCCAACAACTCACCTCATAGACTATGTAAAGTGACAGTCCCACCAGAAAGAAGTTGTATAGCACCATGAACTTCTTCAGGTTTAAAGGCTTCCTGTTGGCCATTAGCCGGGGACCCAAGGAGAGGACAAAGTAGACATATCCCAGAAGGATGCCCATCACAAGGAATGGGGACTGCATCAGTGGATAATCAGCAATGCGGGGGTCTGCAGAAAGAGCCACAGTGCAGGGAAGTTAGCATCCTCACCCCAGCCTGCTGCCAGCAGTGCTACTGCCAGAGTGGAGGCAAGGACACAATCCTGTTCTCCTAGGACAGGAGTACAAGTAGGGAAGCAGTCTGGGAGCAGAGGCTGGTGAAGTCAGCCAGACTCAGCACAGTAGAGCCTGAAGCCATGCTGCAGGGCAGCCTGGAGATCTTCTGCCCAGGAGGGCACAAGTGCCCCAGAATGACTTGCACAGGCACTGAGGCAAGACAGCCTCCTAACAGGCAGCACAAAACCCCAGAGGTGCATTTGTGTCAGGGCAAAGGCAGGATGCAGCCAGACCCAGACTGCTTCAGGGATGACACCACATCCCAGTGCCTGTGGCAGTAAGGCATGTAGTGCTACCTGTCCAATAGCTGGGCAGAGCCAAACACTTACCTGCTTTCTTCATGAAGTCCTGATACATGGTCACAAGCCCCTCCATGGTGGTGGCAGTACCTCTGTGGAAAGAGGCAGGGCAGATCAGGCAGCTGTTTTCCCAGGAGGGAAGCCTACAGAGCACAGCCTTGCAGATCAGCAAATTTCAAGCACAATTTCAGAGAAACAGTCATGTGCATCTGGCCAGTGTTGCTCTCAGCTGATCACACACCAGCAGCCACTTGCCAGCCGAGCCACACACCCCCTCACTTTTCACAGAACCCAGTCCTGTTTCCCCAGCTCTGCTGGACACCCCATCATCCATCATCAGCAGTCCTTCCAAGGCAAGAATCCAACATTTCAAGCCAGCTAGGAAAGCTTCCAACCACAGCACTGTATCTCCAGTCCCTTAATCTTGCTCCTGCTGTCCAGGAAACACCATAACATTGCTACCAGCCTTGGCACCCATACCCACTCAGCTCTGTCTGAACCTGGTGCAGAGATGCAGAGCTGACCCACACTCTCCACAGAGCAGTGCCTTTATGGTCAGCTTTGGGCTCCTGCCCACTGATCCCCACCACACCATCACTGGCAGGCCCATTGCATGAGGAAGGAAATCCATAGGTTCAGAAACAAACATTAGTTTCCGGTGTCCACGTTCCTGGTTTCACATCCTTGCACAAAACCCTCCTGACAAGAAACTACTACCCCATAACCTAGTCCCTAAGAAGCTAGGTGTATCCTGCTTCGCAATGGCATTTCCATTCCCCTTCCACACAGGAGAAAGCCACAGGATATAAGGCTGAAGGGAGAAGAACTGACACTTCCCACACTCGCTCAGCCTATGAGCACACACCAGACAGTGATTGAGGCAGATGCTCTCCAGAAAAGCAGGAAGGGCCCAGGCCCTCACTGCTGCAGGCAAGTTTGAAACACCCACCCATCCCACTGTGCTCCCCAACCTCTCCCCAGCCCACAGGACACCAGAGCAGCAGGAAGGGAGGCAGAGCACAGGCCCAGCCTCACCTGACTCATTCACCTGCGAGGGAGGCATTCCCCACAGTTGCTACCAGACACTCCAGCTACCCTCTCCTCCAAGAAGGTGCACAGGAATCACTGCCCACACACAGGCCTGAGGAAATGGGTCCCCAGCCCAGTCTCTCCAGGAGGTATATTGCTGCCACCACCAGGCAGCACCCAGCCTCTTCCAGATCAGCAGCCAAGAGGCTGAAGCCAGGGTAACCTTCTTCCCAGTAAGGTCCCTGAGTATGCAGCAGCCACTGCCACACCAAACCCTCATCAGCACCACCAGCATTGCTCCTTCAGCTTCACAGCAAGAGGAAGAGCCCAAAGTCCTCTTGGCTGTAGGCAGGATGGCAGCAGACACTACCTGTGCAGTGATACCAGACTTTGCTGGCAGTAATCTTCACGGGGGCTTGGCACACACCATTCTGGCCCACCATTCCCCGCAAATCAGCAACGGTGCCAGCTCTGTGCCTGTCCAGTCATACCCTCTGCATTCCTCCAGACTGGGGAGTGCCATCCAACCTTTCTGCAAGAGCAGCAGAGGGAAGGAGATCTCCTTCATCCCAATCCCCCAAAATACTCAGTCCACCAAGCAAGGCTCCAGAGCAGCCTGCACAGCCACACACCCCAAAAAGTTGTGCCGTGCTTCAGAAAGCACAGAAGGTGGTTCCTTGTGCCATCCTGGAGGCAGTTGCAGTAATAGGGCAAAGCCCACCCAGGACTGATCCCCACATGTCAAGGACACCTCAGCAGCAAAAGAGACACACACCCTCCCAACCCAAGGTTTGAAAGGGTTTAATAGCAAGTAATACTCACTTGTAGTATCACCGTGATGCAAGTAATATTTAAGGTCCTGGGCACTGCCAAGATAATCCACTCTCCACATGCAGCAAAGGCCAGCTAAAAGTGTAGCAGGAGCTGTAGCATCCTTAAGAGCCACTCACGGCTCAGCTGTGGGAAATGCAGTAAGTACAAGTCTGGAAAGCTGCTGAGCTTTATGTTGCTTTAATGGCTAAGAACAAGCTCCAAACTTGTCTGTCTAGTTTCAGCTTTCAACCACTACATCCAGCTACACCTTTATTTGCTAGATTGAGGAGCCCTCAAGAGTCAGTTCCCAGCAGAGGTACCTGACTATTCAAGCTCTGTGTTTATCTTATCAAGGTGAATGAGTCAGCCTTACTATAGGTCCAGCGCAGAGACAAAAACCCTGCTGAGTACTTGCCTATTTTGGACAGGCTAGGATGAGAAGAGAGTATCAGTTGCCTTTGAGCTCAAAGCTACATCTCACACTGCAGCAAAACACTTCGGCTCAAGCACTATAGATCACTTTGCTGATCCTGAGCCAGCAAAGGCTCCAGTACCACTGGCCAACTAGCACTCCAGCTCAAAACAATTCAGGATCTATGATAACTATTCCCCCAAGCATTGGGAAAAGCCCATTTCAACCCAGGACTAGCATGGAAGTCCCCACCAGCGTGAAAAGGAACAAGCCTCTCTTACTGCTGTTTTGTGAAGCACCTCCGGCACTCCTACAGCCAACACATGCCACAGGAAGAGGGGAGGCACTGGACTTGTCCTGAGCAAAGGCTCTGGGCAAGAACCAAGACCTCTACCAGGGCAGAAATAGCAAATTGTGCTACTTAGGCCCTTATGGGAAGGACCTATGCATTTTCCACAGCTTCTCTAGGCAGAACAACATCCTGCTAAATTAACCTAATAGAGTAACCACATCTCCAAGGAAGTCCCTGAGGTCTTCAGGTCTTTGCAACACCTGGCATGCTACATCACTCTGCCTCAGAGTGGCCAAAGTGTGCCCTGCTCAGTGAGCAGATGCAGGTATATCTTGCCCTCTTCTGTCCCCCACAGGGGCAGCCACTGGCCTTGGGGTGTTGGCAGTTGAGCTGCAAAGTGGGAGTTACAGGGCAAGTCCAAGTGTTGCCTTCACTATGCAGGGGAATGTGAAGTGCACTGGCCTGCCTGAGCCATGACTGCTCCACGCCTGCCTTTCTGCTGCAGGCAGGGGTTTTCCAGCACAGAGCATCCAGTGTCCAGGAACCTGAACTCCCCTCTGTCATCTCCTCTGTGCACAACACCCCTCTGCACTTTGAGAGGGATTCACCATCCAGACAGGAATCTGCTCTTACTCTGCACTCCATGCTACACCACACATCGCATACCGCAGGTGTTCACAGCTCAGGGGTTGGATCTGTCCTCTCTGCACATGAGGGACACTTACTCCCTCTGACTCCTCCTAAATCCTGATCCTCTTAGGCAAGGAGTTGGGAGGAGATGAGGAACCTAAAGCTGAGCCTTGAACAGCTGAAGAGAAATCAAGCAAACAGGTCCAAGCATCCCAAAACAGCAAGAACCCTAGGGGCCCAAACACGCCCTGCATGATACAGAGAGACCTTGCAACACATCTCCTTCTGTCTCTCAGCAACAGGGAGTCACTTTCCCATGTCAGAGAAAAACTTCCCACTATTTGCAAACTAGAGTACGAGGCCACAATCCACTCCAGTAACCAACATCAAGGATTAGATACTTGCTTACATCAAGCAATGTGTACACTGCATATTTCCAGCAAGCTACACAGCTCATTAGTGCAACTTCAGCAACAACAGCAAGGCCCTTTATGACCAGCCCCAGTCAGACCACAGCACTGTCAGAACCATGACACTGACAGAGACCAGAGCTCAAACCAGTTAGCTTTGTTAACAGCCTTGCAGAGCACAGGTCTCCCTACACAACAACCATCTGCAAGCAACAGACTCTGCCCCAGACATCCAACACTCCTACTCTTCAGCATTAAGGTCAGAAATCAGTCCTGTAATAAGTGCAAAAGCAAACACCCTAATCTCCCCACTAGTTTAATTAAAGCCAGCACCAAAACCATCTGGTAGGTGTCCACAGAGCTGCCACCCCAGGGAGGGCTGGCACAGGGCCCTTGCTGAACTGGCTAAAGCAGGCCTGGCCCCTGTGGGGCTTTCAAGGGAGTAGCAGCCCTCAAAGGTCAGGAGATAACCCATTGGCCAGAAGTGAAACCAACTCACATCCCTGACCTAGAAGCTGGCATCAAGGCTTGCTGCCTGATGCAGCTCTGAGCTCCATATCCTCTCAAGAAGAGCCATCTTCCTCACCCAGTTCCCCACCATAGCACCTGCTCAGTTGTCTGGAGCTTCAGAAAGCCACTGTGGGGTGCAGCAAGGCCTGCACACAGCCCCATGTGCCCACAGACGAGGTTTCCCCGCAGAAGAGTGGAACTGATCAAGTCAGGCTCTGGTGGCCCCAGACCAGGCACAGATAGGGATGTGCCACACACAAGGCTGGCACCTCAAACCATCACCAAGAGCTGACACTCACAGCTCCAGAAGCTTTCCTGAGCTCATGTACAAGTGAATCCAGCAAGATGAGGAACACAAAACTTTATCTGCCCCAAACAACTCACAAGCAGCAAGGCAGTCAGAGCAAGACAAGAGTGAGAAGCCCAGCCAGACATAAGCTGCAAAACCCTGTTTTTTATCAACTCTGCAATGGGATCACTGTAAGACTGAAGTGTACAGTGAAGCACAGAAAAATGGATTAGGCTCTCCTCTGTGTTGCTCTGTGCCCAGGTGGAAGGGACAGGGGCTTCTAATCAGGCAGCACACATTTATTTCACACACAGCATCTCGTAACACCAGCTCAAGCCCATGCAGCAGAGACCACTCAACAGGAGAGCTGTATTCAAGTATGCCTGCATTACTGCTAATGATTTCAGCCATTCACTTGAGACTCAGGATAGCATTGTCCACATGTTCCTAAAGTCATGTTTTTCTGTCAAAATAAATCAATCTAAAGAGATGCCTGGCACCAGCTCACAGGCCACAGAAGATGAGTCTGGCAGAAAAACAGGAGTTTCTGCGTTTCAAGTGTGAAAAGCTACACCAGCAGATTAGGGCAGAGCAGTAAAGCAGCTCTCCTAGCCTGGCACCTCAGCTCTGTGGACTTGGGAAAGACTCTGATCAGAGTTTGAGAACAACCAGGCCCAGGACTCAGTCCACAACATAACTACAAAGTTTGCAAGGGAACTTCATGTTAACACCACTAGATAAGTTTTCCTACTTGAATCACATCCATTTGTCACTTCCTCTGGCTCACCTACTTCATGCTGAGTGTCAAAGGACATGGCTGACAGCCCAGTACCATATGCCTGCATCAGTGTACTCTGAAGTCAGTACAGGAGGTCTGTGTTCAGAGAAGGGATGCAAAATCCCAAACGCGTGACATGTAACAGCTCTTGCAAGAGCTGGCTTTGCAACAGGGGCGGGAGTCATGCTGGCTGGGTGCTGCTCCTGGCACACTGGATCCCAATGGCAGAAAGTGACCTGCCTGAAGTTGAGCACTTTCCTCATCTTCACCAAGCATGTGTTAATAGACTACCACACTCTCACACAGCAGCTGGAGAACCCTAAGGCCCTTGGATAGCATCCTACAAACAGATTAAGCTCTCCTCTTCCCATGCTTCATGGAAGCAGGGAAAGAAAAAGGAGACTCCCAGATTAGCAGGCAAGTTCTGCAGAGCCTGGGCAGTCAGTGTGGCACCTCACAAACTTGCAGGGAAAGGAGGACGCCCACTGCAATAGGGCACTGGTAACCCTGTGCAAAAACCAAGGCAGGTAATCAGACTTCAAGGTCCCACAAGAGTAGTAAGAGGTTTACATGCACAGCACACTTTTTTCCAGGGACAGCACCTCCCCAAGCTGTTAAGAGTAGGTTTACTCCTTATCACATTCCAAGCTGGTGGCTACATATTCAGAGAACTGGTATCAGTGGAGATGAGAGCAGTCAGGGAAAACAACAGAGAAAAGGAAACATTAGGCAGAAATTCTGACATAGCAAGGAACACAGGAGTAAAGAACTGAAGGAAGAAAAGAATCAAAGGGTGAGATGCCTACAAAAGTGGAAAATAAGATATTTCCTTTCTGAGCTAACCCTATTGGTCTGTGTTCACTCCCTCATTCAGGACCAGGGGAAGGTAGAGATGGCTGAGCTCCCTCGCTGAAGTGAGGGCACCCAGAGTACACTCAGGAAGGACAGAACTAGGCGGGACTAGACTAAGCAAGGCCAACTTTTAACACCTGCATCCAAAATCAGGTCAAGCCTTCTAAAGCCACCTAGCAAAGGAACAGAGCACCCATGTCTGGAGGTGGGACAGGCTGTACCACAGCATTCATCTCTGGTTTTAATCACTATGCAAAAGCCTCAATACAAGGCTTCATCTCTGGTCTCACAACACTGGCTGTAATCATGACACAGTAATGATTACTGTGCTCTGCCCCGCTCAGGCCTATGCATCAATTAGACACGCATATCAAGAAAAGATGGACTTTAAAAGTCTACAAAGCAAGATGCAGAAAGGAAAGACTCCCATATTCCCTCCAACAGCTTCTTCTGGACTATTCAAGAAGCCCAAGTGTGAACCCAGAGCCACTTCTCAGCAAGACAAGGGGCCACTGCCTGGAAATCACCATGACATCAGCTTTGGGCTCCATACTCTCCACACCAAGAAGGCAGTGCAGTCACACAATCACCTCCTAATAAGAGAGCAGGATGTTCTCTGACAGTACAAAGATGTCATACTCCAGCAGCACAGTATATGCACCTAGAACCCAACAGGCCTGAGACTTAATGGACACCACTTTTAAGTAGGTTCACAGCCTTCTAAGCACAAAATAAAAATTAAACATGAGGCCTGATTATCTACAGGTATAGATTGACCACTCAAAGTCAGGGCACTTGTTTCTACTGCTGGTCCTGTACAGACAGGGAAAGCCTCTTAGGGTTAAGTAGAGGCAGCACGAGTTATAAAATCTGTGTGTGTACAGAGCAAATCTATTAACAAACTGTGAGAGCAAGCTAGCTGATCTGATCCACAGGGTAAGAGCACTCCTTGCAGCAAAGCTGGAGAACTTGCTGCCAGTGACAGCTTGCCATCCTGATCCCTCCCACAGAGAAGAAGCAACTCTGAGACACTAAGGGAAATCAAGAACCACCAGACACAGTTATCACCTCCACCATCCTCAAGCCACAAGAGGCTTAGATAGAATGCAGGCAGAGGCCTGATGGTGAGAAACAGGCTGTGGCAGTTGCAGCTTGTCATCTCTGAGCAACAGCAGCCCCACAACTCCTGCAGGGAAGAGTCCTGGCTCCTGGGGACCGTCTCCTCCCTATAAGAGCCCAAGCTGCCTCACCTGTTTGACTGGCAAGAACCAGACTTTCCAGCCCAAGCACTCCCACCATCTGACAGCCAGCAGGGCACACACTACCGTAACCCCAACACAAACGCACAGAAACACAGAGCATCTCTTGGGCCATCACAGGCACCACGCCCAGGGTCCTCTGTGAGCATCTCCCTAGAGGAAGGGTCTCAGGTTGAGTGTTGCCTGTGCAGTAACTCCAGCAGAAAAGGGGAAAGCATTCATCTGTAGCATTCTAGGACAGTACCCAGCCAAGTATGGAGCATTGTACCTGCTTCTGACACCAGCATCAGAGGTTCCTCAGGACACAAAACTTTCCTCCAGCAGAAGAGAAAGGAGACACTGTGCAACTTCAATAAGCTCACTTATTTTCATCTCCAACATGTGGCATGAGACACCTCTAGGTCAGAGTGAACTTTTACCCCGCTAGTCCCAGTTTTAACAGTACTTGCTTTCATATTACACTTCTGTCCTGAAGGACCACATAATCTCCCCACCCAAGAGACTTTCAGGAAACAAAAGTAAGAATATAACACAATGCAGGACCACAGAGACCCAGGTTGTGTGGGTGGCACAGCTTAATCTCCACAGCAAGATGCAGCAAGTAGATGCTGCAACAGCTGGCATCTTGCTGTTTCTCATAGGAACAGGCCGTTAGCAGCAGCTCACACCCATGAGCTAGAGGGGCTTCCTAGGAAAGAGATAAGGCACAGCAGTCTCAGTCAAGCCCCAAGGGCTCAGCCAGCTAAATCATCCTCAATAAGCTGCCCAGCAGGTCTGGTGGGAAGGTCAGCTCCATCCAGCTAGGAATCTGCCCTGGCTGCATTCTGGTAGAAGACAAGGTGGTCAATTTAGGACAGCACAGCAGGATGGATGCACTGCTGTACAGGCAATCCTGGCTTCCAAGAGGGGAATAGATGCTCTGAGGAAATGCACTAGTGGGTAAAGCACCCAGTGTTATCCCATGCTACCCACTGAGTATAGAATGGGGAAGGGATATTCACCCCACTTCTTCCTGACTTTAGAACTCCCGTCAAGCCCAAGGAAAGCACCTGACAGCCCCCCTGGAGAAACCAGACCAAGCACTGAGGCACAGACTGCCACTTCCAAAGCTTCCCCTCTTGTTGCAATGCTTATATATGCTGCCTCATTTAGTCTGTTACAAGACTTTTAAAAAGTAGCTTTCCCAAGTGCCCCTTCGTTACAACAAGGAACAGGCTCACATAAAGAGACCTGTACTGACAGTGGTTATTGAGCCCACAGTTATCCAGCAAGCACAGACGCCTGTGCACGACACACCAGTGCCAGGTGAGCTCGATGCCAGGCGACTACTGCCACCAGGAGGGTGACAGTGCCCTCCTCCTCCTCGTCCTGCCATCGCGTTCCAGAGCGAGGGCCAGCGGGAGGCCAAGCACCTACACGAGCCGGCACTCAAAGCTGACATTGTGTCGCAGCAGCGGCGGAGGCCTGGTACTGCCACCCTGCCCGGAGGAGGAGGGAAGAAACATCTCAATGGTTACATTGATGCCGAGAGTTGGGTGGAAGAAAGCTCCCCGGCCGCTCGGGGCTGCTCTCGCACCGCTGCAGAGAAGCCCCAGGAGACCACAGCCCTCGGCTGCTCAGCGTACCCGCAGCTCTCAGTTCGGTGCCCACCGCGGGAGCCGGGGAGCGCCACCGGGGTCCCCGGGCAGCGCCCCGCTCAGCCTTGCTGCCACCCCCACGAGTCTCTCTGGCACAGACCCCGGCCCTGCTGCCGGCCGGAGGTATCGCCGGGTCCCCCCCC
>VZRZ01002558.1:0-42999 GCA_013398175.1 Climacteris rufus
TTGTGTTAGCGGATTGTGACAAGTGTTGGAAGGTACAATCACTTGTCTTTGTGTATCATCTCTTGTGCTGCTCTTCTTCTTAATTTACTTACTGTTCACATGCTTACAACTAATTTAATTTCTAACGAAAAGAAAGACATCCTGAAAACACTGACTTGCTTCTTTTCTGGGGCAGGTTTGCTAAGTTTACCTGCATTCCCAGGTTTCCTCTTGGGGGAGAGTGAATATAAAATTTAGCCTGGTGGAATGACCAAACTCAGAACACCAAATTGGAATTTTTCCCCTTAAATGTACAGATACCAGGGTGCCGTGGGTAGAAAGCGTGAGAAACTCGGAGCCTTTAGCAGCAGTCTCGTGTCCTGAAGAAAGCGACTTCAGCTTTATCCAGTCTCTAAACAGAGTCGAGCCGGCATCAAAGCTCCGGCAGAGTTTAGGCTCAGCTCACGCACAGCGCTTTAATTTAAGCAGGGAAGTAAAGAGACAAGAAAGGGTTCTTTTCCGCTTATTGCCAGCAGGATTTTATTACTGGAGCATGGAGTGCGGTACAGACAGCCAAAATGGCGGTCAGGGGCGTGTCATAGTACAGAGGCGAGGGAAGGGCAGTCGGGAGAGCCAATCACTGCAGAGGACCACAATGATTGACAGGGACGCCGGCCAGCGGGTTGGCTGTCCGCACCAGCACAGGAACCAATGAGCTGTCCCGCTGGGCGGGGACAGCCCCTGCCGCCCTGGCCAGGGAGCCCCCGTGGCCCGGCACTCCCGGCTGTATCTTGTGGGGCGGAAAGGACCGGCCCCCGCGGCTCTTGGCACGGCGGGGCCGAGCCAGCCCGCCAGCCACGCCCAGAGGCACTGCAACACCAGGGATGATGTTTCTAAATGCAATGTCTTAGATTTCAGAAAAATACACAAAAGTATGTCCCAGCTGGATTTTGTTTTTCAGTGGGGAGGTAATAATTTTTTACATAATACACCTTATGAAAACTTTGCACTGCACAATAACCTTTGTTACTGGATTGTACTTTAAACTGAACTTTCTCAATTAATTTTTCCAGGAGACCAGTTTTCATTTGCAAGGCATCAGTAAAGGTATTTATGAGGCCTTCATTACCCTTACAGGTCTGACACCTTTTTCATTTGTGTTAGAATGCTCTTTCTCTGTGTCCAGTATTATCCTGAGTATTTCTAAATATCGCCATCAAATTGCCTTCCTGTAGTCATAGAGTAAAATTGCCTTAATGCAGATAGAAAAATAATAATTTATCTAAGCAAGATAAAAGCATCAGCCATTCAAATAGCTCTTTAAAATTGATTTTCCTTCTTCCATTGCCTAAATAATGCAATTCCTCACATTTTCATTGCTGTAAACACAGCTGCATCCCAATGTTACTGCATTCATTTCAGCTGCATTACTCCAATGTGATGCAACCCAGCGACGGGATGGCACTTGCACTGTGAGACGTAAGGAAATAATTGGGAGCATCTCCACCAGTAAATGAACTCATTTAGCAGCAGTGCTGAAATGTGGCATTTACAGGAAATTTAAACAGACGTCTTCTTTGTAGGAGGTGTATCTTTGTGTGTGTCTTAACTAAATTTATCTCATGGTGGCATTTGTAACTCTACCTATGCTAGATTTAGTATGAAAAGACCATATGAAAGTCTGCTAATCTTGTCTTTGTTTCTCTTCCCTGGGGAATGTATCATCTTGGTGTATTTTAGGCAATTGTCTGAAGGTAAGACAAATGAAAATTTTGCCTGTCTGTTCTATGCACCGGAAGCCACCTATCTGGGACTTGCTGTTTGCAGTCTCCTATCTCACACACTGGAAATTTTCAGGAAGGGAGCCAGGTAAGAAATCAGCCTTTACTTCTGTCACAGCAAAAGGAAGACATCGCTCCCATCCTTCTCCTGCCTCTCCACTGCGTCACGCACTGGAAATTAAGAGGATGGCAGGAGTGAGTCAGTGTTCCCGACTCTGCAAAAGTCAGCCTTTCCAGAATGTCTTTTGAGTGTAACTTTGCTGTTAGCTACTGTCAGAAAATAATGCATTGGCCTTAAAATAAATCATCTCTCAACCTATCCCCACGCACACATATGGTCTGCAGTCTCCTGTGTCTTTCTGGGGTTTACAATACTGCAAGGAGAGTTGTGACACAGCAGAGCCAAAACCTTCAGGGTTTTAATTCCAACCAGCAGGAGAAATAGAGGTAGAAATGGAAGTAGCAGCACCCAAAGTCTAATGTTCCCACACAGATCAGAAGTCTTTGTAAGGGCTTTTGTTGCTTGCCAGAAAGGACCTTGTGAGAATATGACTCTGCAGTGAGTTTCTCAAGTATTTTGGCAGAAAGATTTCCTGTCTTCATTAAGGAGGAGCCTTAATCCAGAATCACACATAGGTTTTTACAGAGTAGAACAGGAGCTGCTCTAAGTCCAACAGAGGCCATGACCAAAAGGTTATTAGCTTTGATTTTCTTTCCATAGACGTGGTATTTTCACTTTTCAGAAACATACATTAGTTCATTAATTTAATTTCAAACAGCACAGAGAAGTGCTTTCTCTGAGGCTTCTTCTCAGCAGAGCAAAAGAGGCCTCATTAGTCAAGGTTAGGACGGTGAATCACGATTTTTTTTGCTCCTTTGACTCAGGTACCATACAGTTTAGGCCTTCAGATCTATGGCCTGTACTGCTCTTTCTGTACTTGCAGGCTTTCCCATGGTGTGAACATGTTGTGCTTAGGGCGTGCAGCATTTCATGGTTACCATTAGTGCCATGGAAGGATACAAGTGTGCCCTTAAAAAATTACTGGTTTTGGGCTAAAGGAAATTGCCTGAAGTACAAATGGGCATCACTTTGTTACCTGTGATGGAGCCAGGTTGCTTTTCACCAGGAAAGAAATTGGGAACCAAGGACAAAGAAGCCTTAGGAAAAGAGAAGGGGGAGATAATCACTCCTGTTCTGCTGGTAACACAGTCAGGTTTAGATCTCTGTTTACATGGGGGCACTCTGCTCTTACCAGTTTCACTGGGAACCAAAAGACTCTATATTCTATTGTGTCAGGTCTACATGATGTTTGGTACTCCTTGCAGAGGTTCTTCATCACACAAAACTCCTACTGCCTTTTCAGACACCTCTGTGTGCTTTCTGGCATGTCCAAAGCAATCACAAGGCTCCAGCACTTGAGCATCCATGAGCTTCTCATAATTTCATTAAATATTCATTACATCTTTACTCGGCAATGTGTATTTTCCACAATTCTTTGCCCTACTCTGTGTTTCATTTTATAGTAATAAGGTTTTTAAAAATACTCTCTTCAGAAGCTTTTTGCTGCTTTTTTTCATTTTTCCAGAGGAGGGAAGGAAGAAAATAAAGGCAGAGATACACAGGAGCCATTTAGCAGGGATGTTTGGCACAACTTTATTAGTAAAAACAGTGAGAAATAAGGAGGAAGATTGGGAAGGCATTGTGGAGACATATCTTGGATGTAGTGTTAACTCTGATGTAAAAACTGTTGTTTTGTCCCTTGGTGAAAGCAAGAGGATATTTATCCTTCAGCTGAGCCCCCCACTCACCACCCTGCACTGGGGAGGCAAAGTCTTGGCAACAAGTGCATCAGCCCTGTGGTTTGCCCTGCTGCTCACCAGTTGTGCTGCTTCAGAGGGGAATTAAAGCAGCTCCCTCCTATGGGATGGGATCCTGTGTCCCCCCGGCTCCCTTCCACATGGAGCTCAGCAGCTTTGCTAACCATGCAGCTTTTGTGGGATCACACCATCAGCTCTGAGAAGTGGAGCACAAAAAGTAAACTGCTGAGAGAGGGTTAGAGAAATTTTGGCACCGGATTCTTATCCCTAAAATGATTCCTGTTGGAAAACACAGTTCTTCACATATCTTGTATATACGCTACGTTAAGACACCTCTGATCAGGTATAATTTAGTTGCTCCTGCAACAAAGCTATGTGCAGGCTACCTCTCTCTTTCCAGGAAACATCAGCCAGCGAGGAGGTGGAATAGGCTAGAATTCCCTCTGCCCAGCCTAAACAGAGTGCTTCGGGTCCACTTAGGCAAGTTTGAGCAGTCTGTGGTGCCTCTTCTGGCCTTTTGTGATGGTAAGGGTCCAAAAGCTGCACGCAGGCAAATGTGTAAAGACAAAAAAAGCAATCCCTCCTAAGAAGCCTTAGAAAAGAAATGCTGTTCTGAAAAGAAATAAAAGTACGTTATATAAAAAATGGCATTGTTCTTGATTTTTCCTTCTCTTTGTGAAATGGTCTCTTATTTTCCAAAGAGGAAATACAGTCCTTAAATTAGATCCCACAGGGGTGCTGGCTCCAGAATTGTGAAAATTAATACACAAGCAATTAAATTTGAAAACAAAAAAATCCCAACAATGGATCAGGAAAGAAGTCACTGACATTAAAACCAGAGTTATGCAAATTAAGTCATAAACTCTCAGCCAAATTTAGGAAATTTTTTGATCTTTAATTCACTTCACTCTGCCATCAGAATCCTTCTTGCCCATTTTCCCCCAGGATAAAAGTCCATCATTAAATAATGGATGCATAAAACCCTCTTTTTATTTCTTCCTCTAAATAAAACTCTTTATAGGAAATACTGGAGAGGAGCAAAAATTGAAGATGAGAAGAAACTACAGTGATGGTAAGTGACAAACAAAGCCAGGGCTTGACAAATTAATTTCATTCTCTGAATTACACTGATCTTATTTGCAGGGTCATTATATGCATCTTTGTTTTAGACTTCTTGAGAGTTCTACACATAGAGAAAGGAGTAAACTACAGTCTTCATTTGACGTGAAGTACACTGAGTCTTGATTTACTTGTGTTTTTATAAACAGCTGGACTCTTGCAGTACTAGCCCACAGAATCATCACTGTGCCATTAGCAAACAAGCCCACTGAAGGCTCCCCATCCACAGGAAAGTGGAGCCACCAAGGAGCAGCAAGACCTTCAGGTAACTCAGAAAAATTTGTTGCATGAAATCAAGGGAGAACTGCAACTGCTCAGAGTGTCTGGTGGGCTATGAAATCTTTACTTTGTCAGTATTAATGTTGTGTGCTTTTACTGATCTACCCAAAACTCTTCAAGTGATCAATATGCATGTGACTGCCTGGACCAGGCTGCTGAGGGGGGTAATGCTCAGCACTGGGATTGCCCTGCTCTGAGCAGACCTTCATGGCTCCCAGAGAAGATGTTCCCTTCTTCCTGTGGAAGGGACTTAAACAGTGTCAGACTGATTGGTATTTTAAAAAGTCCTGGCCCATACACATGTTCAGAAGTATCTAGAAAATATATCTACAGCTGTTAGGGTAGCTAGATAATTAGAAATGTTGAAAGGCAAACTCAAGTAGGTGTGGATTAGAAAAAGCCACAAAAAACTTGTGTAGTAATCTTCATTCAGTTTGTCATGGATCTGTGTTATGACACAACCAGATCTTCACCATGATGTGTAATGGGCTCAACACGTTTTGTTTTTACAGCCAGGTGATCCCTAGGGAGGTGGTGGTGGAGAAAGGGAACTGCTGTCACTTTGGCAAGAGTGTTCTATTCAGAGCAGAGCTATAGTTGATCATTTGAACTCCAGGAAGAGCTCTATACGTTTCAGCAGCTCAGCTGTAATTAAAAGTAGTAATTGATAGAGGATTAAAGGCTTTATAATAAAAAATTATTTTACCTTACCACAGATTATTACATTACTGATGATAAGTAGGCACTTTCCAATAAGATTCTTTTACTCTTCCAGATCATTCTTGACAGCTCCTGTAATGAAAATGTCAAGATAGCTGTGTCAAATGCCCTTGAATTAACAAGGCACATTATCATGTTTGCAAATTTTTGCCAAATTACACTCATCAAAGGTGTACTTTACTCCACTGATTGTTTCGCTCACAGAAATACAGAACTAGAACTCTAGAGATGGATGTCCTTGTGCAGTGGCATTTTTGTCATGTTGTCAAATCCCATTAATCTTTCTTTGGTTCATCCATGCTTCTAAAATACCTGCAGTAGTACTTGCATATCTGTACTATTATGTATTATAATTGTCTAACACGTGTTATCTGTGCAAGCTGTAGACCTTGAAAGCGGCATTAGAATTACAGGCCCTTTGTAGGGGGGGATGGAGGTTCTATTATAATTCATTATACAAAGAGATTAAATAAAGAACTGCTGAGAGAAATGGTTTAAGAACCTCTTCAAAGTGATGGAATATAGGGATTCCTGTGTTAGCAACAGACTGATTCTGGTAGACCAGAACAATATCTGTGGAGTTTTGAGTTTGGTTTTGTTAAGGTTCCTAAGTGCTGCATAAATAACAAGCATTGCCGGTTCATAACCTTTTCAGTCTGTCTAATGAGATAGATGGGTAGATAGATGCAAAACAAAATGTATCTCTCTATTTTTATGAAATACCTATATAGATTGAGTAAAAATTTCACAAAAATAGGTGTAGATTGTATTTATACATATTACTTAAAGCCCGACTTTGGCATCAGAGATTTGTATGAACATCTCAGTTTTCATATAAAAAATATTCATGGCCCCTGAGATCAGGAAAAGAACATACTCTTCCTCTTTCGTTTCCCCTTTTGGTTTTTTTATTTTTCCCACAAACAATAAAAACAGGAAAGCGGAATACAAATAAAAGAGTAAAATTTCTTCCTTTTCCTTTTCATCTTTCATAATCTGTAAATCGATCTCACATTTCTTTAAGTCTCTGCACGTACAAAACTCAGTATGCAAAATTGGTCTCAGCAGCAGAGATTTTGTTGTTTACAATGTGTCATCTCTTCAGCTTTTAGCAAGAAATGAACTCAAAGTAAGTATTCTAATGCTGATAGGTGTGACAGGAAAAAGCACAACATGCTTTTTTATCTGTAGCAAAGTGGAAGGGGTGCTGGGGCTCAGAGACACAGACTAGAACAGAAAAATCCACTATTTGAAGTGTCTTGCTAGGAAACTTCCTTTAAGAAACTAAAACTTCACTTTTCCTAGTTAATCTGACCTTTGGAAGGAAGGTGAAACCTTCTTCAGAGACGAAGTTGACATCAGTAGGGGATAGGAGGGTTGAGCTCCCTTTTGTCAGCTTTCTTTCCTGTGTGCGAGGTAGCTTCAGAGGCTTCTCTTAAGAAATTGAGGTTTTAAATTGCCTTCCTGTGCCAGATTTTGGATTCAAGAAAGCAGATGCATCATTTCACAAGTATGAACTTTATAACAGTGAGGGTCTGTATATGGGGCCCTAATGATACAACAAATATATGGAGAACCTTTCATGGACCTGGGAAATAAGTATAAAGAGGTACATGCACCATAAGTTCATAAAAACAGTTTCTTCATTCGTTCCAATTTACCTTCATACTCAGTATGTCCTGGGCTTGGAGAAATGTTATATCTGCTGCAGTACTCCAAGATTTGCCCACTGAAATTTATGTTCCAGCATGTGAGTCCAGATTTGCCATACAATGCTTAAGAAAAAACGTAAATAGTGATTATCAGAGCCAGCATTTTAATCAGGAAGCAATTTTATTCAAAGATCCAGGACAGGGGTTGTACTGTCTTCCCCCATCTGGTGTGCATCTGCATCAAGAAGATGCTTGACTACCTGGGTTTCACGGCTCTTAACATCTCCATGGTGGCAGGATCCCACAACCAATTCTGATTCATAAAACACAACCACAACAGTAAGAAGAAGCTGCACTGGCCTGTTTTGGAGGGGAGCTCTGCATTTCAAGTGAGACAGTTCAGCTAGGTTAGTGGGGAACCCAGGACCAGCTCCTTCCACAATGCACATTTTTGCTCCAATAAATTCAGACAGCTACAGGTGCCTTCTCTTGCCCTAGGTTACAGCTCTGCAGAGAAAAATGAAAGATGCAAGTGGCACTCTTTGCTGGCACTGTCAGAAATGTTAGGGCTTTTTAAAGGCCTTATATCCATTCTAATGACTGTAAAATTTGAAATAAATAGAAATACAAAAACCACCATTTCAACTTGATGTGTGGGGTCTCTGATAAGCAGTCTTTTGTGAAACCCTGCCATTCACTTCCTGAATAACTGCTATTTTACAGCATTTTCAAGAGCTAGCCTTTATAACCCATTTCTTATCATTATCCACTTATATTTTTCCTGTACTTAAAGCACCGAAGAAGCCACTCATTCTGTAGTCCCTGTATCTACTCTGCCAGCATCCCAGCAGCACACAGCATGCATATGTATATTAACCGAGTGGAAAATTCCACTGAATGGCAGCTTTCATAGTGCTCTTCCAGGCTTCTACCAGCTCCTATAAGACAGGGGAGTGGAGGTATTCACTTCTAATACAGCAGGTGTGTAGTTTGCTGAGTGCATTCACTGTTCACTGATTCCTGCCCTCCTTCCATGTTCTGTGGGAAAGCCACATGTGAAGATGGGCAGGGCTCCTATTTGATGTATGTCCATGTGTATGAATTCAGAGCCCTGGTTTACACCTCCTGTCCAAGGTCTGATTTAATTTCCTCTCTCAGTTACAACTGTAAGAGGTTACTCCCCACCCTCCTTAGCCTACTTATCCCATCCTTCCTGCCAGTAACAATTCATAGGATCTCACCCTGACTCACAGGAGTCACAGTAAGCCACCAAACACTGACAGATAAAAAGGAGCTGTTTGGCTGGAAATGGAGCAGCTCAGAGCTAGCAAATGCCCAAGGAAGGGATGTACTGTGGCAGGGATGGAGATGTGGAGCAGCTATGGGCTGGAATGGACAGGCACCATGTCCTACTGGCCCAGCCGCAGCAAAGTTGAGAGCACTCACGGATACAGCAGTGTGCTCACTGTCCCCACATAGCTGATATTGCTTGGGGTTTGATTTTAAAGACTTCAGGAAGTTCTGCATCTGAGGGGAAGAAAACACAGCAAATGAATCATGTTAGAGGAACATTAAGGTTACTGAGATAGACATGAAACATCTAGAAATACTGAGGCTATGTCAGTCTGCAGAAGTGTGGCATGATCCTTCTGTGCACATGCACAGCAATGTGAGCTGGAATGTTCTGTTCACTGGTGATCGCTCTGCAGGATTCCTGTCCTACATAAGCAGCTGCTTTAATGCTGAACCCAGGCTGAAGAATAAGAGGAAAGAATTGCAAGTCCATGAAATACACTACACAGTAAGCACAGCAGTGCCTATTAAGGGCTTCTTCATTCCACTTCTTGCAGTACAGATCCAAGCAACATATGTGCCTATAAAACCAATTAAAGGTAGAAGAAGCTGCCAACATCATGAAAATAAGCTGCTTAAAAATGCTGCTGTAAAAGAGACACAAACTGGGTGCAGGTCTGTGCTGTGATTACACACAAGTACACAAGATGATGCCTGACATAGCTGATGGGCAGCTGCAACAGAACATAATCCCTAGAGGAAATAACTGTGCTCAGCCAGTGCCATTCTGTGCCCCAGTCAATGTAGATGGTAGCAGAAAGGCAAGTGAGCACCACGGCAAGCACAGAGCCTGCAGAGCAATGGCTACACAGCAGTGACAGCTATAAATTCAATCTAGCACATGCCAGTCCAATCTGCCATTATCCTGAATGCCTAGAGCCTCACACTTGACACCCAAAAGGATGGTTGTGCTTTAACCCCAGCCGGCTAAATACCACATTCCTGCTGCGATAGGGGAGGGAATCAGAAGAGTAAAAGTGAGAAAACTTGTGGGTTGAAATGCAGTTTAACAGGTAAAGCAAAAGCTGCAAAGCAAACAAGCAAAGTAAACCAAGGAATTCATTCACCACTTCTTGTGGCTGGCAGGTATTCAGCCACCTCCAAGAAAGCAGGGCTCCATCGCAAGTAAGGATTACTTGGGAAGACAAAAGCCATTACTCCAGATGTGACTCCTTCTTCTCCCCCCCCCATTTTATACACTTTGGCATGATGCAAAGTGGCATCAAAAAACCTCCTCACATTTCAAAAGCATGAAAAAGAAATGAGGTTACAGGTACTGACAATAGAGAAAGATCTAGAAGAATATGAAATCCAGGATTAAACTGATGTAGCAAAAAAACACAAACAAAAAACGCAAACACCAGTGAATCTGTATCAAATGGGAATCAGGAAAGCGATGAAGCTGCCACTATTATTTATGAAGACCGTAATTATTTCTGGGTATTATTCTTATTTTCACTACAGGGCTGTACTTCATGGACAGCAGTTGAGTGTTTTCCTGATTGCATGAAGACTGCATGGTCCTCTGATACAGATCTGGGCACCAAATTCATGTCATGTCTATGTGTCGTGTTAACAGCCTGTAGTTCAGCCTAGCTTTGGTGAAAAGCACATTTTTAATGTAGCAATGGACAAAAAGCCACTTGTTTTGCAGTCTGGCCTTCTCATTGAGCTCTTACATAACCACATGTAAATGCAATGCTCTCTGACAATTTTCTAGTATGGTTTCACTATGTATTCCTGGCTCAAAATAATTACTGTGTGACCCCCCCCATAGCAGCAGTGTATCAGACTGTGTTTGACACACAGCTGCAGAGCATTCCTTTTGCCCCATCCTTTTTCAACAATACGAAAATGGAATTTGGATTAATCAAACCCTGCTGCTCACCACCTGCAGCACTTGCAATTTCCAGTCTTCAAGGCTGCAGTGGTAACAGGAAAGGCTCATCAGGGCATAGTAACAAGGCAGTTGCTTCAAGCCAAGGGTACAAATACTGTCCACATAAATATGGAAACATCATCACAGGAACAGGGAGGCTGCTTCTTCTAAAATGAACTCAAGGCTAAATACCATCCTCTTGTAATTACTTATGAAATTATTAACTGAGCACAGATGTGGGACAAACCAAGGCTAAATGATCAGAAAAGTAGCTATTGCTCTGCTGGGTCCAGTTTACAGGAAAGCATATGGAGAGTACTTATTACCAGTGCCACCTGATACTCAGAAGACCTGACAGAGATAAAAGAGCAAGCTAAGAGTGAAACCAGCCCAACAACTTTGAATTTTGCTGCTTTTCTTTAATGTTTAGGATACACATTGGTTGTAGTTATAAAGGAGTCTTCTCCCTTTTCTCTAATCCACTGGAAGGGAAGATAGATGTATTAGGAGAGCTTCATCAAACCGGAAATTTCCAACTGATGAGCCGAGTCCTAAGTTCCACTTGAACAGAGGAGCCAAACATTACAGCAACAGGGGAAGAAGTAAACACATTCTGCACAAGCTTCTAGGTGAACAAAAATGTTCCAGACACAAATCAGGGGAAACTTAAACTCTTAACAATGAACTTAAAACCCAGACAAAATTACAATGTAGGGAAATAGAAAAACAAATTCGATTTTGCAAATTTCAAGTTCTAGACACTTTTTGAAGTACCTTCCTGTTCAAGATGAAAACTTCTTGCTTTGGAAAAATGGCAGTTTTTACATTTTAGCAATGATGCAGTGAAATACACAAGGGTGTTGAATCTCAGTAGTTTTCAAAGCTTTAATGGGAAATTTATTTCAGTTGATGACTCCTTATAGTAGGTTTTGCTTACTACAGATTGGCCCTTCCAAACAAAATATAATAAAAACCCTTCTCACCTCTACATACAATTTCAAAACAGAATTTAGAATAGTGCCTGGTTCTAGGAGGAAATCACATTAAACTCTGAGTATTGTATAACTCTTCTAAAACACCTACATTTGTTTAGATGCACCCGAAAACTGGATTTTGGGTAAGTGAGGGGAATACTGAACTTCAGTGAAGCAGACATGTGGTGTCTACTGCTGTACCCTGTAACAAAACTTGACTGTTTCTGGTTTCTGAGTGACAGGTTATTCAGTATTGAGAAGGATCCTAACAAGCTTCACAACTGATGGCTGGAGAATGAGTTTTGTTTCTACTCTGACTAATCTCAAGGGAAGCATCCCGGAAGGGCTCTCGGTTATCAGCTCCAAAAGCTGTGCCTCTGCTCTTCTCAGCCAGTTTCTTAACGAGGATAGGCTCCCTCAACTATATTTTTTACAATCAGGTAGTCAGTATTATGCAAATATTTCCTTATTCCCCAAAATCTTGAACACTGGAGAAATTAATTTTTGCCTCTTAGGAACAAACTTCCTCTTTCTCACTCTTCTCTCTTTCCCCTCTCTTGCCCTTTCTCTTTTTATATCCTGTAATGTAAGTTTTCCCTCATTGTGTCCAGACACAAAAGAGATGAGAATCTGTTGCACAGCATCTTCACAGATCTCAGAAGCTCTAAGCTAATTCACATTATTTACACTAGTTAAAATTCTATCTCTGGTGGATGATAAAACTCCTCCTTAAATTTAACAACAAACACATCCTTAAGACATGAAAATAATATCATATTTGGCATTGAAAAAAATCTTTCTTCTGACAGTCTACTAACAGGAAACAGCAGGAGATCACAAGAGCTTATCTCAGCCATGCAAAAAGTAAGAAGAAGTGTGAGCTGACATTTCCCTGAAGCACATGCACACGGACACACACAGACTGGGACTCACTTTCCGGAACAGAAGGACTTCACACGAGACGTGCGTATGAAACCTCTACAGACCTGCAGTTCCAGGGCAAACACATTTCCACACTTCTGCATGGATATGCCTAACAGCAATTTCACATATTTCATTCCTTTCAGCCAAGTACAAAAAGAATATTCCACATTTGATATTTGTGATACGTGGTGTCACCTGTTACAGTAAGTGCATTTCAAGCTGCGATTACAGATGCAACCATCTCCTCTAGGGTTTAATGTTCTCGTCCACAGCATTAAAAAATGTATCAAAGTTCTATGTGTGTAATCTGTTATAAATAATTCTTGGCCTGCAGGTTATTTAACTCAGAACTGCCCTCTGCAATTAGTGGTCAAAGATGAGAAAGTAGGAAGTGATCTATTTAATAGTGCAGCATTTGAAGTACATATATTCTCATGAGCAATTCCTATAATAGTTTTGATTCAGTATCCATGAAGTCACACACAGATAATGATGTGTGCATACTTGCATGTGTATAAATCACTGCTGTACTACATCAACCAATAGAACTAAAGCAATTTAAAGGCAGTGAAAATATCTTGCTAAATATTTGCAACGTTATGGAAAGAGCAATGTTAAGGTCATATTTTAATATTTAATAAGTAAGCAATTTTCACAGCAACAGCATGACTAACTTTCACACACAGCTATTGTTGCTATGGGCTTCAATACCTAATTGCCATTTCCGTCATGGTGTGCTTTGACTGCAGGAAACATTTCATTTGGATATAAGAGAACAATTCTTTCCTGGATGCCAGGACATGAGCAAGGCATCATCAATTAAGATTCAAAAAGGTTCCTTTTTAATATCTTTTGAAGGTTCCAAGACCAACAATATAGTTCTACCTGAGAATTTAAGGAGTGATCCTGCATTCTGCAATTTCATGTGGGATAGCTTTTATTTGGTTTTAAACATCTTAGCTATTCCAAAGACTATTTTCTGAGGAATTGTTTGGAGCATATTTTCCAGCAAGGTCTGATAGGGTTTAGACAGTTTTATTTCATGAGTTCAATTAGTTGGAATTATTTTTGTGGTGATCCATCTGTCCTTTAAATTAGCGGTTGAAAAGGCCTGACAGATGGTTTGCAGTCTGGTTAATAAGAGGAAACCCTTAACACCCTATTCCAAGTACTGTAAGTCTCAGTTCCCACCAGGACCAGAAAGAAGGCAATCTTCCAAATTCTGCAAGAAGTAGCAGGAATGCAGCAGCCCTGGGACATTAAGATGTTCAGGTGCAGTTGCTGGCCATTTCAGCTGTATGAGCCAGCTGGTGAAATCACGGTTCCAAGATGCAAAATTCAAACTACATGGCCAGAATTCCCCTCTATTTCTGGATGTTTACAAGCCAAGGTGAAAGAAGAATTCATAAATCTATGTGGCAGACACAGAGAGACTTCAGCAACATTTTGGGGCAGAACCAAATAGCTCAGTCAGAGGCAGGGTGAAGAAAGAAGGACATTTTCCCATATTTTGCTGTATACTGAACAGTAGAAAAAGGAACAGTACATATTGAAGCAACAGCACTTTCTCTCTTCTAATTTATGACTGATGTTACAGAGCCTGCAGGATCTCTAGGCAAGGAGGGGCATGTCACACAAGATGTGTGCAGTCAGGCAAGTGTGCAGTCAGTTACAACAAAAAGTCATGTCGGTGGTGTCTATACATTGAAGCTCAGTGAAAGGAAGGCAGTGCATGTAGGAATTCTTATGGGAGGTTGCTTGGGGTTTTTTGATTGGTTTGGGGGTGTTATTTTAGTATTTTTGGGTTTGTTTTATTTTTCTGTAACACAAAAACAACACAGAAAAGAGGGTAAGCAGAAACAGGGACAAGGAATTAAAAATTAAGAAAAAACCAACCAAAAAACCTCCAACCAAACAAAAAACCTCAACAAAACAAACCAAAAAATCCAACTGTGACTGAGAGCAGAAGGCAGCATTTGTGATAGAGAGCAGAAGGCAGAACAGACATGAGATGATTTACAACAGAAAAGGAGGAAGTCGCAAGTCAATTGCCAGAGAATGTGGGCCCACAATATATCACAGCTAACCAGGAGGAGGGATGCAAAACACAAGGGAGAAGGGAAGATAATGCCTGATGATCCCTCATCTGGGAGAAGAAAGATGCTGCACTGGAACAATCAAAAGTGAAGTGGGGTGCTGAAGGGCTCAGAGAAAAAGCAGCAGCGTTTGGGGATTTGGCAGGAGGTTGTGGTTGTGTTGGGCTGTGGGTCATTTTCAGAAGAAAATCAAAAACTTGAGATGAGGAAGATACAAATTACTTTCAGATTGGTTCAATGCATAAGATTTTTAGGGAGTTAATTATGGCTTCACTTGCTATAAGAGTGACAGTCTGAAGAAAGGAAAGTGTCATAAGGAGACTGACTCAATTGAAAATAAACCGTATATGGGACACACAAGATAAGGAGCCACTCCATGCCAGGTTCTCATCTGTTAGGCTGAAACAAAACAGTAAATGTGGCTGGAGCAAAGAAATATCTACTAGATGGTAGATGCACTGGGATCTTGTTGCAGTTCCCTATTTCTGTATGAGACTGACAAAGGATACAATCCAAAAATAATCCAGGGACACAATTCCTCAGGTCTCCTCCCATTCCTTTGAGGGACACTGCCAGACACTGCCACCCCTTCTACTTTGGCTATGTTAGCCCAGTTTCAGCTCAGTACCTATAGCCAGGTAAGCTGGGCACTTTGGATGGGAACCTGTGCAGCCAAAACCTCTCTGGCCAAAGCAGGATGGAAATGCACCTTCCTTCCCTTCCTGGGGAAGGGCTCTAACCTTGGGTGGGGGTCGTCTAAAAAACAGGTGTCCCACCACATGACACACCTTCTCCTCCTTATTTTCTGATTTGTTTGTGTGGCCATGTTTATGCACCATATCTGTACAAAGAACATCCCAACAAGTGCATCCATCCTCTGCAGGCAGAGAATTTCTAGTTCAGCTTTGTAAATCCTACCCCCTAGCACTGACTACTGGTTACTGCCATGCTGATCACTGTAACATCTTTCATGGTCAGGTCCCATACAGTTACTTTAAGTAAAAGTCAGGGAAGGGAACAATTTCCAAAATAAGAAAAAAATCCCAAGTCTTGTTTTGTAGCTAGCACTGCATTATATCATGCTTCCATGGAACAGTTTTGGAATTGCACAGTGCCATGGACGGGCCTTAAAGATTGTGATTTAAATCTGATTTTTCAGACAAGTTCCTGTTGATGACATTAATGATAAATCTGTGTGCTACTATGCCTCTAAATAAGGGTGGTGTAATTTTTTGTCAGCCAGATTGCTTTTTCCTGCTTGGAATAGTTATATTACCATGTTATATTATAGTTACATTACTCAGCAAATATGACTGCCCTGACCAGCAATACATATTGTAAATAGCTTTTTTGGATTTAGTATATAAGCTCCATACTGCTAGTGTTCCTGAGACAATACATCTGATGAGCACTAGGAATATGTATTGAATATGTGACTCAATTAGGGCTATCAGTATTGTGTAATCACAAATTAAATTTATTAAATATGGACCATTTCCCCTTGTTGCTTGACCTGTATTAGTCATAATGCAATTGTCTGCACACTACTCTGTTGAGCTTATCACAGCCATATCTCATTTCAAGTATTTTTATGTAACATTGTTTTTAATTGTGATGCATTCTGAACTGAGATGTGATCTGCAGTAACACCTCCACACAAACTTCTGAGATGAGAGCATCCCTTTTCCTTTCATGAGCTGCAAGTGAACCCAAGTGTAATGTAGGTGATGCAGTCTACTGCCTAATGCAGCAGCCCACTGACCTCACTGTGCTAATGACACTGGTCATCAGTTTGCTAATTCTAAAGTGAACAGAGGATCATTATTTAACTGAGTGGTTTATCTTGCTCACAGATGAATAGAAAAATATACTTCAAAATACTTTGAAAATGTGTCACATAGCTCTTGAAACCACTGGGGCAGTCCTTCCTTTGGGAGATAATTCAGCCCTTGTTTTTTAAGCGTTGGAGCTTTCTTTGATTTGCTCTGGTGAAAACATGAAGAAGGCATAAAACATGGCACAAAGATGAGGAACGGGACTGCAACTATTGTGTAGTGTGTTCACAAGCAAATGTCTGGGTTCCTTGAGGATATTATCATACACAAATATATTAATTGGCCCAAAAATACAGGAAAAGACCTGAGACTATCAAGTTATATGGAATGTTCATTATGTATATGAGCAAATGCACTGCCTTGTCATATTGTCAGGCCCTGATCCTCAAGTGTCACTTTTTAATGCCAAATGTTAATAATGGAGATGGTATCGTCTATAAAAAGATACTGGTACTGATATGGTCGGGGGAAAAAAACAGACAAGCTTCAAGAAGTAAAAGTCTTTCTTCAGATCTGAAATGGAATTTACTGCATTTGATGTTAAATAAGAGAGAAGAATGATTGTTCTGAATTTGAGTACATTGAGCTGAGTGGAGTGAGCTGGTGGTGTTAAGATGAAGATGGTAATAAGTTTACTATACTCTACAGAAGAGAGAGAGACAGGACAGAGACATAAAATATAAAAAAATGAATGAATGAATAAATATTTATTAAACTCGAAATTGTGCACAGACACACAGGTAATGCAGTGTGACACAAAATGTGTAACACTACTATGTCAAAGTGACTGACTTTGTAAAAGGGATTATCAAATGACACTTCAAGAACCCCATCATAGTCTAAGGCTACATTTTAGTGTAAGCCATGCCATAACAATAAACCTTCTCAAAGAGCAGTCACAGTCTCACAGATAGATTAGAGCCCAAGGATTGCCTCCATTTTGAATAAGTCTATTCTCTATGTAATCCCACTGGATCCAAAATTCATCATTGCAATTCAAAACAATAGTTAACTTCATAAAGCCTCAACAATTTACCCGCAGCAACATAAAATGATCGATATTGCAACAGAGTTCTCACAGTTTAGAAAGGGAATTAGTGCAGGAAGTAAAACATTCTCAGAGGCATTGAAAATCAAATGCAAATTTCAGTCTAAAGGTCAAGACCAGATAACATTAAATACAACCTTTTATATACTATAAATGCACTGAATATATTTCCATCTATTTTCATGTAGATAAAGGGACTTGCATTCACCCACATTTTGAAAGCAGTTTGTAACACTCTGGCTCCATTAGTTCTTTTCTGTACAGTTCTGGACAACAGACCTGAGATGTCAAGGGCATGGGATAATTCAGTATTCATATTAGCTTCAGAAACACAGAAAATTTCTCTTTGCTGGGTTTGACATCTTTTTACACTAAAGATCTCATTTTTACTTAACTATTCAAATAGTTTTATATCCTAAATGAAGCATATAAATGTTGCTAAGCTATTTCTTGCCATACTCTGCTTCTGAACTATTATCACTAAACCTCAGCTGGCATTATAACTTTACAAGCAGGATATTTGGTGGTGGAATCCTGGAGGAAGGGACCTTTAGAGTGACATTAAGACAATCCCTTAGCCCACCACCACCATAAAAAAAAATATATGTTGCTGGATTGGATGGTTTCTTTCTCACAAGCTCCATTTATGACATCACATGGCATATGGTTTCAAAAAAAAAGAGAAGATTTGAAATGTGCTGCTGGGAAAGCTGGTAACAAACACATCTGAAACACAGGACATGTATCAATCAGAGAGTGTCAGAAGGTATGAGGTAAGGAAAGCAAATGCATAGGAGTCTAAGATGACACCAATTGTTTGCTTTAATCTCCCTTTCAAAAACAGAAAGAAGGAAGATATCTGCTAGTGTTATTCCTATCAAAACTTGGAGGAACTAGCTGTCTCTTTGCATGGCAGCATGTACTGTGCAGAGCTCAGCCAGTCAAGCAGAAATTGGAATAATTCCTATTGATTGATCCTGCTGTGAAAAGGGAAAAAGTCTTTCTTTTATAGTACAATTGAGCTCATTTTTCATATGTTCTGTACGTAACTATATTGAAACTTAATTTAATTATATTTGAATTTTCTGCATAAATGCAATCTAAATAATAAATGGATGTAGTGAAACTTTCCATGTAGTGAAATAGCAGGAGAGTTTTCCTTCCACTTTGGCCAGATGATGTTTAACACTACAATATAACACAATCAATAGAATAAACTTGCCGTTTTTTATATGACATTATTTTCCTCCAGGGACCCTGGGGAAAAAAAATTAACATTAGGATTTTATTTTTTTCTGTAATTCTGTCTTTAAAAAACCATTAAAAATTGTCCAAAATGGCATTTATTATTAAAATAACAGTATTTTCAATTTAAAAAAAAATCCATAAATTCTAAAACCATTTTTATTCTTCATTTGGGTTTTCTCAACTTGAGAAAGTTAACTCATAGCATTAAAAAAAAAAATTGGCCATGAGATTTGGACAAACTAATCTATTATAGCACTTCTCTGGCCTCTTTGCATTATTAACAGCACCTTGTGTATTCTGTGTCTGATGATGTTGAGGGAGTATTAGGCAGAGGAATGTGCTAACGTATTAACCCATTTTCCCTCTTTTACCTTCGGCTTAGCATTTACACACACACAAAACATACAGGTAAGTAAAACTTTTAAACTGTCTACTGTCCTGCCACTTGTAAAACACAGCCCCAAATCCTGCCTGAACGTTTGACTTGGTTTCTGCAGTGTAGCTGAGGTCTCCTCTCTCACCTTGTTGCAAGAGCTCCACTGGGATTTCCTGTCATGGGCAGCATGAGCTGCTCCTGCCCAGGTGTGGCCATCCCTTTGCTTGTGTCAGGCCTGAACATTCCCATACCTAGGTCACTCACAGAAAGAAACTGGACATTTCCCTGCTTAAATATTCTCATGATGCAGAAGGGGCAGAGACCTTCAGAGAACGTATTTAGTGCAGGTCTCCCTTAGAGGTAGAACATGTTTAGAAGAGGGGAATAGGATGCTTATGCTTGGTTTTGCTCTTCATTTGCTCCTCAGCTGCCTGTTTAGGATCCCATTCTGAAATCTAACACTGCAAGAAGTCCTTAGGCACCTCTCTCAGTTTTCTTAAATCCACCAGGTTCCTGGCATTTTGCCCAAACTAGTGATGATTTTGCTCAAAATGTAAGCTTTAAATCATGCTCCTCTCACCAGTGCTGTGGTCAGATGGCACATTTAGCAGCTCAAACAGAGTATCCTTTTTTGTACCTAGTCTTCCCCACATGAAATAAAAGCACTCAAGGGACTGATCTGTGTCTGTGGATTCCTGCAAGCAGCAGTCACCTAATACTTAAAGGATGAGGACAGCAAATTTTCCACCATTTCACAGGGCTAGCTGTTACTGGGGAAAAACCACAAACAAAGGAAAGGAAGGATGCAAAAACCATGAGCTGTGTGGATGTGCATGGTCAAGATCACAGCAACCTCCACATGGCTACTAGTAACTGCACCAAAGCTCTCCCAAAGTGAGAAGTGACAGGCAGGCATAGGAAAACACGACCAGAAGACATCACCAGCATTATTAGTCTCTTGAGTGTGTGTCTAGATCTGCTCAGCAGAGATCCAGTTTAACTGTCTTAGATTAAATAGTTTCTATAGATGTTCATTGAAATTTCCTGGGAGAAAAAAAATTCAATTTCACCTAAAAAGACACGATAGAATTTTGTCAGGAGGACTTTCCTTCCTAATAATGTCAGGATAAAGGAATACACTACGGTGAGAGCAATATCCCATGGGCAGTGTCTGAAATCCCATGAACACAAATGTTTCTAAAGATGGTATTTGGAGGAACAAGACTTAGTGGTCTGGTGGAGTTTCCCAGCTCTTCAATGGAAAGCTGAAGAGAAGTCCAGGAAAATTTACCCCTTCACAGTGTTGACAGAACATTAAAGCTGGGGCAGCTTATACAAGAACTAAGACAGGTGCAAAAAATATAGGAACCTCTCTCAATTGATGAACCCATGTGAGCAAAATAAAATATTTACCAAGAAAATATGAAAGAGAATCACCTCACCTGCTGAAATATTCAGTTGAGGGGACTTTTAAAACATTAATTTGAAAGGTTTTTCCAGGTGAGAAGGAGACAATTGTCTGGCACTGTCTCCCAGGAAATGTACATAACTTGTGCTTCATCTCATCTTTCTGTCTTTACGCCTTCAGCAACTTTTGGAGTTGTCTGTCCACACCATCCCTGCTGGTTTTCTTGATTCCACTAGAGATAGAATAAACCATCTCCGTTCACAGAAGAACTGATCCGTGCCTTTAGCTATCCTATTCCTGAGACAAATTAGTGTATCTGGTTTGCAGCATAGCAGTTTCCTTTAGGTTACCTGGCAGATATAGATGTGTGTGTCTGTAGATTTCTTGTGGGTATTCTGGCTACTCTCTCCCACAAAGGGAGTTTGTTCAACTATTTTTAATGGTTACATTCATTCCCATTGGTGCAGGACACAGACAAACCCATACACACTGTGACTGCCCATAATCAAGGGAAGATGTACAGCCCTGTCCAGACAACCTGGAGTGCTTGTCCCAGCTTTCCTTCCCTGTCAATCCCTTGGGCCATCAAGCCTTGGGCTAGGTAAAACTTCTGCAATGTTACCATAGCAACAGCCTTAACAAGGCTCATGTAAGTGAAATTGGTCCTGCTTGGACCATGTGCACAAGAGACAGCATCAGCTCTTCTCCCTGAAGAGTGCGGGATAACCAACAACCCCAAAGATCTTTCAGCTCTGTATATTCATGGAGGTTACAACAGTATGTGTTCCAGCTTTATGACATGTTTAATATATGACACTTCTGCATATAGAAGCCTTTCAGACAGCACTCAGCCTGCTTGCCTTCATCACCACTCACATTATCAGCCTTTTTCTCTCTGGCACGGTGCTGTTTATTACACCCCTTATCTTGCAGGAAATATATGAGCACCTTTACGGATTTCTCACCACTTGAACAGAGCTATCCCTGAACTGAAACAACCACAATCAAAAGGGAGCATTTAAGAGTAAGAGCTACTGCATTTCCAGGAGAGGCCTGGAATAATTTTAAACATGGCAGCAGAGGTTATATAAAGAAAAGGGCCAGACCATTCCCAAGATCTGTTTCTAGCTGGAGTTGCTGATCTTTTAATTGGACACAATCCCTGCTTACTGTTACCGAAGAGAACCGAGTAGATTTTATTTTAGCTCAGAGTTATTTAGCTTAATTATCCAGCAAAAGACCTTGAGGTAGATATGAGACTTCAAGAAAAGCATTCTTAAGCATACCTCAGGAAAATCTTGAGTTTTGCCTTTGCTGTCTTGCAGCCATAGGCCAGGACAATAAGGGAATGCTCTTTGCCTTCTCTGTGTACCCAGGAGACCAGAGGTTGCACAGCTGCTTCTGTTTCCACTTGACAGTGCAACTCCATCACTTTTTTATGGCAAGGCCAATTCTAAACTCTGAACTGTAAGAACTAGCAAAATAGTTTGAGTAGATTAATGTGCACCCTGAGTTGCTCAGGGAGAGAAAATGAGACAGAGACAGAAATACCCTTCTTCCTTCAATAGTGTGTCTGTTTTTACAAACTGTGATATGCCTGCATCCAGCTCCTATTGATACTAATTGGGGGATAGCTGTTAAATGCCTTACAGGCTCAGACTTTTTTCCTCACCCTCTTTATGGATTTTGATGAAAAGGATTTATTTTCATGCCCACTGAGGGCCACAGGGAGTCTAAAAACGAAACAGGGTGCAACCCCAACGTTGGACTACTCTGATATGGAAAAATGCTTGAAACATTACAATAAATAGTGTTATTGACAATGCAGTCATTAAAAACATGCATCAGGCCTATGGTTGACTCTTGTGAGGCTTGTGGTAAGGTGTCAAGAAGTGCCAGCACTGCAACCTGGTCCCCAGTCACATTTCAGGTCCCACTTCCAAGCCTACAGAAGTTTGGGCAAGATTTACATCAACTTCTATTCTATGGAGATTCCCAGATTTATCAGTCCATGGAAAGACATACATGCTCTTTTCACTGAAAAAAACTGTGACATTTTCCACCTGTTAAGAGAAAGTAGCTGCTCAGATGCAGTTAATTAAGTCTTGGTCGTTCAACAAACATATTTGATCAGCTGGGTCATCTTAAGCTAGTGCTTTTTATATCCAATGTGAAAAGAAATAAAATCAGAAAATGTCAAAATATTGCATTTGCATTATCTCAGCTCCACACCACAGAAAAAATGGAACAGTAATTTAAGAAGTTATATTTAACAAGGCAGAGAATAAAATGGAAAAATTCCCCAAGCCCAAATCATAAGCAGTAAATCTGGAAGCTTAAAAGGGAAATGATGAACAAGTATTTAAAAAAAACCACCCAGTTATTAATTATATATTAAGTCTTCCTTTACATCTGCTACCAGAAATTACTTCCATCTCTTTCTGAGTAAAGCAGTAGTACTTAAGAAAATGTCAAATGAAACTGATCACTGAGGAATCAAATGTTGATAAAATTGTAATAAGGATACAATAAGTAATTCACGAAGATTGTATTCATAGGCTTAGATAACTGCCTTAATTCTACTTTAGTACAGATCATTGAAAACTCATCTGACTGTAAATCTTTCAATCCATATGCCATTTAGGGATCCATATCCATCTTAGAGCAGAACAGTTATTGTACAGCAGCAAATTCTCTTTGTTTACACCATCATTTCAGAAACAGCACAGCAATTTACACTGGGTGAAAATCATTAAATGCCACGTGAAAATGAATAAATTCACAAGTGTCACATAGCATTCAATTGAATGGGTATGGACAGCTTATTTATTATAAATACTTACATTTGTCAAGCCTATCATGGGAGCACACACCCTTGAGGAAAAATGACTTTTCCCTCTGCTACACCACCTCAGACAGAATTTGTCATTTGATAGACAGGTATTATTACCTTGGCTTTTTACACTGGCCAGGGACCTGTGTAGCAACAAATCAGTCCAGGGCTCCCATCTTATTGAAATGGACAGGAAAATCAGCTTAAACGTAAGAACAAAACCTTTTGACTGTGAGAGTTAGCAAACCCTGTCACAAGTTACCCATAGAACTTTGAGAGTCTCCATTTTTTGACATATTCAAAACCTGACTGGCTATGGCTCTGAGCCACCTGCTCTAGCTGACCCTGGTTTGAGCAGGGGTGCTGGACTAGCTGATTTACCAAGGTCTCTGCTGATCTCAGACATTCTGTGAGTCTGTGACCAGTTTCTAGATCATGCTTGGCATCACAAGGAGAAGGCCCTTTTCCTCTTGTCCCCATGAATGTACTCACCATAGTGCCTGGGAGACCCTGGAAGAAACACTCAGCAGTATGCAGTGCTTGTGATACATCCAAGGCCAGACAGTACAGCAGGCCACCTACCAGCTAGGATTACTTAGTGAGGGAAACCTCCCTCTCTAGGGTACACCTCAGAACCTACAGTCTGAGCTTTGGGACATTCTTTAATCAAAAACTTACAAGAATTTTTTCTCCAAAAAACACCTAAATCAAATAACAAACAAACAAAACCACAACAAAAGTGCCCACAGGAGAATTCAGGGCAGTTTCTCCCTTGGCTTCCAGCTTTGAGGCCTCATATTAGCCACCTGTTCCTTACTGCCTTTGACCTCTCTCCAAGATGCTTTCCTGCCACATCTATTCTCTGTATTTTCCCTCCCATAACTTTTCTTATCCTGCATTTCAGGTGACCTTCTCCATACAAGGACACAAGGACACAGTCCTTTTTCTTCCTAGGGCTTCTGTCTGGACCTCACTGTCTCACTGGAGCCATTCCTGTTTTACAGGCAACTGCATATTCGGAATGTAGAGCATACGCCAGTGTATTTGTGTGTGAATGTATGTCCTGTCATCTCTGGAGAAATATTTCCATCTTATGAAATTAGTTTTCCAGAAAAGACAGTATCAAATCACTAATTTGACCATTTTTAATCTCCCAGGCTAGGTCAAACTTCTCAACAGAATAACACTCTGCTGTCTTTGAAGTCAATGGAGATTTATCACCAATTGATCTCTTTGGAAATTATTACCTTAATGGAGATTAATAACAACAATCAACTAGTGATTAAATCATCTTACTGAGGGATTGCCCATACATTCAGCAGACATTTTGAAAGAACAAAAGCTGCCTCTGCATTTTGTCTCATGTTTTTGGACTGTTGCCAGAAAGAGTCCTTGTGTTTATTCTTTTGTCAAACAAACTGAATCAAGAAAACAAAGTTAGCCAGGAAAGAGGCTGCAGCCCCAGTAACTCCACAGCCTCAACCACTGTCCTGTGATCTGGCAGGACAGACATATTCTTCTGGATCTCTGCTCACCTCTGCTCTTGCACATACTCTGTTAACACCAATGGGACTGCTTGTACCAACAACATATGCAGGATCAGGCCCACTTCAGTTTCTGCCCAGAAAAACAGAAGGGACTCGGGCATTCAAACTGTTTCTGCTTTGTGTAATTTATTAGTCATCTCTTGGGAGGAAACAACACTGCTGAAACACTGCAGGTTTCCAAACTTCCAAAAGCATCAGCTTGTGGGAAACAAAGTGCTTTCAGGTGGCAGATCCCCTGTTGGTCCCATAGAGAAAGAACTCCTTTCTTTTTCATTTATAGTCATGTGCCTGGCATGAAACACTGATGGCAAAGTCTAAATGCTTATGGAAGTGCTGACACTCTGTACAGGTTGAGTGCCAGTCTCAGTACCTCTGTATGCACGCTGGGTGCAGATGCAGTTCAATTCCATTCCTTTGGAATCCGCAGTCTGTTTAAATATTAAAAAAAACCACAAGCATTTGAGAGAGGTATTGCTCTTCCTAACTGCTGGTAATACCACTGTCAAATTCCTTTGGCTTTGGGGAAAACTGCAAACATGATTCTTATTAGACCTACCCAGCAGAAATATCTACAGTGCTGCTAACATTATTTCTTTCTTATACTTTTTAATTTTATTTTAAGCTGAACAAACCAAGCAGGGAAATTTAAGAAAAATGAATGGGTTGGGAGCATGCTTTGAAATAGAAGCAATTTCCAGACAAACTGCAATGAGATTTCTGCAAAGCCTATGTACTTTTACTGCAATCCATTTATTTTGCTACTGATTTGGATTGTTCATGCTGATCTGTAAGCTGCCTGAAAGCACAGCTGTGTACAGCTACATTCATCTCATCCACAGAGCAGCATGTGACTGAGGCACCTGAGACAAGAGTAACTTGGTAGGCACTCCATGGTCAGTGAGCAAGATGGTCACCTCAGGAAGTGATCAAGTCACCAAAAACCTCTCATTGACCATGCTGAGAACTACACAAGGACACTTTGTGGGATAAAATGCAACTTCCTTACGGGTACAGATTGCAGTTCACACATTACACACAAAATAAGCCCCAGACCACAAAAAGTCTTGGCCGTGAGAACAATATTTTTGTACATTACACAGGAATTAAAAGAAAGAAAGAAAGAAAGAAAGAAAGAAAGAAAGAAAGAAAGAAAGAAAGAAAGAAAGAAAGAAAGAAAGAAAGAAAGAAAGAAAGAGCTATATAATGACTGCGGAGTTGATGTACAAAGTCCCTATATTGTACTGTCTGTACTGTATTTTACCTCTTTGTTATCTACACTACTTGTACATGATAAACTATAGCATAGATTGGAAGGTCTTGTTGCAAATATCCCCTGGTATTCCTTTTAAAAATGTCTTGTTATTTTGTACTTGGCCTCCAGATTTCACGGGTGTTTTTCTCCTGAATGAGAATGAAATGGAAAATGCTTATCAGCATTCACACTTTGTTCTTCTAGATCACTTCACTTCCAGTGACATCCCTGCTGACACAAAGATAACTCTTAATTCTGGGAAACCTGAATGGCAGGCATAGAAGGGATCTTATTCAACAGAACATAAGAAGTCATAGGGAGCTGTTAGTCCAGGAGAATTTCTCTTTTGGGGAAAATTTTATTGTGACATTCATGCCTGACATTTTTTTTTTTTTTTTTGGCACAAAAAATACGTCTTATTCTGCCATTTTTTTCTCTTTTTGCACTTTGAATAATGACCTGATCAAAGAGGTAAAAATTCTCCTACCTTAGACTAATTCCTGAGTTGTTTAAAATGTGTTGCTTTTATAATTCTACCAGACTAGCTTTAGCTCTTTTGAAGAAAGGTGAAAAACACTAATCTTCTTTAAAATCCTTTGTGGTGATCAAAAAGCAAGTAGAACATGAATAGTTATTAGAAAGAAACCAAGATGAAAACAGTGTTACATGCCACAGTGTAAATATGTGTTTCCCTATATGTTAATACAATATTTACTTTTGATTCCCCAACTTCCCAAAAAGATTCAGTAGAAAAATAATCACAGATATGGCAAACAGATGACCAAAGATAAATAATAAAAAGAAAAGCAAATGCAGTTTTTTTCAGAAAACACATTTTTTAAAGTAAGTTACACATGGGAAATGTAAAGAAACCCACATCACTTCTACAAACGGTTTAGAGGATCACAAGATACAAGATTAAAAAGAACTGCTACAGAATTTGGGGATAGCTTGCTACTGTGTATGCTTTAGATTTCTACAATGTTTTTCTCTACTGAAAGAACTACTGTCCCTCTTTTTAACATTTTTCATTTTAACGCTAACAATACTAGCCTGAGTTCTATCCTTATTTATGCCTATATATGCTCATTAAATAAGTACAAATCTGGACCTTTTGGCCTCAGTTTACCAGTAAGTTCTGTATAGAAATGCCATCTTGTGCACACTTGCACACCAACACTCAGACACTCCAACATAGTCAGTGCCTAGATATATCGTCAGCCTCTTTGTCCTTATAACAAGACACATGAAGATCCATTCTGCAGAAAAGTTTGTTGGTTTTTTTTTCGGCTTCGTCTCTAAATGCTTGATTTAAGAGAGTCAGGATATAGAAGACTAGAAAATCTATAGAGAATCCAGTCTTGTTTTACTCAGGTGGAGTTGAAGACATGAAAGCTAAAGACTAATGACAAAATAAAATCATTTAACATGTAGATTTTAGCATCTGAAACAGAAAGGCAATATACGGCAGCATTTACTGCTTAATGGTTTCTGTGAGTTTGGCTCAACCCCCTTCAACAATCCTGAATGACACTGTTTGCTTTTAATATGGGGTTTAAAGCTGAATTTTTATCTTGTGAAAGGATCACTGATGTCAAAAGCCACAATGCTGTGTACATCTGTACTGGTGTGTTCTTTGAAAATGTGGGGGTTGGCTTTGTTTTTTTAAAAAATATCTTAATGAAATGTTTGTAAACACCAAGCAGTGCATGTCCTTGCCCCAATCTTCATTGACATTCGACCATTTGCTTTGCTGTCTTGCACAAGATGCATGTTGACATTAGGCTGCCATAAACAGTTGATGATTGTGGAATTAATGGCCTGGGAAGAGAAGGCCATGTCATAAATTTAATCCTCATTCTCGATTACTGGTTGATCAATGGTACTGCATGGTAGCTGTGCCTATTGATACTGGAAGCTCATGATTCAATTTAATACTTTTTTCAATGTTGTCACTGGTACATTTTTTTTTAAACAAGCTGGCACAGTGTTGTTTTCTCTATACTTTCTGATTGATCATATCTACTGCAGGATTAAGCAATGCCATTTGAAACAATTTAATGATTGAATTGAAAGGTTTTTATAGAAAAGCATCTTTTTTTTTAAAGGGAAATGGAGGGATGATATATCTTAGAATAAATTTTGCTGTATGTAGTAATGCCTCATAAACTTGCTATAGCTCTTTATAACATTAGAAAGCACTAAGGACCCTTTGTTGATTGCATTCAATTTTTCACTGGCAACAGAGCTTAGGGTGTTAGGTGACAATAGCATTTGTTCCCTGAACCCAGAGGACAGTCTGTCCTAGCTGCTACAGAATAAAGCCTTCTTCTCCCTGAGACAGAAGGTGCAGAGTATAAAGTGCTTGCCCACACTGAAGCAGATTTCTGTCTCTCAAAAAATGCACAGTGATATCTGTCTTATACCTATCAGGAGCTGTACTACATACTTCCATTTTTCTTTGAAGACAGTATTAAAAGTCAGTGTTTGTAAGGTCTTCTCTCATTAGTAAACCTCAAGTTGTTTACCAGGAGGATAAACGTCAGGAAAGAGATTTTTTCAATGTGCTAAATTTTCTGTGCACTAATGCATTTGCAGAGGTGCAGGAGAGGCTTAAGGGGAAGTTCACCGGAGCACAGTAGGAAGAACCATCACTTCTTAGAGGTCTGGGAGCTTTTAGGTCCTTCTGGCAAAAGGCTGTCCTGCAATTAGTGGTGTCCTGTGTGCATTAGTCTTTGAACAATATTTCTGGGAAACAACTCAGCAGATTCCTCAGTGCTTGGGGTTTTTTCCAAAGTTTAAAAACAAGGCCGTATGTTTTCAAAAGTGATACATGATTTTCAAAGGTGCTGGCCTGTTTTAAATAGTTTATCACGTCTTGACTTACGGAAGCAGGATGTTACTTGAAATGTATCAATTCACCAGGTATGGAGTATCTAAAGGCTAAAGTATCCCAGCCTATAGCCTATTTTGTCCTCCAGATTATCATTCACCACAGACCAGAAGAAAATGTTCTGGTTTTCGCAAAGCTTTATCTTCTCCTGAGGAAGGATTCTCTGGTGTGTTTTATGATCTACTTCCCCATTATCATTTGTGGGAGGAATGACTTAACAGTACTGATTTGCAAATATTGATTGTATCCCACGGAAAAGCAATCAGTTATGATTGCATCACATTAGGAGAACAGCTTGTTGCACAAAACAGATGAACTGCTGTCATGAAAGGTGTATTGCTACATGCATAAAATAGCACTAATCCATAGGAAAATATGGGGTTTACACCTGTGAATGCTGTGTTCAAAGTAATGTAAAAAACTTCAGGCTTGACAATCACAGTTATTTTTCCTGTTAGCATTTTATACAGATTTTTTTCCCTGCTCATTAAATTTGCTGCTGTTGGACTGAAACAGACTGGAGAACATTTGCTCTCCTTGGCAGCTGCTGTGTACAGGTCATGTGTTCTCAGGGCCTGGCTCTCATATGGCTCCCCCAGGGTTGCACTGGCTTTAGTGAGCACTCTGCCAGTTCATACTGGCACCAGTGAGAGCAGTCAAGCCAGCAGCTTTGAACGGTGTGTGTCTGAGGGCAGAGCTGGACATCCCCTCAAGCCAGCTGATGCCAGTAGCACCTTTACCCAGTGCTCAGCCCTACTCTACACACTCAGCTCAGTGCTTTCACTTCCATGGCTGGGATGTGGAATGGAACGTGCAAAGCTTCCTTCCTCAGGTGTAACGGAACCTGGGAGGAGAGCAGTGACTGTGAGATGCTAGCCAGCTGGAAGAGCACAGCAACACACTGCACCTGGCTTTCAACATGCAAATACAAATCCTAAACGTTAAAATCCCTATTTAACCTCCTCATACCTGTACTAGATTTAAATTGCAGCTGTGTTTTGGCCCAATGACAAATCAACTTTGAAACAGCAGCCTGAATTTTTGCTTTGGGTCCATTTTAAAGGCAGATTTGAGCCTTACAGACTGGTAGGGACTCTCAAATATATTAATTTTCAAGCAGTTCCTTGTTCTAAACAGAGCAGAAAAGACAGCAAAGGGGGTACTTATATATATATATACACTTATAATGCATTACCTGCATTTTTTCCATCTCTGGGAATACAGATACAAAAAAGCATGATCCAGTGAAACAGTGGAAGAACTGAGAGATCAATAAGGAGGCAGGGAAAGAGAAAAATGCATCAAAGATTTGTTAGAGTTTGCACGCAGGATTTCTAAATAGGCAGCATGTTATCTCTGCCAAAATTAGGAAAAACAGATTGGAAAATAAATTAATAACAAAGAGCATCATCTGGACAAAAGTGGCTGCATAAAGTTCTGATTTATTCCAAAGGGAAATATGACAAAACCACAAAACTCAACCAAAATATGTCATAATTTTAAGTTCCTCCTCTAATGCTTATCAGCCTAACGAGCTCTTGTTTCCCTGTACACTGCTCAATAGTAGACAAAATAAGTGTGTGGATAAGATTAATCAGTTTGTTAACCATGAACACATTTAATGAATTAAAAGGGAAGAAGCCATTCAAAGCTGGATACCCATCTTGAAAAAGAACTTGTTGTGTGATCTGGAAAACCGGTCCAATCAGGAATCTGACTCACACATTAGGCAAGCTGGTGGAAATTTTATTAAAGAATTGTTTCAGTAGACAAAAGGCTGATATTTGGAGAAAAGCAAAATCCTTTATGGGATGTAGCTTTAAATCAGAAATAACCTGAGTTCTCTGACTAAAGATAGTTTGGTTGGTATGGTTTATAATGCCTTCAGAAGGTCCCTCAATGAGAGCTTTTAAACACTCTGTGTTTTTACAGGAATAAATAAGGTTTATTAAGAGTTTAGATTAGGGATTTGGATTCCCAGATTAAGGATCTATTAAATGACAATTATAATCTTTAGGCAAGGATAGAACTATATGATCAATTTTTTAAATGGAAGAGGTTGTCAAAGGCACTGATGTTTTGATCTGTGATGATCAACACATTAGGCATTCCTAGAGTAAATATTGAGATAGGATCATTTAATACTGAGACAAAAATATCCAGGATAGTGAAACTGACTGCGGAAACTCACAATACTGAGAGGCTGGTGACCTCTCAGCAGAATAAGATAATTTTAAAAGAAACATAAGTGACACATACACCATGATGGACTCTAAATCGGCTGTATGGCCTCAGAAAAAGGTTTTGAAGTCAGTGTGCATGATTCCACAATTTAAAGGAATAATAGTCACAATTCAGAAGCTGCCCAGAAGCCTCTAGAGAATCCACATCAGAGATAGTAGCCATTGGTCTAGTAGGATACATTGAAAAATTGCATGAGCAGTTTTCATGACCCTAAGAAGGCTATTCCATTTATAGAAAAAAAAAAATAATTCAGAATATGCCAAGAATTGTCATCCCAAAACAAGTTCTTTCACCCAGTGTGCAAGAGGCCAATCCCCACACAGAGTCAAGGTGTTTGATTTATTTACAGTTCTGCACAGAAAGAGGTGCTGGGTGCCAAATTCACAAAGCCAGCACAACAGCTATCAAAACTTCTCACTACTTACACATTTTAGCAAACAAAGACACTAATGTTCCTTGGCTGCAAGTCACATAGTTCTCTTAATAATTAGTATTCTATCGTCTATTGGTTAAATGATTCCCTCTCTTTTTATGCTACTTAAGCCACATGTTCAGTCTTTCTCTTCTTTGGGCCATTTGGTTTCTTGAGTCAGGGGTCTGTGTTGGTAGTTGCCATCTCCCCCCTCCAGAGTTACCTTTACCCAGTCAGACCTGATTTCACCACAGTTGCCGAGTTGGCTTTCTTAGTTTCTTCCTTATCTTGGGAATTCTCCCAAATATCCTTGCAGCCCATTGTCCTGGGGTGACTCTATCATTTCCCCAATATTATATTCCCATCATCAGCTGTGTGCTCAGAACTTTCAGTCCAGGGTAATGTTTCTACCCAAAGGAAGTGGCAGCCCAGGGAATTTGTTTTTCCTCTCAGCAGACTGTTTGAAAGCAAAGGTTACTCCCCCGGGATTCCTTCTTCTTCCCAGCTCCCGCGGGTTGCCTGTCATAGCAGGGATAGGGAGAGGTTTTTTTCTGCTTTTTGGCCAGCTCTTGCTTTTTTTCTCTTGGGACCTCTGGGATTTCCCCCCCCTTTTTTTTTCCTTTTCCTTGGACTTTTATCGTTGCCTGGGATTGAAGTGCTGACCACCAAGAGGCCACATACACACTCTCCAGGCCCGGGGAGGCCTGGTGAGGCCTGGACCGAGACCCCAGCTTCAGAGGACTATCCTATGGAAGGAACTCTGGGAATTTTGCTAAGGTTTTCCCCTGCGAGGGGTTTATTATCTGACATTATTCATTTTTTTTTTCCTTTACTATGTCTGCATGCATAGTGTGTGAATAAACAGGTTTTTTCACTTTCTTCTGAGAAATTTCTTTCCGAACTTGGTGGGAACTGCCTTTCTGTCAGAGGCTGTTCTTGTCTAAATTTGCCTCAGACCAGGACACCCATAAAATCTGCATCCTTTGTGTCCACTATCAGTGGTACATTCTTCTTCCCAAGCTTTGTTAACCTCCCGCTAGATCTGAGATCACTGAGGCACGTCAAGCCCTAAACCTTAACAAGGCAATTCTACTAACAATTAATTTGTCTTTCAAACACCTGTACATCAGTATGTCCTCAGCTTTGAGCTGGTGAAAAACACCCTACATTATATATCTGGTTAATAACAATCTTCACCTGCAAAATACATTAGATTCTCCAGCAGTGATAATGCACTGACTTAGCAACCAGACACAATCAGCAATCAGCCCATAAATAAACGATGTCCATGCCTACATATAGAAACTATTACACAATGCAGAAAGCTAGCAAGGCAATAACTTTTAGCAAATATTACATGTTAACTGAATATAATAAAGAACATAGAACTGATTCCAGAGAAGATAGACATTACATGGAATGTTTGATACTCACTGTATTTCATCCTGAGAAAAGAAGAGCTTTGTTTTGGAAGGAATATTTCATGGAGTAAGATAATTAACCCATTCTCAGCTGGACAGAATCTTTCAATTTACTTTCAAAATAATCAAAACCAAAGTTGTTCTCGGGGGGGAAAGTAAAAGAAAAAAAGCCTAAAAAACCTCAAAAAACAAACAAACAAACAAACAACAACCAAAAAAAAAACCAACAAAAACCCCACAAACAAACAAACAAACAAACCCAAAACCAAAACCAAAAACAAAACCTGCTGCAACTTCCTTCTCTATTTCCATTTTCCTCTGAAAGGATTAAGCTTCTCCAGCTTGTTTTGAAGAAAGTGCCATAGAAATCTCATTTTACAAACAGCATAGCAAGTTCATGCATGACAGGACAGCTCCAGTTCTAATAGGGGCCTGGATTAAATGAGATTGCATTGATCAACATTGGAGAGGATAGTGTTAAAATTTAAGGGCAGTGTCACTGAACTCTGAAAGGTTGTTCTAATTTAAAGCAATTCAACTTGTTCCCTGTCATCAGAGGAAGTGAATACTAATTTATAATTAACATAATTAAATATGAATGCACATGTCAAAATACGGAAATTAAATTTTAAAAACTTGCATATGTTGCACAGCTATTCCAGTGCCCACTTCCAAGAAATGCTGCCAAAGATTAATTACACAAAAATTAAAACTGAACATCAAGGAGCTGGGGGATTGTATTAAGGCAAGCAGTCACCAGTGCTTTTACAAGGTTTCTCTCTCTCTTTCTCATCATCTGAAAAAGAGTTTTAAGGGAGAGAGAAATATGTAGAAAATACAGGGTTCAGATGTTGTCCTTTGCTTCAGACTTGGGGCGCTGAAGCATGGGGTGGAATGTGCCTCCACGAAGCTGGCCACAGGGGCACAAGAATTTCTTTCTCAGACTATTATGTTTAGGTCTACTTTTGTGAAAAGGTCTGGGTTGTGGTTTCCTTAAATTGATATGATGACAATCCTCATGCCTTAAAAAATGTTTTCCCAGGCTCTTCTGCAGAAGAGCCTTTTACTAATGCCCTCACATTTAACTCAATAGCTTAGCCTTTGGATTCAAAGGAATACCATAACACACTTCATACTCACGTTCATAACTGTTTTCAGCTGGAACACTAACACATTACAGCACACTCCACAATGGCCCAGAGTCCTAAGAAACTACTGTGATCCAAACATTGAGCAAAAATATCTCCTGACCTTGCTGTCATCATACAAAATCAATCCCGAGTGCAAAACTCTTCAACTCACTTCTTCATACAGACACAGACATATACCTGCCTTGACAATCTTATAAATGGTCCAAACTTTCCACTGGGCTCCTAGAGGCTCTTTTTTTACCTGCCAATCTCTAACTTTACATCTGTTCATAACTACTTTTTCCTTGCTTACCTATTGAAGATGGAATAAAACATGAAAAGGTTATCTGCTTTCAGAAGTTTCCCCATCAAAGACACAAAATATCTCTGCCAATGAACAACAGCGGTCTGTTCCTTCTCAGTACAATGGCATCTAAACTCCTTGAGGATAACTCAAAAAACAGGAGCTGCTACCCTCATAAATGTTCCAGTGTGTCAATCTTCTGTGAAGAACATTCTAGAAGAATAACTGACTAGGTGTAACTAGCAAATAAGAATAGAGGGTGTTATGCATGGTATGTTAATCTAAAAGTTCACTAGAACTAAATCCTTGAAGTGGCTAGAATATTGATGAAATTACTGACTGGGTTTTGATTGTTCTTTGACAAGACATGATAGTTCTTCAGGGCTTAGCCTGAAGAACTGAGCACCTCAATTTCCAAACAAGTTTTTAATAGCACTAGAAAATCACTTTCACCTCTGGTAGATGAGCTGTGTAGTATGGACACAAAGACAGTGTGCTTAAACCCACAAATACTTGGGAAATTCCTGTGGTAGTTGGTTGTTGATTGGTTTCTCTTCCCTAGTCTGGAAAAACAAAATCTTTTCTGCTTCAGTTAGATTTAGATGAAAATTAATTTCTTGACCAAAATTTCTTCTTGACCTTTTTCTCAGTGTCCGCTTTCCACAACCTGCCTCTCTTGGACTTCGTAAGCAAACATTTTTGGTCACTCTAAAAAGGCTTTTCAAAATACAAGCTCCTGCTTTACTAAGATCTAGAGATCAAGCAACACCTTCAGAAAGCTGCAAGATAGAAATCAGCAGTCAGTTTAGGAATGTGTCCTTCTCCATCATGAGCTTGAAAAAGGGGAGAGACAGTAACAGGATCAGAGCCAGGATCAGGAAGCAGTAACCAACATCCAGAGTCCCTTTGTCAGCTACATTTAGTCAAGTCTGAATGCAGCAAAGAGTTTGCTCCTTTCAAGTTATTCTTGGAGCCTGCAAATTCCAAAGTGCTGAAGAGTGAAACAACCTAAGTTTCAGCAGCTCACAAGCCACCTGATTTGCTGGACAAGAACTTGGAATTACCAGAAGATGAGTGCACAGGCAATCCTATTCATGAATCTTGGTGAGGCTGTTATGTTTTTCCTTGCCCCAGAACTGACCTGCAGCAGTACCACATAGATGTAACATCATCTCTCTCTGTTTTCATGGCATGAACCAGTAAAGTCTGTTCAGAAAAGCAGCCCATGAGAATGTACAATGGCTTAACTGAGAAACAAACCTGTTCATATTTTGCAGATTTACCCAACTGGACTCCACAGGGCCAAGGCCTAAAATTTGAGGGTGGCTCTGAAAAACAAGGAAAAAGACACCTGACCACTTCCCTGACAAACCTCTTGAGCAGATCACTCTTTCACAGTGCAAATTCAGAAGCATTAGAACAGAGCATGCACACATTATCTGAATGCTCTTCAACTTGGTCAGCCTTACCTTTGTTCTCAGCTGCTGACCTAAAATAACTTTTAATACTTTATATCATAAAGGGATTATTAACTACCCCAGCTACGCTATTTCTGAAAAGCAAGACTCCCTATCTGTCCTACTGTCCCTATCTCGCACAGGAAGATAACAGCAGCACTCCAGCAAACAGAATGGTCTGAGCAAGAGAGCACTATTGCAAATGATTCTTAACTCAAGCTACTCTTCTTAGTGCAGAAAAACCATCTGGTGATTTGAATCAGTGAGGTTTATATTCACATTGTTCAAGATGAAGATATTTCAGTTAGTTAGATTTCAGGTGATAAAAATCATGTTTTCTGATTTCCACTCTTGTTGAGGAACTCCATGCTGCCTTTCATATTTCTAACAAAAAGCCCACAGGAATGTGGATATATGTCCCGAGTCACTCTTTGGGGCAGCCGAATTTAATTATGCATTCCTCTTCCTCATGAGGCCTTGGACACAGTCTTTTTCTGCTCCCTTTCCCATATTTAGTACAGGAATACTAGTACTAATCTAACTTACAGAGAGATACAAGAGGAAAAAACATTTTCATGACTGTGAAACATTTGCCTCACTATGCTAGGGAGGTAAATATATAATCAGTTTGGATTTTAGCTGGTTAAGGACTACACTTCCTCTTGGCAACAACAGTGCTACTGAACTTAGCAAGGGATGCTTCAAACTGAGATCAGCATTTGATTCTCCACTGTCCACTTGAACAGATCCTTTTTCTGCCTTGCCCTAGGCCAATGTCAGCAGAGACTTGTCCTTGCTGTCTATGCACAATGGCAATAGCCTGTGACAGAAGTTGAAGATTAGCAAAAGCCAAATTCCATATTGATTTGCATTCAATGCAGTGCCACTAACAAGAATAAATTGTCTAGTATTGTTTAATTTGAGACACTGAGCATAAGAAGAATGGACATTCTTTGGAAACAAATGGAAACGTGCTTTGCTCCCCCGCCAACCTTTTAATTGTCAATTTGTGATATAAGTCACAACAGTAATGATGAATGTGATTCTTTCCCCACATTCAATTTTCTTAGCCAATAACAAGGGAAATAACAAACCAAATTCTACTTGAAGCTACACTTGGTGTTATCTCATTATGTTGAATTATATTAAAGAACAAGTTCCTGTAAAGCAGCCACTCTGCAAGTAAAAGGCACTACAGTTTTAATCTTTTTTTTCCTCCAGGTGTATATTGGAAGTAATTACAGTAGAAGTTTCTAGAACAATGAACTATTCAATTCTGTCCCTATAATTTCCCCCTCTTTTCTATTTTCCTAAATATAACACAAAATCACTTCCATTTCCATTTTTTTTTCTTTTTCACCATGCTCCCATTATGACTTTTCATTTCTTTCCCCCATTCTGCCTCTGCTTCATCAATCCTACCTTCACTGTTTCTCTCTTCAGATTCTGCTACCCAACCTGCTGTGCCATTGTAGCTTGTGCCCGCTTAGATACACCTTCTGAAAGGTGAGAAGAGAGAAATTCCCAAGTGTGGTTTCATTTCACCCAAATTCAGATACTGAAGGGCTGAGCCTGTAGCTGATGACCCTTCTAGAAACTCATTTGTGGTCCATAGAAAAGAAATGAGCACTTCTAATGACCGATTTCTCCTATCATTAAAAGGACATCCAATGAATTGCCTTCTGCACAATGGGAGTACTCCTAGTTAATCTGTGGGTAAATATAGCTGAGATGAATTCTCAAACTGCCCAGGTTTGACACTGAGAAGCTCTTGTTGCTGTGCATGGATCTACGGAAGAAAAGAGAGACTGGAGCAGGTTGCTTGCTGACAGCTGATTGATTGCTGAGCACCAAACAGTAATAGCAGTAAAATGGAAGATGACAGATGGGTCAGTTTAAAATTCCCTAAATTAAATGCAACTGCAAAGGTGTAAACTGCATTTACTTTCCACCTGTAATCAAGGAGAAAATGTCTGAATGGAAGAAAATTGGAATTTACCCACATTTATAACAGCTAGATCTGGTATACTCTCTTAACTCAGATAGTAGTAACTATGAAAGGTATTAGGAATATTTTGCATTTTAACCCTTCCTACATAACTGAAATTGGAGAAAAATTGGAAAATGAAGAAGATTCAAAACTCAGACACTGAATCCCTTAGAAGAAACGGAACTGTTGATAACAACAGCTGAGAGTTCTTTTGCACTCAGCTGGACTACAAAGGAAGACCATTTGGCAAAGCAGTTGAAATCGGTGAACCAAAGGCATAAACCCTGTTCCAGAATGACACCTGAGAAGGGAATATAGGGTAAGTGTAACAGAGCATTCAAAATGCTACAAGAACTGAGAAGCCACGAAGTCCTGGGTGCTACTGGGTAGCTGATACCAGCCAGACACTTAGTAGATGTTGGGTAAAGAATTTTTAAAGGGCACTTTAAAATATTAACAAGGGCAAAACTTTTAGGAGCTTATTTTTCTCCACCTTCCTTCCAAAGTTAAGCAGATGGTAAATGTTTCTAAGCAAAGTATTCTGCCAAACACTCTGGCAAAGTGGCCTGATAATCACAACTGATCCTTCCCTTCTTCCCATGCACTCTTCCACCAGATCCTGAACAACAAAATACCAAAAAGCAGCCTCCCTAGCTAACAGCCACCTTGAGGACAATACCCATAGTTGGCAGTACATTCTTTATATTTCAAACAAATTCTGTCTTGGGGCAATGGAATGGATGCACTGAGTTTTTACTGAAAATCTTAATACAAAGAGAGAACAGTAAAAAAAGGATTAACAGTATGCTATACATTTTAGATTTTTTTGTTTTAGTATTCTGCTGCCTTGACTAAGAGGCTACATATATTAGAATAATCCCAGGATAAAGCTACAAAAAGAACTATGTGCTGTTAACCACTGTAAAAAGTCCAATTGATGTCAGGGTGACTTTTGCAGATTTTGTGAACCTACTATCACAGCAAGGCCTGAGACCCCACCTGAAGTATTGTATCCAGCTCTGGGGTCCCCAGCACAGGAAGAACATCAGCCTGTCAGAGCAAGTTCAGAGAAGGCCGCAAAGTTGATTAGAGGGATGGAGCACTTTTCCTATGAGGAAAGGCTGTGAAACTTGGGTTTATTCAATTTGGAAAAGATAAACCCTAGGGGTGACTTAATTGAAGCCTTTCAGTGCCTGAAGGGAGCCTACAAGAAAAATTAAGAGGGACTTTTTACAAGAGTTTATAGTGACAGGACAAGGAGGAATGGCTTCAAACTGAAAAAGAGCAGGTTTAGATTAGGTATTAAGAAAAAAGTCTTTACTGTGAGGCTGGTGAGGCACTGGAACAGGGTGTCCAAAGAAGTTCTGGAGGCTCCATCCCTGGCAGTGTTGTAGTCCAGGTTGGATGCGGCTCTGAGCAACCTGGTCTAAAGGAAGGTGTCCCAGCCCATGGCAGAGGGTTGGAACTGGATGATCTTTAAGGTCCCTTGCAATCCAAGCCATTTTAGGATTCCATCCAGGAACCATTTTATGATTCTATCCAGACTTTGAAGCCCTGATGATTTTTTCCTTTGATTTTGCCTATGCATTGGGTGTAGGTGACCAGGTGCTGGCAGTGTAAGGGCTGTAGAGGTGGCTTCTTTGAGAAAAGACCAGGGCTGCCCTGTGCCAGACACGGCCGTTTCCAGCCAATGCCAACATGTTCATCACAGGACACACCTGACAAAACCAGAGAAATTATATCCTTCATCCTTGCAAATAGTTAGAGGTAAGTGAAAAAAGCCACGTGAATCATAGCCATACAGCCAGCCTTCTTCTGGACACCATTTCCTGTCATGTCAGAGCACCATCTTTGCCTAGTTCCATACTGTTGTTTCTTTAGTGTATATAAAGTATTCATGCAGTGTGGTCCACACCTCTGTCACCTGGGACAGAGTCAGCACTGACCTCCTGCAACCACAAGTCCAACTGCCTCCTGTCCTGTTCTGTGACAGCTGCATGATCAGCCTGGGGAAACAGGTTCTCCATCTGTGAGTCTCCCATTGCTACCCCATTCTGTGATCACTGCAGGGTACACATGCATGTTTCGGAGGAGTGCTGCATACTTAACACTAAATAAAATAAAGGTTTGCTGACTCAGTGCATTAACTCAATTAACTTTTCCTGCAGTATAAATAAGCAACAGGATCTTTTGCATCTGTACAGTGAAAGACTTTGAACCACACCTAAAATGAAGAGGGAGAAAAAAGCAGGAGTCATGAGATTATAATTTCATTACCAAGTCAAATTTTTCCTTGTCATTTCCCTAGCTTGTGCAGAATTCATTGTGATTGGTAACAGTCTGAAGCAAATAAATCAAATTTCTGTTTCACAGAGGCACCATATAAGTATGGAGTCAGGGAAAATAAAAGCAAGATGCAAGCTGCAGAATTAGAAGTAGACAGCACAGGATGAAGGACATCTTTTATATTTTTAGTAAATCACCTTCACAAGAACCTTGCTCTTACTTGAAAGATATAGGAACAAAACCAGAGGTGGTAAATGTTTTTCTTTCTCAAACTTTTTGCATCTAGCTGGCTTAGAGGCAGCTGAGAAGCAGTCAGATGGATATAGTATAGTCTAAGTGGGTTTTATGCACTTGATTTTTTTATTAAAAAGTGTGAAATAACATTAGTTTAACATTTCCAAGGGTTCAACAGTAGCTGCACAGGTGGTGGAAAATTAATTGACTGCCAATTAAAAAGTACAGAAAACTAGAGAAACTCTTAAAATCTCAATTGAAACATGAAACAGTGGTCTACGCTATCTAGCTACAAAAGAGATTTTGGAATATAGATCAGTGTCAGAAAAAAAAAAAAAGATACAAGAAGATCTACTGGTTGCATCTGAGCAGAAGTGAATTGGTAATTATGGAATATGATGGTAAGTATCCATTGGATTCATTTACTTGGGGATCCATGGATTTCCTTAAGCTGGGTCCAGCTGTCTTTACAGAGATACTTACAGACTGAAGAATAGTTGGTGGCTGAGTGCATAAAGTATTGCTGACATTCTTCATCTTGCACAAGTTTAAGACTTGGAGGTCACTAGTCCTAATGTTTCATGGTATCCTTAAAACTAAGAAAAGGGGGGAGAGGGTTAACCACTCTCTATGTATAGATATAGATGAACAAAACTTTCCAGTCTAACCAGCAGGTCACACTCAGCTCACTTCCCAAAGCTGCATAGTTTGGCCTTCAGGTGCCTCTTTGAAAGTATGTAAGGTTTTTGCTTGCTCAAGAAGCCTGAGCACCACTGAGATTTAAGATGCTGGTTTTCTTCATCACTATTGACTATCATGACATCCAATACCATTCCCATCAGGTTCCCATATCATTTTTTCATAGCCTTTTTGGGGAGCTCCAAGAAAAGACAAAACTGAGCACAGATAAGGAAAAAATATAATAGAGTTAAAATCCTCCTCCAGGCACTTTCCATGGATCGGAAGCTTGACAGCTGCAATTAGACTGAAGGTCAGTAACAGATTTGATACTCCCTAGAGACCTATTTTTAACCAGGCAGATGACAGTAGTTTCTGAGATTTATCAAATTAAATCTCCATTTTCATAAACATATCTAAATATAGAAATTAGATGAGCTAAAAATACTACTGGAACAAGGGTTATGAATGAAATCAAAAGGGCTGCCAATAACTTATTTAGCTCTACAGCAATAGCTTCAACCATAACATTGTCCTGAATGACTGACATGTCTTGCTCTCTGAGGCAACATCTTACTGAGAAATGTAGCATTTTCATACAGTTTTTCTGCTAAATGATGAAGATGAGACTGAAGAATGTTAAAAGCAGACAATTTTTATTTTTACACCTGGACAAACCAATCACAAGCTATGTGGTAGAGAATATAGCAGTGCAGGGGGCTAAGGGTTCACCATAAGTGAACAAGTCACACTGGCAAACATCTAGGAGAAAGCCATTGAATGGGTACATCAGCACTGCCAGTGGAAAAAGTACGTAGGTCAAACAGTTTGGATTATTGAAATAATATTTTCATGTGTGTTAGTATTGCTATTTTCAAGACACGTTTATATGCTTCAATGATGCAGAATTTTATGGTAAACTAATAAAGTTTGGTTATGGCTTTTTCATTTCTTAAATGTCTACGGCTTTTGAACTAATCTGGCAGAACTACTTGCAAAATGCTGTGGTCATGGAAGCCAGTTTTTGTGGACCGAAAGTACAGTATTTGTGGAGTGAAAAATACAGCAGATTTTACATGAATTTGCATTACCATAAAGCTCTGTAAAGAGCGTTGGGAATAGCTGTTCTGTGAAGCTCTGGCTGTGAGTTTTGGCTTTATATGCAAAACATGACACAAATTTCACAGATCTTTTTTATTCTGTGTTTTTTATGATAGAGCATTTCACCTGATACAGGGTAAGAAAATGCTAATTTACAAGTTTTAAACAAAAATACCCTTTCAATCAATGATTTGCCCAGCCAAAAGAGTAAGAGATACTTCCACAGGATGGTGGCTGTAGGTGCTGCAGTAAGGTAAAGACAAATTAAAATTATAAAACCTTGTAATTTACACACAAAACAGGTAATGATGCCTCATATTAATGACAAACTAGGCTGCGAAATGACACGATTCAGCAATCAGGCCGACAAAGCCAGGATTTGATGCCACAGGATTTGTTTGAAGCTCTGCCACTGACTTACTCCATGTGCCTAGAGATGTTACTTCTTAGTTATCTTCTGGGTAATTACAAAATGAAAGTATTGACACTTATTTGATTTTCAGCTCTGTGGAGGAGGAACAGATCAGAAAGACACTACTAGAACGATTTTACCACTTCAGAAGTGGTGAGTTATAAAGGAAAAACACATGAAATATGAAATGGAAAAGTACAGGTTGAGATGATTCAGTAATACTTTTGCACAAAGTGAGCTTAATTCCCATCCCCAATTGGCTACGAAGAACTGTCTGACTAGCAAGACTGCACTGGCCAGGAGGTGTCCAAAGGGA
>VZRZ01002560.1:1117-13041 GCA_013398175.1 Climacteris rufus
CTTCTCCTTGCAGGTGCGGGAGCTGGAAGGGGAGGTGGATGCTGAGCAGAAGCGCAGCGCTGAAGCCGTGAAGGGTGTGCGCAAGTATGAGCGGAGGGTAAAGGAACTGACCTACCAGGTAAGGCAGGAGGTCTCCTGGTCTGGCAGAGTTTTCTCACAACAAGTCACATTTTAAACGCACAGCTCGCCAAGGGGAATTGTTAACTTTGTGTGATGCAGAACCAAGAATTTACTCTCTTTCCTGTTTGGCAACTACTTTAGTCTGAGGAAGACAGGAAGAATATTCTCAGGCTGCAGGATCTGGTGGACAAGCTGCAAATGAAGGTGAAATCATACAAGAGACAAGCTGAGGAGGCTGTAAGTACCAGTTTGACCAAACCAGACTTTCTTCTGGTGAAGGTGGAATTCTGTGTTAAAGTTTTTCTTTGTGCAGCTTTTTGAAATCTTGACTGTTTTGATGCAACATGATGTTTTGATACAATCAGGAATTTGAGAGAAAGACTTGATGTGTTTGGGAGGAACTATACTTCCCCAAACCTATTTGTTTTGCTCTAACCCTCATTTCCCACTCTATTTCTTCCTACATATTCTACCCTGGGTGTCAGAAGTAGCTGTCCGTCTGCGTATTCAGGTCTATAGCATGACCTCTGCCTAGACAATGCTGTGCATAATGTCTTTTTGACATTCCAATATTCTTTTCCCTTCTGACACTCTTAACACCCTGAACAGCTTCTCATCTTGATTTTGAATCTGCTCTGCTACCCCAGTTGTGGCATTTGAATTTTTGGTTGCCCAGTTTTTAGGTAATAAATGTCCACACGCTGCCTGCTGTTTTCACAACTCCCTCTCCCCACACAGGAGGAGCTGTCCAATGTCAACCTCTCCAAGTTCCGCAAGATCCAGCACGAGCTGGAGGAAGCCGAGGAGCGGGCTGATATTGCAGAGTCACAGGTCAACAAGCTCCGAGCAAAGAGCCGGGAGTTTCATAAGAAGGTAGAAGAGGAGGAATGAGGTTCCCAAGGCTAAAAAATCACCTGAAGCATGCATAAAATGCAAACCTCTGTGTTGCTTTCTTCTGGAATTATAATTTGTGTCTAGGTAATAAAGACAGTAGAGAGCTTTGCGTATGAACAGTGACTAGCATGCATTTTTTACTAATTTATTCTATCAGTCATTACTTTTGAAGTACATGTACACAGTTCATCTTCACATTCAAAATTATATCAAACAGCAAAATCATTTTAATTTTTAGAAATGCCTGAAGAATGATAATTACATAGTGTAGTAGTTGCCTGGCTCACCTGATTGCCCTCAACTGAGGCACCAACCTCCAAAAGCCCAAGGGCTCACTTCAGGTGTGGCTGCTTCAGGGCTAGGCGTGGGTGTCTCACACAGGAGCAAGGTGGCCTGAGGTGATGAGCAGAAAAGGTGTGGTGGAAATACGGCACGGAGGCAACGGGTTGCAGAAGGGGGTCTCCCCCGTCGTATCCTTTATTGCAGGGTCAGGTGAAGGGATCTGGGAGGGAGAGGGACAGAGAGAGACTCCAGGGATCTGACAGTGTGTAACAGGTTAAAAGGGAGGGGAGAACTGGGAGGAGTTGGGAGGAACAGCCAATAGGATGAAGGAAAAGGGGAGGGAACAGGAGTTTAGGATCCAATTAAAACAACTGAGGGGAGGGTACAAAGAACTACAACCAATGAAACACCGAACTTAACAGAAACTTCTGGAAGGGTGGGTAGGTCTGAAGCCCTGAACACGCCTCCCTTCTAGAAGAAGGGGCTGGCCTCAAACTCCGGTCCTGCCTATAGGGTCCTCCCCAAGGGAGGAGCCTCCCACATTCGAGGTGGAGCTGGAGTGGGAGGTGGTGGCAACCTCCATAGGAGGACCTCCCACAACATAGATTTATTATTCCTCTTGCAATGAGAAATATGCTGTTCTCTAATGGACTAAGACTGCATTCTGTCAACTTATTTTGGTCAATTCCTAGGAAAAAGTAGGAATAAAGATTTCTGAAGCATTTAGCACACAAACATACATACATATATGTGTATATATATATATATATATAAAATGCATATAACTATACATAGAATTTTTATTAATTGAAAAATGTTGCTTATTTGGTTTCTATTAAAGGTACAGAAAACTCAAATTTCACCCCAAGCACTGACAAGCAGTCAAACAGGGTGAGGTAGTGGCACGAAGAGATATCATCACTCACTTTCTCTCAAGTTATTTTGTTTCATGCATAGCACAAAATTTTATCCATTCACATCTAGAATGAGTGCGAAGAATCCACATTTAAAAGACTGTGGAAAAAAGAATAGCTAAGACTGCAGACTCTATTTATAATTTGAGTCAAGCCTTCCACAGCCTTTCTAGGTTCAGCCTTTTTGCTCTGTCCACAGCCTGACTCTTCTGCCTGTTAATTGTCATTCTCAACATACTGTTCATTTTCCTAAAACAGATTATTAGCCCACAATACAATATTTTGTATTAAGCTGAACTAGACATTCAACATATACATATTGATTGAAAATATAATGTAAGATAAAGTACAACATTGGTTGGATAAGGTGTCTAAATACTGATCACACTTTACAGATGGGTAAGTAAATTAGATGGTTTGGGAATACAGTCAATGTGTCCAAAGGCCTGGTAAATTAGAAGCAAAGCTGGGTAGGGTCTTCTGTTACTGATAAATTTGTGTTTGCCAAGACACAGGGCATGATACTGACTTGGTTGGTATTTTGTGTCAAGCTTTAACAGCTCCCTCAAACTTGCTGTTTATTTAAAGCAAGTCCTAAACATCTTTAGCCATCCCACCAGAATTGTCAGTCCCTGGCTGACCTTCATGTGTCCCTTTTGGATATCTTTTCTAATCCTTCATCCAGTCTTAAAATGCTAAGTGTTTTTAATAAAATATACAAATAATATTTGAGCAGCAGAAGACAGCTGAAGCAAGGTAGAGACACTACTCCATCCATTTTAGAAATGACAGTTCAGGATCCATCATAGCTGAGTATCTCTGAGACTTTTAGTGGTCTCGAACTCTTTAGGTTATTGTGACACCCTTTGTATGAGCAGGACCTTGTAGCAGCGCACTTGGCAGAAGCTGCTGCCTTTGAGCTTCAGGTTTTGGTGGGAAGAAAGCCAAGGCAAAGCCCTCGGCCTTATTCCTCCAATATCTTAACCGTCTGCCTGAGCTGTGGTAAAATCCCATATTTCCCTTGTGTTACCTATACCTATATCTCAGATGCCATATATGGCTGTGTCCTGGAAAGCTCTTCTCAACTGGTCACTTTGAACTATGCTGTTTCCCATTGGGTGTTTCCTGGTCCCACTTCTCTTTAAAAGAGCCCTGCAGGGTTTATTTCCGGCTCTTTCTTTTGGGTTACTCAGCCACCTGGATATCTCTGGACCCCCAGAAATGCAACACTGGACTCACAATAAATGGCTGTTATCCCGGGGAAGAGCCCTCTGTCTAGTCTTTTATTCTCGTCGGCGTTAGCACACCATGCCTGGGGAAACTCTCATCCTAGAGGAGCCAGCAGAAACAGGTTATCTGCAGTAGCTAGGACTGTGTCCTTTGGGAGGGTTATACAACTCACCGTGGCGGGGATTCCACACCCATAAAAGCGCTGTCGCGACCTTGTGAACATTCCGGGCTTTACGCTTTTACTGCAGTAACAAAAGGGTCCCTCTGCCAACAAGGAAGAAGAGGGAGAATTTTGTTCTGCTAATGCTAATGCATTTTTATTTCCCCATACAGCTGTTTACCTACATCGAGCTCCTGTACCGCAAAAGCAGGGCATGGGAGCGGAGGTGTGGGAAGCAGGGGAAGCTGGTCAGACACAGCAGGAGAGATGGGAAGCCTCTACCTCACAGCACCCTATCCCATGCAACAGGCCACCACCCTTGTTAGCTCCAGAGGACAGGGGCCCTGCCAGGAGCAGTACAGGAAGGCACAACAGTAAATGACAGCCATGACCTGATTTTAAAGCTCTTTCAGTGGTTTATCCATCTTTCTGGGAATTTCAACAGTCCTTTCTCTTTCCACTATTTTTTCATCCTCAGTCACCCCATGCTTTTCCCTGACACCTCCCAACAGCACCTTTCTGAGCTCTGGCCTTGTCTCCTCACCTGTGGCAGATCTGCCTCAGGCCTGAGCAGGCTGAGGGCCCCAGGGCCCCAGCAGTGTCAGGACTGTGTAGTGACAGTGCTGCAGGGCAGCAGGGATGCTGATCACACTGCTGGAGCTCCACACACTGTCCATGCTGCAGCTCCTCCTCTAGGGTATTCCCCCTAGATGTGATGCCCATCCAGATTGTCTGCAACGTCTTAGTCAGGGCACAGGGATGAGGGCGGGGAGCAGGGGATGAGCCTGTCAGAGGTAGGGAATGAAGAAAACTATTGTGGCATGGTGCTTGTTTAGTCTTTTCTTCTACCAATGAGAAATGGCATTGCCTGATGATGGCAGACAGGAAAGTATCAGGGAATCAACAGAGACCCAGACAACTTCTAGAATATACCTGAAATGGGAAATAATTTATTTTGTTCTCTGTTACAAATGAGAGTGTAAGTTTAGGTGGGCTCTGCTTTTCTTAGATTTTTGGCAGTAGCTCTATCGAGATGGCCTGCACCCCAAAACCACTTTATCTCTCTAGTTCTTTAATAATGGCTGATCAGGTCTTATTACAACATGAACTGTTTTATTGAATAGACACAAGAAAACACCTGTAAGACTACAACTTTAACAAACTACTTACTACACAGGATAAACAAAAGACTACTAGTAGACATATACAGTGTACAATAAAAGGTACCTATATTACAGCTAGCAAAGAAATAGCAGGATTAGGAGCCAATGTGACTTACCAATCACATGAATGGTGCACAGAAGCTTCCTTTCACTCAACTTGTAGAAGAGTAGCAGCAGAAGACCAACATCTCAGTCATCTGGAGAGAACCCTTTACATACTCCAAAGAGTGTATTAAAGATTGTCTGCTTTTTGGAACTTACAGTGGTCTTTCATGGTTGTAAAATGCTATTTGTCTGTCAGTCACAAGTTTTAGCTTATCTTGTATGTCCTGCCTTCTCAGTAGAAGGTGTGTATTGGCAGCTGTAAATCTTAGGTCTGTGGCACCAAGAGATTTGTGCTGGTGCCAGGAGACTGAGCTGTCATGCATCAGTTAAACAGGACAGCAGATAAGCTTTTTGGCAATAGGGGAGTAAATGCTCCCATCACATTCTCTATATGCTTTTTTTCAGGACTGTATTATAAATTGGTATGTATGCCCTTGCAGCTTGCAGTAGTTTGTTTAGTGAACATCCACAGCAATAAGTTGCAATTGCTTGCCAGCTGGTGTTTATCAGGAATTGCAGAAGTTGGCTTCTTGGAAAGCTGCATTGCTAGCCCCAGCTGAAGACCCTGTAAAGTATGAATGAGTTACAATAGAAAGGAGAATTTTTTATTGGCATAGGTTTTGCCATTATGCTCAATAAGCAGTTTGTCCTTTTCAAATGCCTTAAACATTTTCCTTTTGAAGAACCTTTTAACCAGTCTGAGAGCTGGCTGAAGAGGCTGCTCAGGGTTCCCAATTCACTGCAGCCTTGCTAGAAGGATTTATAAGTTCCTCTGCACTCAGACAACAGCTGCCTCCCCTTTCTCAAGCAGCAGTACAGCAATTTTAGATTCAGTAACTGTTGCCAGTGTGAACACACTCAAATTGAAAGAAGAGGCAAAACCAGCAGGAACTGAACAAAAGGAGACAGGAATTTCAGCAAAGGATAGAGGTTCAACACTAAGTTTGAGTTTGTTACATGTGCAGATGAGATTCAATTCCAAACTCAAATAACTACTTTTAGTCATCCTGATGCCCAAATCAATCTGTAGGAGAATGAGCTGAATGTCTAAGCTGCCAGTGTAGATGATACTGTTAGACTCAAGCATATGTTTCAGCTCAGTCTAAGGTAGACAACTACATTGGGACAGTTGAGCCATTTTCCAGTCTCTATTAGTTCAAGCTCCCGCACTGGTAGGATATTGACTGGGAATATAAAAGCAAATAAAGAACAGGAAAAATATAAGTGAAAACAGATCAAGCAATATGTTACAGGTTGTGAAAATTTTCAATTTCATGTAATTTTGAAAAATCCTTTGAAAAAGTATTTCCTTTTGAGTCTTCAAACATTTGCGGATTATTCTTTATCTATTTGAGAAAATCTTGCAAATCAAGGTTTTTAGGCAGCTATCAGCTTTATGGCAGTATTAAATATGACTGTGGGCAAACCATGAGTTTTTATTTTCTTTTTTTTCTTTGTAGCCAGTTTTAATCCAGGTCAAAAACTGCATGCACCAGCAAAATAAGACAACATACAGCATCATCGAAATACCTGAAACTAACCCTGAATTCCAGTTGTCACACAATATAGTTACATTGAAGGCATGAAAGGAATGCTGCTTTATACCCAGATGAGAATTTAACTGTTAGGGTTAAAGCATAGGCCTCAATCTTACCCTTCAGTGGGAATCTACTCCAAACGTGAAACTGATGTCTATCAATCTCCTTCCCACACCCAGGATTACAGTGCCATCACAGAGACACAGTCAGCTGAGAGAAGGGGAGGAAGGAATTTTTTCACTTTATTATCCAGACCTCCGAGTAGGAGATGCTAAGAGAGACAGAGGAGTACAACTGGTACTCTACTTGGGGAGGCAGTACACTATGGGACCAGCTGAAGCTGCTGAGATGTGACTCATTTCAGATTTCCATGCTTGCGGTAGGAACTGTAGTTCGGAAAGTGAACACTAATACATTAAAAAAAAAAAAAAAAAAAAAAAAAAAAAAAAAAAAAAAAAAAAAAAAGCCAAACGAAAGACTAACCAACCAATCAACCAAACAAGCAAAACCATCACATTGAAAAACCCAAAACCCAACCCCCAGCAAATCAAGATCCGTTGCATGGGGATGAAATTGCTTCTCAGTAAAGCGAAGGGTTCCACTGTTCTCTTCATCACTCTGATCCTTGTGAATATAGAACGTGTGTCCCCTCCTTGTCTGGATGGTGAATATTCCAGTGATCAGAATAGTAGATTGGCTTTTTACACAAACTATCATGGGGTTCAGCTCCCTCTAAAAATAGTTGCCTCTCTTCCAGATCAGCATAGGACATGACTGATTCTATTACAGAAAATGTAAATTTATTAAATCTTTCCTAGCACACTTATCCTGTAAAAGTAGTGCTGAATGACTACTCTATGTTAAGACAGCACCTATCTCTCCTGATTCCAATGGGTATATGTCTTAAGTTCAGTACAATGCTTCCACAGTCCTCTTCATATGATCTTTGAAATCCTTCAGCTCCATAAACAATAATTTGATTTCTGTGCCTTTCTTCTGGGACTTAACTCAGTGACCTCAGTCTCTGAAGCTTTTATCTTTAAGCTAATCTTGTTCTGCTCTTTTGTTGCTCCTTGTGTCCATGGTCACTTGCTGTTATCCCACTGGAATCACATTTCTATTTACATCACAGAATCACAGAATCAGATAGGTAGGAAAAGACCTTTGAGATCATCAAGTCGAACCTATGACCTAACATCACCTTCTTAACTAGACCATGGCACTATCACATGCAGTCTTTTCTTAAATACCTCCAGGGACTTCCTCTTCTTTATTCACATATCCTTCCTTATCACTACTTTCAGACTAATTTTTCCCCCCTTCACTTGCTTTGGCTTTGGTCCATTCTATTACTTGGTCATTCTTATCATCCCTTGATTCTCACTTCTGCAATTTTCTTCTCAGATGCTTCCTCCTGCATTGGGATTTTCTTCCTCTGGTAATAACCCCGCTTCTCAGTAGGACCCCTCCTGATTGTCCACATTGAGGACTCTGAGTATTTGCAGCAGCCTGTTCCTTTTCTCCATTCCTACACGTTTCCCATGAGACACACTGGCTCTTACTCTTCACTTTTTCTGCACGAGTCAGCATCCGATGGATTACAAGACCAATGTACCCCCTTTCATCTCTTTTAGCACACCCTCCCACTCCCCCCCCCCTCAGGCTTTCTTGTCAAATTATTTATAGGACATTGATTCACAGACCTGTTATGTCTAATTATATCCATTCACTTCAAATATGAATCTCAATTCTGTTAGGAGTTGAGATTGCCAAAAATGTTTTGACCTAAGAAAGAGGAGGTGGTGGCTACGTATGCAGATCAGACACTATAAAAGTAACATGGGATCTGTGTGTCTTGTCTTTTCTCAGAAATCTCTAAGGTAAGAGTTTCAGAAGTGTGTGAGGGGAGGTCGGGGTTGAAGGGAAACTGGTCCTGCATTCCACAAACATTTCCACACATGTTCACATTCATTCAATGGAAGTCTGTCAGTGTCAGCTGGGATCTTCAGTCTGCTTTTAAGTCATCCATTTGTTTTCAGTCTATAAATGTTGTCTGGGGTACAGCAGTAAGAAGGAAGTTACTAATTCTGTTCATTAATATTGACCACCTTCCAATCTGCAAGCCTTTCAGCTTGTCTCACAAAAGGTAAGATCTTGATTTATTCACTCTTCAGTGACAGGTGCTGTAAGGCAGGACTTCTATGCAGGTATGCTGGAAATCTTGGTATACATTATATTTAAGTTCATTGTATAAATATAGTATGAGAATTGGGCTGGATTGCCGATATCCTTGTCACAAGATTCTTAAAGAGAATGATCTTAAAGGTACTGATCACTCTGACATTGCCTACACTCTCCCCAGGAATCTCTGATAGAGACCAGTGCCTGGAGAAACTGTCCAAAGGAAAAAAAAAAATCAGAAAGTAGTTTCCAATTATTTGTGGTGTTTTTTTGCATTTACCTCAAACATTAAGGGTCACTGACACTGACTGTGAAGCATCAGAAAAACACATACATATTTAAATAATGTTACTATTTTCTTTATTCACATGGAAGCTTGAAAAATGGGGTTAGAATTTTGTGTATCAAAATATCAAAGTGCTAAAAGCAAGCATTTCAGTCTGAGCTTCCTTATAGGCTTATTTCTGCCTCTGAAAATATTGCATAATTGTGACACAATTATATAAGAAAATATTTCTAATCACAGGGAACTGAAGAAAGGATGATACCTACCTACTTGGATAACTAGGAAAAGAGAAATGGAATTACAACTAAATTCAGTTTTAAATATTTACACCCAGGAAAATAAGCTGTTCCCATTTACTTTCTACATTAATTTATATTAATTTTGTCAAATATTGTCACTACAATATATCCCTCAAAATTATAAAATGTCAACAAGCAATCATGTAAGGTATATAACCATCATGCTTTGAATAAGTGGAGTAGAGTTAGCATAGCATTGATTTCAGGAAATTTCAAACAAAACAATAAAAAAAATAGTTTTATACTTTAAAAAGTCAATCTACTGACACATTGCATACATATATGCTAACATATTGTATACTAACCCATTATATATATTATACTTTTAAATAATATCTTAAGGATATATTGTGGTAACAGCATCCAGTGTCTATAAAATAACACAATATACCATATAGGTGTAATGTACATAATATAAGCTAATATACTATAATTTGTAATAACATAATATATGCTGACATAGTGTATACTAAGATATATAATATGATAATATTATTCCTCCTAGGAATAGCTAGTATTATTCCTGTTAGGAATCTTGTAAGAAAATGCGAGGTGTTATAAGCAATGTTAAAATTGCTGGTGATAAATTGAGACCATTTTTCAATCTTATGTAATTATTTTGTGGAATAGTTTAATTTGACTATTATCACATTAATCAAGTGGAAAAGAATGTCATTAGAGACAAAACCAGTCAGGAAATTGTACCCATTCATTTGAATTGATAACACCAATTTGTGTCTTGAAATTTGTCTTTACTAAGAAGGCAAAGTAATTTTTTTCACATGCAAACAGTGGAATATTGCGTAGAATGAATTTTACAATGTACAAAAATACTGTGATAATTGTTAAACTATTATTTCTGCTAGGTTGTCCATATTGCAATAATGAGGTTGCTAAAGAACAAAGGGTTCAAAAGAGTTTAAATAATTCATAATATTAATAAAAGTTTATCATATTCTTTCTGCACTCAAAGTGAAAATGTTTCTCTAGAAAAAGTTAAACAATCATTTAATTTTCATCCAGATTACCATAGGTGAAAGTAATGACACAGACTCCTGGATTTACTCAGAAAAGCTGCTCAAAAAGCCAAATTGTAGGAGATGAACAGAGATAATATTAGGGAAAAAAACCCCAACATTTGGATCACTATTAAATTTTGACCAGTATCACAGAGTGGTTTGGGTTAAAGGGACTTTAAAGACCATCTCATTCAAACCCCCTGCCATGAGCAGGGACAACTCCACCATCCCAAGCTGCTCCCAGCTCCATCCAACCTGTCCTTGGACACTTCCAAGGATGGGGCAGCCACAGCTTCTCTGGGTACCCTGTGCCAGGGTCTCCCCACCCTCACTGTAAAGAATATTCTTCTGAATATCTAAACTCATCCGATTTCAGTTGAGAGCCATTCCCCTTTGTTCTGTTGCTCTAGGCCCTTGTCCAAAGTTCCACTTCAGCTCTCTTGGAACTCCTTTAGGTACTGGAAGGTTGCTGAAGTCTCCCCAGACCCTTCTCTTTACTAGGTGAACACCCCCAGCTCACCCAGCCTATCTCAAGAACAGAGGGGTTCCAGCACTGGGAGCATCTCTGTGGCCTCCTCTGGACTCACTCCAACAGCTTCACATTCTTCCTGCGCTGGGACCCCAGAGCTGGAGGCACCTCTTTAGGTGGGGTCTCACCTGAGCTGGGCAGAGGGGCAGAATCCTCCCTCTCCTGCTGCCCATGTTGGGGCATCAGCCCAGCACAGGGGATTTCTGAGTCCCAGTGCACATGGCTGGGACAGGTCCAGCTCTCACCCACCAGCACCCCCAAATCCTTCTCCCCAGGGCTGATCTTGATCTGGTCATCCCCAGCCTGAACTGATCCCAGGTTGTCCTTACTCAGCTTCAGTACTTTGCACTTGACCTTGTTGAACCTTATGAAGTTTGTACAGGTCCACCTGTCTAGCCTGTCAAAGTCCCTCTGGACAGCCTACCTTTCCGCCAGCATGTTCACTCCTATATACTTAAATTACAACTTCACAGTTGCATGAAGGTCAAGACAATGCAGTCAAAACAGTGGTTTGGCAATAATAAACCGAGTTATTGATTTGTTGGTGTTCTTTTTGAAGTAGTCACTGAATTCAAGATTTTCTGTTATGAAATAGAATAACATGCAGAATATCAGCTTTATGAATTAGCAGATGGATGTTTGAACATTTGAAATATTTGAAAATTTGGACTATTTTATCAAAAAAGAATGTCTTTAATAAGAAGTGCTAAGAATATTCACTCTGTGCATACCAAGTGTACTGTGGCTCTTGGAGTGTCTTATTGTAAACAAAACACATAGTCTGAAAATGCTAAACAAAAAAAGAATTTCAGAATTCCAAAACTGTGAATATCTATTCTCTTCAGGGTTTGGAACCATGGAAAGGATCTTTTTATTTAGTTAATAAAACAAAAACAAAAATCCCAAATGAAAACCAAATACAAAACACAGAAAGCATTCTTCTGTAAATACAGCTGTTAAGTAGGCCTAAAGAACTGACTACACAAAAAAAAAGGAAAAAAAGAAATAACAGAAAAAAAATTGCAGAACGGAACTTTGAATTAGCAGAAATAAAAAGGCAATTCAGCTGATACCTAAAGCAGAGCAATCCAATGTGCTTTTGGAGTGTTTCTTCCATCACAAAATATTTTAATGTGTTCTCTGCCCTTACAGATATTTGCGACATTACTTGTAGTAAGCAGCAGCCATGTCTACAGACGCTGAG
>VZRZ01002565.1:0-33627 GCA_013398175.1 Climacteris rufus
CTGACAGCCCTGTTGCTGGAGCCAGTATTTTTGATTTCCAGTGTAAATTCGATGAGATAGGTAACATGGGGACTTCTATTTGCTCCTGGGTGCAGAAAAGAAGTAATATTAAGTGCAGGAAACAGAGATTTAAAGTCAGCAGTGTGGCTTTACTGTCTCCTTTGATAGCAAGTCAAACAGGCCAGATGAATGTTCCAAGGGACCAGACCAGTAGCAGCAAAATATTTCTAACACTAACAGCTTTGTATTAATAACCACTCTCTGGTGAGGATCCCATGTGATAAATACACCCATGGGGATCCAAGGCTTGTAGTGGTAAGCTTAAAAGTTCCCAGAGGCCTGGTTATTTTGCAAGCCTTGTCAAGATGCATTGCTTAATCAATCTCTTCAGAATCTTGGGGTTAACTGGCTTTTCCCTGACAGGGCAACCAGCACCAGCCTGTTGTCAGCTTTACTCCTACACAACTGTTGTATGTTAACAGAGACAATAAAGGACATTACTGGTTCAACGATACCAGTCATTGGAATTGATAAGGTTTGCTAAGACAGAAGAAAACAAGACAGGAAAATCTTTGATTTAATCATTTCTCTCCCAGTGTATTGGGTTACTACGTATTTCTGTGTTTAGTGGTAGCCCTTGATTTGTAACAGCTTATTTTACTACCTGATCTTATTCTCAGATTTAATTTTGTAAGGAAAGAAGGCAGCATTCTGTTCTCTATTATGATCTTCAACAAAATTCAGGCCAAAGAACACTGACCAATTTCTCCTCAGCCTAAAACCTCTGTTTGAGCCATAATAGTTTTACACGGATTCTTGGCATCACCCATATCAACTTTGCCTTATAACATATAAAAGAAAAACATGTACAAAAGAGGTAGGTATTACAGAATTAAAGACTTACAAGTGAGGAAGAATCCACTACTTCCCTGAGTATCTACTGAGATTAATTATCTATAATGTATTTTTTTCCCCATATTAAACTCAGCATCAAATCCTTAGATCTAACAGAATAACAAATACGGAGATCAAAACACTATGTAGCATCAGAAGTCTCTTATCAGTGTTGGTTCTTCCAGACCATATTACCAAAGTGACTTTTTCCCTTCCCCTGGATAAACTAAGTAGACCAAGCTTCTTTAATCTCCCACTCTCAGGCACATTCCCCAAGCATCACACTCATACCTTTTTTTCTAAGCTTTTTTCAAATTTGTGGCATCCTTTTTTAAGTTACATAAAAAACACAAGCTTTTTGAAGCAGCCTGCAGAATTGTAAGACCAGGCAGTTGGATGTCATTATAAGATCCAGCAGAAGCTAGTTTTTATTAGTCCAGAAATAAAACTGTTGGTGAAATTGCATGTTTGTAATAAAGAAACCCTATAACCTGTAATGGAGATCTGTGATAGAAATGAATCTAATCTACCCAAAGGCAGCAGAAAGAGATCTAGGAAGAACTAGAGATATTACAAAAACAAAGTTTATTTTGTGCAATATTATCTTTTTTCCACATTTTGCTGAAGGGTGAAAATCCATCCCTAGAAAAATTCAGAATTAGCAAGAACCAATTTGTTTAAACCACGTACCAACTCTTGTTGAGGAGTGAAAATTGCCTCTTTCTATACCGCCTTTGGTGAGGAATCCTCATTCTTTTGTACAATTGTTAAAAGTAAATGTGTCTTCCTCACATGAAAGATTCAAAGCTGGTTGGATGGAAGTATGTCTATAAAAAGGAGCAGGAAAACCTAATTTGGTCTCTTTCTGTTGTCTCTCAGACAATCCACAGAAATTAAGCCATGGGAAAGCTCCTGGAATTCATTGTGGAAAATCAGTAAAAATTCAGGGATAAGTAAGAGCTCTGTACTCAGCGATAAGAAAAAGGAAAAAAACCAACAAGGAGACCTGTCAATTTTTCATTAAAACAACTGTTTAAAATCCTTTTTCCCTTCTATAACCTCTAAACTAAACCTGCTGATGGACTAAGGCAAGCTGTTATGGCCCAGGGCACATCAAGATGTTGGCTACTTTTGATAAGTACACTAAATGAAGAAAAGGAAAAAAAAAATTATAAACTTTCCTGATCTGGAAATAGATGAGAATGTGTCTAGGAAAAAAAAAAAAATAAAGAAACTGTGAAGTGCAAGCTGAGTCTGCAGAGATACTGAAATGACAAATCTCATGGCAATATTTAACCCAGGACTTATTGATCTGGAGGAATTTCATCAGCATCATCTTGTTCCCTCCTGTGTAATCAAAGCAATTCCTATCCCCACACCACTGCTATCCTCACTGGATAACAACAGGACTGTCAAGATGCCATAGGAAACATCATGTTATACTGCACCAAAAATTTTGGATAATTTTCATATAACTATGCCAGACACAAATAAACAGCATCTCCATGAGCCTTTCATCATAAAATAAGAACATTTTATCAGCAAAGATTCCTGCATTATGAAGGCATAGAGTCTACAGTGATAACTGCAGATACAATCTCAATTATTCTGCTGCAAGTGTTTTCTCTCTTAAGAATCCAATTTCCAGCAGTTTTGCTTTTAGACAACATTGTATCTGAGCACATAAAATTTGATTCAACATTAGAAACAATGCATAATAGTAGCAAAATGACTTTCTGTGTCAAAGGAGCCAGGGAAGTACTATGTAACTGCGTTGTAACCAAGAAAACACACCTGGGAGAAGCTTACTAGTGGTTGGTCTAAAAACCTCCAGGGTTTTGAGCTGTGGGTTTGGTTTTTGTGGGCATTTTTTTGTTTTGATTCTTCTAAAGGGGGGTTGAGTGGAAGAACATGAAAGAAACTGAGGTTTTTCATGTGGCAGAGCAAATCTGCCTGCCTGAAAACCTCAGAAATAATGTTACACTTTTAACATGGCAGGAAGAGCTGGATTAATAATTCAGGATGTGAAGCACAAGAGGGACAGAACAGTACCTGGTATCTTCCTGAGCACCCCTTCAACAGCATTTAATTTATTGAATTTATATATTTCTCATGCAACACATCAAGAAGGTAACTTCAGGTCAGTGATCACAGTTGGTGAGAAAACCCAGCCCAAAGCTTTTCACCTTTTCACATGGTCTGAGAGGCTGCCTTGCTTTGGAGGAAAAGGATGCTCACAAACAGCATGAGTTTCTCCATCACACCAAATCTGTCCTGACTATCCCAGCAATTTAAAACACTAGAGGGATAGGCTATGCCTAAGCCACTGTGCTGGAGAGAAGTGGTAAGACAGCCTGGCACAGCAGCCCAATGCCCTGGCCCTGAAGTCACTCACCACAAGGTGAGCTGTCAGGCCACCACCCAAAGACCTTGCTCCACCACCCAAAGACCTTGCTGTCAGTGCACACAGGACCACAGCAACAGTGTCCTGACAATGGGAACTTCAAATTTAATCTTCGTAGACAGTGACTGTCATTGCTGACACAGATGGTCTTTCCTCTCAGCTGTGCCAGCAGCTCCGCATGGGCAAAGATGCCCTATGTATGAATGATCTTGGAGTTGAAAAGAGCTGCTGTCATGTTCCTGACCCTTCCAAGGGATGGGGATGGACAGGAGAAAAAGAGAACTGCCCCCACTGGCAGTAGGAGTAGAGCTGTCCCATAAACCAAATGGAGAAGGGCTGTGGACGTAACAGAGATGAAGGCAGAAGATAGCACATATCAAATGATAAAGTAAGATCCAGTGCAAACTTAAAACAGATTAAATGCCAAAATCAAAAGGCCACTGGAGACACAAGAGAGCTTCTGGTAACTAACAACACCCATCCTGAAACAGTGGTGTTTCCCAGCCTCCCTCACAGGACAAGCCCTGCAGCAGAGGGGCAGCACAAAGACGTAGCAGAGCCCCCAGGCAAGGGACACCCACCATTGCGTGGTTTGGCTGTTGCAGTTTGAAACACTCAGGCAGCACCTATTGGTGTGTCCAGCCAGTTCCACAGATAGCCACTGCATATCAGGAAATAAATGGAAATACATCCTGAAGGTCTTCCTAGATTTCTTCAAGTGCTGCCATTTTGCCGTGTTATTACATTGGTAGTGGGAAAGCAAAGGCAGAATGTAACCATACAGACATAAACAATGTACTTTAATTTCTTTCAGAAATTCAACTCTCTGGTTCTCTCTCCATTCCTTACTCCCCCTCTCAAGAGGGAACGAGCATTTGTTAAATTTGGCTTTGAACACAGGAAAACATTGGTTTGTAAGAACCCTCCTAATTTGCTTTTCTTGGCAAGCACCCTGCACCAGCCGTCCCCAGTTCTGTTGTTAGGGAATGACTATGAAGCTAAGAAAACACACACACACACAAATTCTTGAGTAATTATACGTGCAGTACCTGCTTTTTAATGCACTGCAATGTAATTACCTTTTTGTCAGCTCAACTTCATTCTGTTCAGAACAGCTGAAATCCCTAATTACCAACTGCAGCAGTGAAAGTGCCCAATTTGCTCCCGAGGAAGTGGTATGATTAACCCAGCTCATCATGTGCCACTTGTCAGGTGAGGCCTATAGAAATTTCACCTGCATTTATAGGTTTCCTTCCATGGAAGCATAAACAGAGCATTCTGGATAAAATACTGAAAAAAACAAAACAAAACAAAAAAAAAACAACCAAAAAAAACCCCCAAAAAAACAACCACCCCTCAAGGGCAAAACCCAACAGCCTGGCCCAGGAGAAGGTTGTAAGAAGGTGGAGCTCAGTGTCTTCTCCCAGGTAACAAGGGACAGGACAAGAGGTAATGACCTCAATTCATACCAGAGGAGGTTTAGATTGGATATGATGAAAAAATTCTTCACAGAGAGGGTTGTCAAGCACTGGAACAGGATGCCCAGGGAACTGGTCAAGCCACCATCCCTGGAAATATTAAAAAAGATCTGTAGATGTGGCACTTACAGAAATGGTCTAGTGGTGGACTTGGTAGATTAATGGAATTCCCTTGCAAACAGTAGGGAATATACCACTAAAATAGCCAGAGATTAGGGTCATGGTCTTTAGCTTTCACAATCTTGCTTCATACTGTTAAATAGCAAGTGCATTTCTATGTGATACACGACACACACAGATGCTGAGAATTCAAAGAATTGCTGGATTTACTCTGCAGAAGTTCTAAAAAACTTAAAGCTTTTGTTACTCAACCATTTCTCTGCCGTGAACTCTACCCCACAACACCAGCCTGTTAGATTTCTACAAAAGATGACAACAATAAATTATTTTCATGTGAATATATCCACTTCCTCCCCCTTTTCCAGAAACTAAATGGTGAAATAAAACAAGTAACAAAATTTTAGCAACTTCTGAGCAGAGTTAATTAAGGAAACTCTATTTTATTGCAGACAGACTGTCCTATTTAATCTCCCACTCACTGGTTTTCTTCTCACTGCATTTTTGTGCAATTAAAACAAGGCAAACTGGAATGCCAATTAAATGCCTTTTGAAACAACAGCCACCCTTTCTGACACCTGTTTAAAAATGCATGAACTGACACATTTGCAAACTAATTTCAGCATTTCTGTATTGGCCCTGATTGCCTGTATTCTAGGCTGCTGCATTTTATGTCTCAGGAAAGCAGAGAACATCAGCCACTCACGGTCTCTGCATCACAGCACTGTGAGGCAAGATGAAGGAGAAGGGGTTCCTAAAGCAGCTGCTGAGGCAAGAAGGAGCTGTGGATTTGGGTTTGGAGAGAGAAAGAGAGACCGTCTCTACCTCTTGATGTTTCAGGGACCCTATTTGTTATTCATTTGTATTGATCTACACCAGATGGAACCTCCTGACAAACCATGATCCAGCTGTCCCCCTGCCATTCACCACCCTCAGACCAAGCGAAGACTTCAGTCTTTCTCTTTCCCATGTGTCTTCCCTTCTGCACAGAGCCACCTCCTTGGAGAGGAGAAACTTTCAGCTTCACAGGAATGGGAAAGATGATGAATTTCATCTCTGAATAGTCAGTTACTCTATGTGTCTGAGGTTTCAGGGTAAGATAAAGCCAGACACTCCTGAAAATAAATCTAATATTCTTCTCTGAGGGAATGTTCAGTTAGAGGGCTCCACAGGCTCACAACAAGGTTTATGAAGTCTGAGCCACATGGTAGCTCTGGGGATGTGTTACTGAGCCACTTGGAGAAGGACAGAGGTTGAATAACAAGGCACTTTCTCTTGTGGCACAAATTACAGTTATACCAGAAATAATGATAAATAACGAGTCTGTGCCATGGCTTGGAGGCACAGTACTCACACATTGCATTGCTTCACTCAGAGTGGTTATTTCCAAGCCAAAACTGTACCCCCGTCTCTTTCTCTGTGTAGCCACTTAAATGAAGACAGAGGAACAGGATGGCCTAGGGGTAGAGACAGGAAGAAGCAGGTGAAGGGTACAGCAGGTGCAAAAGGGACTCCTTTTCTGGCATGACTCTAATCAGCACCAAAGGAAGAACTGTGAAACTTCCACCTTTTACAAAGCAGTCAGTGGAGAAGCTCCAAGGCCACAGTGCTGTGACTGAAGTGTTCCTGCAGCACCACTGCTCCTCACTGCCCTCCCTCCCAGCATCACCCACCTTTCCACCCCACAGTCCTGCCAAGGAACACCACTCTGAGGCCCTGCTCTGAACCCAGCCATTAAACTTATCTGGGTTAAAGGAAAAACACACAGGGAAAAAGAAGGAGAAGCCTGGGGAGGAAAGGATAACCAGGATGCTGTTCAAAGCAAAGACTGGCAAACAGCAGGGTCAGGTCTCACTGTGACACTGGGACGGGGAAAAAAGGAGAAGTGGGGGAAATGCAAAGCCTGCACAGCTGCCAAAGCCTCTGCCTTTGAAGACAGAGTCTACTAAATTAATCATCTCTGAACTATCCAAATCTTGCCTGCCAATTTAAAATAAGGAGTTAAAAAATTGCTGACTTAATAATTCACTCTTTCTGCAACTCTATTCACTGTTCTCCAGCACCTCTCCATGCCTTTCAGCCAGCTCTTCTGATGGAGGCTTTGTGCAGCTGCTTCCACCTCTGCAAAGCAAGTGGAAGTAATAATAAGCCATCAGTAAGGAATAAGACTTGGTACAAAGAAAACACTGTTGCTCCTGTAGCAACTGCTCACAAACCAGTCTCTGCACCAGCTTAATTATGTGACGGTTAAAGGCATAATCATATCTTCCTTCCTAACAGAGTATTTTTCTTTTGTCCTCTTTTTCTTCTCTCATAGTCTGTTTTCTCTCTACTCTTATTAAAATTGCTGAACCACACCAAGAAATAATTTATTTCCTTGCATTTTTCATTCACAAGTGTTAATAAACAATTTTTCACCTTTCTAAGATCTGATTGACAGCAGTCCAAAATTATTGTATCCAGGGGGAGTACTAATTACAATTTGTTTTGCTTTCTGAATATGTAGGTTCTTTAATTTTTGCCTGGCTTGGACATCAGTTGAAGTGGTGGGACATTGCTCATTCACCTTATAGGAAGAAATTGAGACTAATTTTTTCCTTATTCTTCATCAAAATGGCACAGAGTTTGCAAAATTTTTTACAGAAGACAAGAAACACGAGAGGAGATAAAGGGAAGAGAGGAGCAGGGAAAGGAAGAAAAACCAGAAGAAAGGGAAGAAAACAGAAAGGTAAGACATTTCCATTTGAATAGTTTAGTTGCCTTTAACTGCAGCAGTACTTGTTATTTTGGTGTAGGTTTCATATGTTTCATCTCCTGGAGTCATCACTTTCTGTGTACACATGCTAACAAGGCCCACAAAAAATTGAGCCTATAGTCAAAAGAATAAGCATGAGTGGTGGAAAATCGGGGTTCACATCCCTCTGCTCACAGAATCCCTCACAAAGGGCTTGATTTCCAGGTTACACATTCAGTCGCTATTGTGTTGGTGCACTGCATATTTTAAACACAGACTGTGGCAGCTCCAATCACAAAGGCTGAGAGCACCATCATGAAACCATCCCTGATTCAGGGCATTTGTAAAGGGGCAGCCTGCTGAAACAGGTGGAGGACCTGAAGGTCACACATCTCAAACAAACTCAGGTCCTTAAATACTATCTTTTCTAGAAACAGTCTTTCTTCAAAACTAAAGATCAAATTTTGCATCAAGTAACTTTTTCCAGTGAAAGTCTCCTTGAAATTGACACCTGCCTAAGTAAAGTTCTGATTGATTAGCTAAAATCTAGCCCAATAGATTATTCTTAAAATAAAGCTAGATTTGAGGCACATACACACACAGCTGTTTGCATAGAAAGATGAAGCACTATGCCATGTCTTTGAATTTGAACCAAAAAACAAACCTAACAAATCCCACTCTCATATCGTGATGCTCTGTATTTCTAGCTTCTATACTTTATTTTTGCTAGCATTTCTTGCTGCCAGTCAGTTTTTCTGAAAGTGATGTTTATGTTGGTGGCATGTACTCCCCTGTATCCAATAATTGAGCCATACTGCACATCTGCTTAGTCCTGTCAACTCACATCACAGTATCACTCCATCTTCAACCACCTGCAGCTGCAAGATTGCTGATCAAGCTGCCTGGCTTTGTCTTTCCTAGGTACATCCCTGGTGTGGAACTTGTCTCTGTATTTGTGTCTGAACAACACCTAGCACAAGTCCCCAAACTGCTTGCATGTAAAAACTTCTCAAAGTCTAAAAATATGAAACACTGAATGAAATTCCAAATTTTTTTTTTTTCCAATTAGGAAGTCAAAAACCTATTTTTCCTGCTGTAGGCAGAGCCTTAAAAGATCTTAGTCCAGCTAGTTCACATACTAACCTGTGTGCTGCACAGTAGTCCAAAGCAGAAGTAATTTCAGAGAACAAAAATAAAACTACACCAAAACAAAAGCTCACATACAGTTCTTGACACATGGCATTAGTGATCCATGCTAGTCAAAACCAACCATAATAGTTCACAGACCTTAACCCTAATCCTTCAGCCTGCTCTGACGGTTAGGACTGCTTAAAAGGTCATTTGCAAACCCCTTGGAATTGTCAATTTATTCTGTAAACTTTTACTGCACAGAACATACCAACCCAGTAATCAGGACAGTTGAACTTCAGGATGTGAGGGTGACCCCACAGGGCCCTGATACCTCAATTTCTGCCAAGTTTGGAATGCACTTGCTGAAGCACAGCAGACCTGCAGCATCAAATCCTCTTGTACTTAGGGCCTTGACATGCTTCTCCCCTCTCCAGGAGGGAAGACAAGCCTAGACCAAGAGGTCTCTGGTCCATAGAGCCGTAGAGGAGTCCCTGCTTTGCACAGGAACCAGGTCAGCAGCTGATGAAAACTACTCTTACAAGCACTTACTTATTACAAAAGCTTGTTTGAAGTTGCACATATTTAAGGGGGGGCTTTACCTCAGCCTGACGAGCTGCCTGTAGTTGCATTGGCACACGTTTTTGGACACAGGTAGGGATCCAATATGCTGTACAGTTGCTTTTTTTATGTAACACCACCACAGCACAGGAATGGACCACTGATGGGTAGCAGACAAGCATCTAAGAGCAGACTTATTTTGCAGCATTTTGCATCTTGTTATTGAGGCAAATACGACCATTATCAAAGCAAGTAAAATAACATACATTTGTTTCCCTAAGATGCAACCAGGAGTCATTATTCACTACCATTAACATTCATTTTCTTTTATGAACAAGAGACAGTGGTGACTATTTATCACCAACGTTCATTGCTTCAAGAAAGAACATTTTATGATGGATGTTGGACATCCTGTACTGCAGTCCTGTCACAGAAAATTAGTATCTAGCATCCCTACGAAAAGCCTGTCTGCAGGTGGTGGTGTCATCTTTTTTCAAAGATTGTTGTTACTATAATCTAATCACAATCAAAATTCATATGTACTAGATGTTGTACAGAGTAACAACTAGTCCTTTCCCTAAAGGAGTTTATTACCAAAAAATAGACAAAGTTCAGGAAAAGGAAGCATTAGCTGAGCAAAGTAGCAGACTATAAAAATACGTAGACAATAAAGTATCTGTAGGTTTTTGCTATAAATAACAATACAGAGATTATTGAAAGAAACCTAAGGCAGAGAAGAAAAGTCAATGCACATCTTCAAAATTCCATTTCTGTTTTTTAACCAGAAGTTCATTATTTCTACAGTATTTCTACAAGATCCACAGCTTTAAATTGAGCTTTAAATGCACCTCATGACGACCAGAGATCCTTTCCAGTTTTAATTATTCTATACTCCTCTAGCTTCATTGATGACTAAGGAGGGATTTCCTAATCAATCAAGAATCAAAGTAACTGTATAGAGAAAAACAGAAAACAAATTAATTTCCCATCATCTCTGGTCTCAAGGATTGTTTTTGAAGAGAGTGCCAAACCAAAGAGTTATGGCCAAATACTTTGTGTCTTTGCTACAGCACTCAGAATATAAAGAAAGCGTGACAAAGGACAGAAAGTCAGCACTTAACAAAGCTCCATCAAAATTATGTAGGCAGATTGACAGCAGAGCTAGCAAAATAAATACATTAAATAACAGCCTGTAACTTTTGTGATGCTCTCCACCCTTCAAGCACCATTTCACAGGAATAACCTTTGCTAAAAGGGACTCCAGCTTCAGTCTGGGCAATGCTGAACACCTCAGTGCTGGGACTGCACAGATTGAACATGTTCAAGGCACACTGACCTCCTGAGCCAACGTCCTGCACAACACAGGGCACAGGTTTCAAGCCACCATTTTTTGGACCTGGCCCCACAACCTGCAGGGGAGCTGGGAGGTGTCACCCTGAGCAGCAGCCAACACCTCCCAACGTGGAGGGCAGGCTACACCTTGCAGGGTCAGCCTCTTGGGAGGGGAAAGCCAGAAGTAACACATTTTATTCCAGCAGCAGCATCAAGTGCAAGACAGCTGAGTGCATGCCATGTAAAATACCAGTGTGATTAAATGATGTGGAGGAGAGGTAATTCATCACTGATGGGTCACTGGAGGAGGATGGATTATAAACTCCTGAGGAACGCAGGGAGAGCAGAACGCATACGTAAGCAGCCTGAAAAAAATGTACTGACATTTCATAGACACAAATATGGACCCACTTGGATTTCCACCTTCCCTCCACCAACAAAATGCAATCTAGATGCAGAGGGAAAATCACTCTCCTTCCCAGCTCACCAGTAGCTTTATTACACCTACAGCAGCACTTATCCTGCATGTTCAGTCTCGTTAGCCTCACTAGGGCTCTGCTTACTGCAAGATCAAAGGAGTCTTTTCCTGGAGGGTTTGTGCCATTGATAATTTGGATATCTGCAGTAAACTTAATCTATCTGTGCTACACTACAGAGATTTGAGGCAGGGGAAGATTAAACTGATTTGCCTAAGACAACAGACGCAGTTTGAAGAAATTGAATGCAGGTTTCCACAAAGCCCAGGCTTAAAGAGAAGAAGTCTCTTTACACTTTAAAAGCCCCCAAATACACATCTGGAGAATTAGGATTTTGCTATCACTATATTGGATATTTAAAGGGGAAGGATTTGAAAATAGGCTTACGTTTGTCTTTTTGCTGCTTTTTTTACCCTTTTCTTCTTCCCTAGCCTATCTTAATTTTGCCTATGAAAGGCCCAATCAAATAAGTCATGCAAGTCTTTTGCATACATATCTTATCAGCAGACAACAGCTCTGGGAGAATGCTTTTCCAACATGCTTGGGCTGGGCTAAAAATACTTTCCAGTTTTTACAGTTCTTTCCGGATACTGTGTCACTCCGAGAGGAGGTTCACTCACAGTGTCACTCATGGTGCTCCAGCTCTGGCTGTGCCACAGTGCAAAATGAGGAGGCAGCTGTGGCTGTGAAGGGTGGCACTGGGAAAGGCAGGGGGCATGGACAGAAATAACCAGGAAAGCACTTGCAGGTGTTGCCTTTCTTCAAAAGGTTTAAGAGAGAGATATCAGTGTGACAGCAAACATCACTCAGGCTTTGATAATGACATTATGCACAGCTAGCCTGTTCTTTGGCTTGTTAAATTCGAAGTTTCCTGTGGGTAAGAAATGAACATTACTCTGTCACTGTTTTCAGGGCTTTCTACCATGTTAATCTGATTATCTATGACAGTTTCTGTCAGTTTGTTAGCGAAGATCCAATTATTCTGGTTGGCTTTTAAGTTTTCACATATTTCTGGCTATGGGCCTGATTCTGGGTTCCTCTTTGTCCTCATATCTTTAGTACAAATTTTAATGTAAAAACAATCCCACAGGATCAGAACTGATAGACTAGTGGTTTATATAGAGTTATTTAAAAATGGATGCATTCTTCATCTCCAGCAAGCATAAACAAAAAGCTGCAGAACTGACAGCTGAAGGAAATAAATGGCCCTCCTCTTGATCTGACTACATTTCTGTAATTGAAATTTACAGTGTTGGTATAGAAGGGAAGTGGTTTTGGGGGTTTTTTCTCTTTCTTTAAACTCTTGTTTAGATCTTGGCTTTTCTTCTGTGTCAAAAGAGAAGGAAAATACAGCATAGCTCTCTAAGTAAATATGACACATTTTAAACATAGAAATAAAAATGGAATTAGATAGGATGCCTTTCCAAGGCATTTGACATTGGAGACAGCATATTCAGTCCGTTATTTTTTCTTACATATAGTTTTTCACAGATATGAGTTTGCATGACAGAGCAGTATGACTGCAAAGTGGCAAGAATGTAGTAAGCTATAAAGAGACAGAAAAATACATGTCCCTACCACAGTAACATGTTCGGTGCCTAATACTTGCATGTCCTAGCTTTTAACTCATCTCTGAGCATCCAAAATTATTTTGCCTGAAGTCAGCTGCCATTTCTTAATGTTTTTGTCAATAAAACCAGTAATACATGGACTTCATTAATTCCTACCATCAAACTGTGTACCTTTCTCATTCTAGTCTGTTTTAAATGTATTTTTTTCAATGATGTCTGTAAATAGCATATGTCTATGCAAGAGATTTTTGCTGTAAAGGCCTGCCCACTATTCCTTATAATGGTATAGCTTCACTGACAACAGCATCAGCAGCAAATTGGCATGACAATCTCCTGCAGATACCTAATATAATTATCTAAAACTCTATGAAACAATTATGAAGATGTTGGAAGATGATGATCTTTCTTGCTTGGGCTGCATGTGTCTATTACTGGCATTAATCAACACTAGTGATACCTGAAGTAGTTAGAATTTCTCCTCTGTAAAACCTCAGAAAAAGAGAAAAGTTTGTATTTGGCAGAGTTGATGTTCATACAAGTTCATACAAGTGAGAGGAAGCAGTCACAACACCCTGGCAGACACTCACTTTAGCTCCTCATAACATTTCACCAACAAGCCAAAGCTCTCCTTCAGTCTTGGCAATTCTCTTCTCCATCACTGTCCCTTTCCCTCACTGCAAGATACTGGCAGGGAAAGACCTGTCACAGCTTGGACATGCTTCTTCATAGAAGGATTTCCTATTCTGGTCCATAACAAATTCTTGCAGATAACACTTTACAGTCAACATTTTGGGAGCATACAATGCTCTCCTCCCACCCCTCTCCTCCTTTCTGGAAGATGATACAGGTTAACTGTCCCTAAGGCCAAATAGAGCTCTTCAACTGCAAAAGGCATGATTACAATGCTTTCTTTTTATGACCCCAGCAGAAACTCTGCATGCCACCAACCAAATCAGGAATTTAAGTTAGCAGTCATCAGAATTAATTTGATAATACTTTCCTTAACCATTATAAAGTCAGCATAAGTTTGTATCATACCAGAGGTCATACTCAGCAAGAACACCATAAATCAAGCTAAACCCCACTGCTAAATATTAGGTGCAACATTCTGTAGCATCACAAATTAACATCTCACTCCATGACAATTTGCTTGCACAGTTCCTTCCAAAATGAGCCTGATCATAGTGGGCCTAACTTGGCAGAGATTCCTCATAGTTAAGAGTATCAGCCACTATCAGACAAGGATCTCTCCTTTTCTGCACATCTTAAAAATGATGGATGAAAGGGCAGGCAATAAAACCCCCAGCATTTTCTTCTGTTTTCTCCTCTAGGGAATTTTAAGGCTTGAAAAAGTCTTCTCTTTCAAGTGTGAGCATAAAATACATGCTTAGATAACAGCAAGATTGGAAACTGCAAGTTCAGAAGGAAAAGTATTGTGTGCTACTGCTGCCCCTTCATCTCTACTACCCCTCTCCAAGCCTGTTATGCTGAAGAGATGCAGAGGAAAATTGTGTGTGTGTGTGCTAGGTGCATAAAGTGGAGGGGGGGAGAACAAGGTAATCAAATCTCACAGCTAAGTCTATCAATAACAAGGGTTAGCAAGAAATCCTACAAACCTTCCTACTCTGCTTGCTGTGGTTCAAACAAATCTGTGCTCTAGGGGGTTTTATGGGGTTTTACATCATCTCAGGCTTGCTTCATGTCTGCTGCTTGAGCCAGCCTGCTGATCTAAATGGGTCAATTACCTACACCAGCAGCCAGGCAGGCATACTAGGAAACCATTTGTTATACTAATTCAACCCACTGATAATTGCTGATAAACAGGTTTCATGCCACAACACCTTGCAAGGTCTCTGAAACTCTGTAGACAGAATTTTCTTCCTGTTACCCCTGTTTGACACCACTGGAAGTGATTATGCTCTGAGAAAAAGGTGAAAACAGAATACAGCCCACACTCCTGGGTCTGGGAGATAGGATTATAGAAATTATTAGCTGCTAGCAAGTCTCCAGAGCACTGTACCAAACAGAAGTTTATAAGCTTACAGCACAATCAAATGAGCAGGAACGACAGGAAGACTGCTCACTGTGCTTCTCAAACCAGATAGATTAAAAACATAACTCTTGCTCATTGCACTGTCTGGGGTTTTCTGAAAGGCATTCTAGAGAGGGATTAAAAAAAAAAAAGGACTTCAAAGTTTTAGTGGCAGCAGGGAACAGCACAGAAGCAGAAAGGCAAAGCCAGCACACAGGCAAGAGACACTTAGTGTGCATCTCCCACAGAGGAGGTGCTTCTGCTGATGCCTCAGCTTCCTTCCCAGGTACAAGGGTTGGCTGATTTCCTCTACTGAAAATAGCTAAAACTTTCACCAGTGGGTTAATCAGAAGAATGCTACCTCATAGTTAAACAAAAAACAAATTCTAAGAAAAGAAAAAACTCTCTGCTTTATTTCACCTTTATGCTTTCCCAACCCTGAAGCTTGTGAAGGAAGGAGAACACTTCAGTCTTCAAGAAACCTAAAATCAGCCTTCACAACTGCCTTTAATTTGAATGCAGCAGCAAACAGTTCTTCAGGGAAAACTTGGCAGCCAGGGATCATTGGCCTCCCTGAACTGTCACCTTTCCTCACTGTCACAGGGGCACAGGACTGCTCAGAAGGTTCACACACACAAAATGTCCCACTCTTCTTTAAGCCAAGGGTTATTGCTGTAAACCACAGAGTGAGCAGTTACAGTCTGCAGCTGAAACAGAGAAAATACCATGATAATTGTTATATATTCCATTAGAGAGATAAGAGCAGCTTAATTCAGTCCTAACTTGTGTAAAGCTCATGAAGATCCTTAAATGAAAGGTGCAAAAGAGCCTGTGTAACTGTCTTTAAGCCATTCAATAATTACCAGTATAGGATGAAAAGAATATGTCAAACCACTAAGTTCAGGTAGATGACACTATCTGCTGCTCGGACTATTATTGGATACAGTGGTACATTAGATGCAGTGTTTGTAGAGTTATATTCCTCAAAGCCATGCATAGGAACACACAAAGACTGAAAGACAAATGAGAGAAAAACCTTTTCCTTTAAATTACTGTTATGGTCTTTAATGGCCATTCCTTTTCTTCCGAAATCACTATCACACAAAAGGGATAAAAATCCAGCAAGTAAGAAGGAAATACATCAGCATAAAATCACCACCAAGTACAGGTAGATTTCCAGGCAGGTAGAGAATGTGAAATACCTGTAAATATTTAAATGTTGCTCAGTATGTTTCAAAACCACTCCTTGTTCCCTTGCAGGCAGCCTTTCTTGCCAAGATGCATGGGCAGTACACAGCCACGACACTGAAAACGCTTGGAGCTATTTCCATAGCAACAGACTGTGGTGAGGTAATACACCTGAGATACTAATGACCTCAGCATGGAGTCTGGATGCTAATAGATAAATGAAATGACATGGATGAATTTTTTTACATTTCAATGGGCTTTTTAAGAAGGAGGAAAATTAACCCATAAAAATTTCCAGATAAAATAATAATCTTTTCTTTGTATCACTCCTAGGACATATATTCCTTTGAAAGGGAAGAAAAAAAAGAATTAAAGAAGAAGCCAAAACCATGCATGTATCTTTGGGATGAGCAAAGCTGACACAAGCAGATTGTTCATCTCTTTTTTGCTTCTGCCTGTACAAATGCCCTTGCACTTCCTGACTGAACACTTTTAAATCCATAGAGAGCTTTTATTTACTTCAGCAGAATTTAGTTTAGGATTAGCACCAAGATCCAGTTTCTCTTCCGGCTCACCTTCCACGTGTCACTCCCCCTAAGAAATTCCACAGTTAATTCTTGCCAGTAAGGACAACAACTGTTAAGACTATCCTTAAATTTCTAAAACTGATTTTTGAGTGCATGGAAGACAGAGGAAAACATTTAAATTTACCATACTAAAAACCATACCAAAAACCCTACTATTTGAAGCAGTAGAACTGTCTGCCAGGTCCCACTATGGCTCTGAAGACCAACCCCCAGCTCACTGCAGTGCTAGTGTGACTTCCTCTGTCAAGCTGAGAAGAGGGGGGAGATCCCCTTCCACAAAGACCAGAGGATGAGCCTGGCATTCAGAAAACGCCTCCCTCACAGGGCAGTGTTTATCCTCACACCTTTACTCATGCCCAGAGACAGAAGGCAGAGGTGGCTGGAGCTGTATAATGAGATATCTTTGGCTCCCTGCCTTCTGTGAGCACAGGAGCTCAGCCCAGGCCCCTCTCAACTTTGTGCCGCTGCACAAGCAAATACAGGGTGAATAAAGCTGGATTTTGAAACAAAAATGCACCTGCACTCAGCATGTAAGGTAGATACAACCAGCCCCATGGAAGGTAAAAAAGGAATGAAAGAAACAAATAATGGCAGACTTGGTCAATTTTCTGGTGTATCCAAGCACAATTTTCTCTCAGTCCCTCCCTCTTGTAAGTTAAAGCTCCTGCTGATTTCATCAAGATGTAATGATTGCCAAGAAATAAACAGTGTTTCTCATTTGTAGATCACCTTGTTATGATTTTCAACTTCATCATCAGTTCCTAAAGCTGTGCCTACTCCAGCACTCCATACAAGTTCCTGATGAAAGCCAGAATCTAACACAGAGTAAGTGATTTTAACAAACCACCCTACAAACACTGAGAATATGCCTTTAAATCCTGACTGCACCAGGCCAGTGGTTACATTATTGATGATTTAGAGGAGAGAAGATCACTCTGGGTTCCCACTGAATTCCATAATGAAACTGGAAAACTAAGTGCTCCCATGTCAGTGCTAATGCCAGGGCACTGGGCCACAGGGATGTGGCCCGGCTTGCATGGTGTGTGGGGCTGCAAAGTAACTGGGCAGTTGGGAAAGGGGTTGAGGACACCTGAGGAGATCCAGCATCTGGGTAAAAGAGATCCAAAAGCTTGCAGACAGGTTTGGCAGCATGGGGCTGACAGAAGAGGATCACTTGTAAGCAGCAGTGCCAATGATCTGCAGAGGTGGGCATGCTTAGACAAGAGCTCCTCTTCTTAATTACTTGACTTTTGCTCTTTTTTTCTGATAAATTAAAATTAGTGCCAGGCAACCAGTGCTGTTCCTTTCCCTGCAGCAGCCCTTGGAAACGCTTTTAATCAAGATATAGAAAAAGCTCTGATAAGTTGCAAGCAGATCTTTTCCAAAATGCTCCTTTAAACACATGACTGTGCAAGTTATTGAACACTGTTAAGGCCCCTTTCCACTACCTCTTTGAAAGTGGGAAGGTACTAACTACAAGAAAACAGAATTGCATTCAGCATGGTCAAAGTCACCAACTCTGCTTCAATTTTTCAGTGAGCATCCTTCAGTAAAACCATTGCACTTTCCATTTGGAAAAAGTCATTAACATGAAATAAAGGACTGATCAGAGGAAGCCAAGGGGGGGATCAGGATTTTCACTTTGGTACTTGTGATAGTGAGATGGGATCCCACTCCACATGTGTCATGGAAGTAGGTGATGTGGTTCTTTGAGTCACATCTGCATGAGAGGTTGTCTGCCCTCAAAAGAGAAAATGAAACCATGCAGCAGAATCCCTGCAGTAGGGTGCAAGTACCCCACACAGACCTATGTCTGCTGCTGCACTGGTTGGCTGATTGCTGTGTGGAGTGCTGACCCTTTGGGCAGAGAGTAAGTGAATGGGGCTCAAGGGAGCAGAGCAACCAACAGAATTTTGGATAAGCCATTCTTAGCAATAATTTACGAGTCAATTCTCCTTATCTACCTTCTAGCCCAGGGTTGGCTGCTAGTTTTCAGCTCCCTGATTTCACTTCATCAGAAACTCCACCAAGCTTTTCTGATGCACAAAACAAAAATCAGCCTGTGCAGCAGTATATACATACTCATGATGCGGAGAAGTAAGTCAAAGATAAATGTACACGGCAGAGAAGAAAAGAAAAACAAACAAAAAACAAACTCACACCCAAAAAACCCACCACAACACTTTGTAAGTCGCTCGAAAATTAAAGCATACAAAACATACTAGCTAATTCTGATCACACAATGAGCGAGCACAGGCTTGCCCAGTCACAAACACATCACTCGCTCTGCAGAGAAAGGAGATCTGAAGAGAGAACTGGGTCAGTAGAACTGGAGTCCAGGCTTGTCACTTCAGCAATTTAAACACAAGTCAAGTTAGTGTTTAAACCCCTGGCTCTGACTCAAGAAATGTGAACAGATGCCATACTGAGAGAAATCACAGACAAATCCTATTTTTGCTGCATTTATTTACTCTTTTTTAGTGTTACCTTATCTGAATTTCCCCAGAGTTGGGTGCAAAAATTCAACAAAACAACACAGTTCTAGTATGTTCCACAGAAACTAGGCTTTCCCTCATGAATATTTATGGACTGTAAATTATAGTCATTGGCATTGTTCACTTCATGCCAAAAATGCAAGTGTCACATTCTTTTCACTTAATTTACTTGATATTTCTGTTGATAGGTCTACCTGGGTTTGAAAGCAAACAGGATCTGGCTTCCATAGGTATATGATTTCAAGAAGTCTATACTGAAAAAACTTCATATTACAGTTTTACCCTAGAAAGACTCAAGCTGAATATAAAGGATGATAGGATAACACAACCTGGAACTGTCTTTTACTGTAATTAAAAGTGCCCAATAATGTTTATGATCCCGTCCTCTTAGCAGCTGCTCCAAGATTTAATGCTAATAAAACAGCACATTTTGGAACAATGCTATTTTATTGCAATACTCTTCATATTCCTGACCTTCACAAGAAGCTGAAGGCTGTTTAGTGGACTGAGAAAGGACAATTTGGTGTAACTCAAAGAGCCAACTGCAGTGCAAAGAGAATGGGAGTACTCAGTCTTTGAAGAATGAGAGTGAAGGTCAAGGAGTCCATGAGCTAACCCCAGAAAAATTCAAGACATAAAATTTGCTTCAGAACATTGATGCCATTCTCATCTATAACACAGGACTATGGCTTGAAGATACTTCATTCACCAGGCTGGGGCTGTTTGGTTTAATTACTTCATGAATCTTTTCATCTGAAGCCATTTTACACCTATGCTGTGCCAACTTCTAAAGGAAATCTGAGTGCAGTCTCTGGAGACCACTCTCATCTCCTTGAGATTTACAACGCTTCTTTGTCACAGTGAAATCAGAAATACACAGAGTATTTCGTGGCTTGAGGCATTTGGTATTTTTATTTCTGGGATGAGTGATTTATGCAAATTCGTATACAATAACAGAGAACTTTGAAGCTTCTAAGATGTCCTTTTACTGCCAAAGGCTTGATGGGAATTCAGCATTTCCATTCAGCAGCTTTTCCTTTCCGGTGTAAAACATTACTTTCTCTCTTCCAAAATTTCATTTTCTGGAATTACTATTAAAATCACATCCTTAAATAATATTAAAGGCTGTTGTCACATCCCTGCTGGTGCTGTTGGTTTAAACCACAATTTCTCTTAGGGTAAACTTCTGAGCACAGAGCTCAATGTGCTGAACACAGGGCTGTTACCCGAGAGATGTTGCTTTTGGCCCTCTGTGGCTGTGTCCTTAATAGAAAATGAGATTTGCAGAGGAGGAAATTAGACAGCTGTCTCCAGCTGAACTGCAATGAGATTTGAGGACCAATTTCCCATAAACCTGGAAAGTTATAGTCAGGATCATGCCCTGGCATGCAGGTAAATGACAAATGCTATTCTGGCTGCTTCATGCTGTCTGGTGGTGTGCAAAGAAGTATTTTTTTACAGTCTCACAGCTCTCTCCTCACCTTAGAAGGCTCAACCATTTCATTTTTGGGTTTAGTGTTTTTTGGGTTTTTTTTTTCCCATTTTTGTTCTATGCTGAACTGACAAACCTCTTCATGGTTAAAATTGGCTTTGGGCAATTGGTTATGGAATTAAGCTGCTTTTCTTTAGCCTATTTCTAATCTGTAAAGCCTTTCTTCTACTTCATTTACCTCTTCCCTTTCAAGCAGCATTTAGATTTATATATTTGCCTTTTTTGTATTTTTTTTCTTGGTATGGGTAATATTTGCAATAGTCCTGAGACAATCAGTCAGGAAAAATTTCTCCACACAGAAGACCACAGAAAATTGGTTCTGTACACTTAGGTGAATATCCAATTTACACAAAGAGAAAGAGCTAGAAAATTGATAATGGTGAAGTGGAGAATGTGTCTTTACCACACCTGTTGGTCCTGACAAAGCCTGCTCCACTGAGCCATCATACTTGTGCTGTGAATTATGGACAATCAGGAAGAACAGGAGGAGACAGAATTAGTTGGAGGGATGCACAATAACTGACTTTCAGTCTCAGAGATCACCTCCAACAGGGCACACTTGATATCAGTAAGGTGGTCAATGAATCTCCTTCCCTTTACAAATGAAACCCAAAATGGCAATTCCACTAAGGAGCCAGTCTTACGCTTTGCAAGATTTTTTTTTTTAATGAAGCCAAATTGAACAAAATGGAAACACTTCAAGAGATTTAACCATGAGCTCAGTTTCTAAAAAAGAGTGGTTTCAGATCACTGTGTACTATTAACATGTTATGTGTCTTTCTACATTCTGTTAGGAAAAGCCCCAAATCTCTCAATATCTATTAGAAGTACGATCTTGTTTCCAGTGCCTGGAGAAGCAGTAGATAATTACAAAACAGACAGAATAGCTAGAGGAAGATAAGAAAAATCATTATGTCAGACAACCTTGAATTACATTGATTGCATACTGAAAAGCCACAGCATTAAGTCTTACCTCTTGTGAGGTCAATGCTAATGCTCCCATCGACTGCACTTGGGAAAAGTTTTGTACAAATGTTCACTTATTTAACACTTGGGTCATCCTAAAGCATTTATAAATGTTAGTTATTAATGAGGTTTCTAATTAAAGTTTCTATGGTCTCTATATAATCTCTTCTAATTTACAGTATTGTAGGAGAAATTCACTAAAAATCAGGATTTCCCTCCCCCCAAATTACAGTTGGGGCAGGGAGGAGAGAGATATTTGTGTATCTAGTCATGCATTAGATCTTTGCTTTGAAATTTGGAAGATGCATAAAAATTTCAAGGCAAATGCAAGAAAATGACACACCAAAAGGTTAATTAGTCCCTTCCCTTCTTTCCTCTTCTGCAAATGTCTTAATACCTCTCCTGTCTCACGTTTTGGAGGACTTTTCACACTAGCAACACTTAAATTTTCTGCCTAATATTTTTTTTCTCAGCCATCAAAAAGGAGAGAGAGGCCAGAACCAGGAAACTGAAAATACAAGACTGCAGTTCTACTACTGTTGGAAAAGAAAAATAAATTTACTGATGTTTCTTATATATACCATGAACAACACACGCAGCAATACGATGCAGTCCCTCACCCTGAGAGCACTCCACAGCCAGTGGTTACAGCAACAGTAAGCAGAGGATCTTACCATGGACACAAAATACAGATTCACCCCAAGAAAGTGCCTCTGGGAAAGAGCTGCAACATGTGGAGCTGGCATTGCTTTCAGTGGCATCTTCAGTGTGGATAAGCACTGGGATTTTGTCTCCAGTATTATGAATTTGGCAGCTCTCTTATGAGAAAATGTAGTTAGGAATAAAGAATTTGCCATATGTTGGTTCTTTCAGGCAAGTGAAAATGAGCCAGCTGCAATTATAAGAGTTGGTGTCTCCTAAATTCTTCTTTCTTTGCGGTGGGTCCTCAGCAAAATCTGGCTCTCAGGTTGGGAAGGATGTACAAATGATTGAATGCAAAACTCATGTTCATCTTCCAGGTAGTCTCCAGATAACCCTGCAGTAATTTCCCCTCACTATCAGGTAAATAATAGACTCCCATGGGGACGGAACTTATATCCAACTTGTCATGTAAGTAGAGAATAATTAATTACATTCTTATTTACAGTTTGTCTGATAAGAGCATTAAATAGCAAGTAACTAGAAGAATTCCAAGGTGCTGAAATGTTTGCTCTCACCCACTCAACATGTAAACACAAGGGGAATTAAATTAATTTGGTGCTGACTTTCAATATGGTCCCTCACGGTAATGGGGCTTGTTTTTTGCAAAACAGAAATCACAGATACCTCTCTCCTGAAGCTGAAATCAAATCTTGCTGGTGCTCCACAAAGCAATAAAGTGTTCTAAATACATCAGCAGTCTTAAAAGTCATGAAACTCCAATTATGTACTGAGCTCTTATAGGACTGCCATACGTTATTCAGATTATGATCTGATTATGTCCTTGATTTTTCTTAATTTTTTTCAATTCAGACAGTGTTACTGGTCCAAAGCTCCACTTGTATTTACAAACCCCAGCAACTATATCTGCTGTAAATCAGAAGCTTAAACACTAACTTGCCCAGCTTATTACAAACCTTTTCTGATTTCTGAAGAAAATGAAAATTAAGGGGAAGGGGAAAAAAAAAAGAAAAAGAAGGGGCATAAACCAGTTACAATATCCATGTCATATTCACTTGCACCCTGCTTAAAAATTCGTTCTGGTAGAACCAGAACATCTGTCACAAGTCTCTTAATACTTCCCTGACAAGGTGAAGATATAGACACATTAAAACCTCTGCATGTGCCAGTGAAACGTGTAAGCTCTTCTTATGCTCACTAAGAACAAGAGCCTAAGATTTCAAATTGTAGTCATAAAAGTGAAATAAAAGCAGAAAGGCAGAAAAAAGGAAGAGAAAGGGGCTGCTTTTATTTGAACCATGAAAAAGTAATTCCCTGGGATTAGCATATTTTTATTTCCTTTGCATATTCTTTTCTGAATTAATTTCACTGCATTTTGATAATGATCTTAGCGAGTGAAAATAAGATGATGCCAAAAAAGTTATGCTAATAGGAATAAATGGCTTCAAGGTACTGGAAAGGGGATATACGGCCTCTTTTATAGGTTCCTACTTAATCCAGCTCCAAGGGCATTAGAGAACAAATGTGGCTGCCTTCTTGTGGCAGGAGATAAGCCTGGCTGTGAGGCTCATCCCTAAAACCTGGGGGGCTGCAACAGGGGCAGCAGCTTCAGCACAGAGGTGCAGTGAGAAGGTCAGAGGAAGTGTTTCACCCACATGTGCTAAGGAAAAGTCCAGATTTCACTACTCCAGTAACCAAACAAACCTCTGTCTGCACAGAGGTGTGATGATGGTCCAGGACAGAGGCATAAGGCAGAAGGGAAATTCTGCCTTTCCACAGAAAAAAAGCCTTTGGTGTCAGTTACCCAGTTCTTGATTTTTTTTTTTTATTTTTATGTTAACAAAGGGAAGAGCAACATAAGTGAGAAGGATTCCCATGGGCTAAATTATGATCAGGCTAAATTGAGTGACAGCTCTAGAAATGATAACCATCTGTAAGGTGTGTGTGTGGTACAGCAAACTCCCTTCTATAAGCCCAGTGAGAAAAGCTACTTACACTTTTGTGTAAAGTAGGGGGAGATTGGCAGCTGAAATGGAAATATTCACATGGATATTAACTATTATCATGTACTGCTGGTATTATTCAGTTTTGGAAAGAGAAAAAACATACCTAGCCACAGTTTATTCAAGAAATATTTATTTTCAACCAAATTACCATAGGATTCAGTCATTACTTTATGAAATTCCACAGCTTATGGGTCTTGATGTATGCTTAATTATCAGGCAGTGTGAGCTTTTTTTTTTATGAGTAGACTCATACTATTTTATGTCTAAGTCTTACACCATGTTATGAATAATAAAAATACATACCCTAAGCACAACTTGAAAGAAAAGCAATGTATTATCCTGATTTGAAAAGGAGTAGGACACCTGAACCAAAAATCTAGAAAATAAATTTGCCTGTGACAAGATCGAAGAAACATAGATCTGATCCACCCCCAAAACCAAAGTAAGCAAACAATCCTAACCACATATTTTATCCACTAGCACAATCTGCTGACCCACTTCCCTGAAACTCAAGTACCAGAAATGGGTTGTATCCAGGAGGATTTCTGCACACCACAGAGTAATTTAAGCCTTTTAAAGGGTGTACACCAATTTTTTTTTTTTTTTTTTTTTTTTTTTTTTTTTTTTTAAAAATAAAAAACAAAAAAAAAAGAAAAANAAGTGAATAGGAAAAATATCCTGCCTGATGTGAACACAAATATTTTAGGAATATTACTTTTAAAGAACACACAATAAATAAGACAAAAAAAACCACTAAAAAGAAAATAATAAAGAATATACTCAAACAACCAAAGAAATCCCTAACCCCCCCCCCACCTTTTTCTTTTGTTTAAAAGAACAACCACAACACCATGTTATATAATGAGAATCAAGTAAAAAATCCCAAACTACTAAATGGAAGCCAGGAAGGTATACACAGTAAAACAGTGTAGTTTCACTGTAAGAAGACTCAATGAAAAACAAAGCAAATAAAGCTGATTTTACTTCTGCTGTTACTATTTCAACTTGTAAGGAGAACGTTTTACCAATTTATCTCCTACAAGTTCGAGTCATTTTTAATAAGCAGATTAAGAACAAAAGGAACCAATGCTACTGTTTTTCCTTGAGCTTGAGATCTCTGTGCCACTTCCTGCAGTACTTTTCATGGACTGGATAACACAAATTAAATTATTTCCAGGAAATCTAGTAAGTGCTTGCCAAAATAAGTGTCATTTTCTTAGCTTCCTATATGGAGGTTAATACAAGAAGTATGAGTCTATAGACAGCAATACAATAACCAGCATAAACAGTTTGGAAAACCTCTACGGACTATGGAGATCCAAAAGCTGGAGGCTGATGGAGCATATTACCTCATTTGGTAAGGTAATTATGGACTGTACTCCAAGCTTTACCCATTTGTCCTGTGACACTGAGGATTCAACACAGGTTATGTTTCCCATAGTCAGGGCTGACTAATCACATGGCTTTGTATGTGCCCTAAAAGCCAAACTCTATCTACAAAAAAGCAAGTGGAAGGTCTCTCATAAATATTTCTTTATTTCACCCATGCTTTCTTGGTTTAACCTATAACATGATAAAGGGAAAGAGGACTTACTAGGTTTTAGGCTAGTTTCATCAAAGACTTCAGAGTGAAATCCTGACTCTGTGATGACAGCAGAAATCAAGTCTAGATTTAAAACATAGGTTTGATGCTTTAATATTCACCTCCCATTAATGTTCTTCTTAATCTCTCCCAGAGCCTTGAAAACCTTAGTCCAAATTACTTCATTCAAAACTGCTGAAATTACCCAGAAGCTTTCATGAACAAGAGATACTGAAATTCCCCTGCTTTTTCCAGCATAAAAACCTATGCAGCCCAAAAGGTGCATTTAGTTATAACATCCAATGAGTCTAATGGGAGTTTCAAAATTATAGTGGAACCAGAGGCCAGGCAGGTTTCACTGTGGTGTCTAATAATTATTACAGCCTCTGCTTCCAATATCAGCTCTGAAATTTGTGGAAGTTTAAAGTTGCTGTCAGTTCTCAAAACAATATGATTTTTTCAAGCACAAAACCCTCACAAAAGGTCTTGCCATGCACTACTAGACTGTACCTGTTACTTTTCCATATAATTTGCAAAGAACTTCTAAATGAAATTTCATTTGAATCCTAGTATTTGAGGATGTCAGGACATTTTCAATGCTACATTTTATTTGGTATCTGTTGTCTCCAAATTCCTCTGCCTGTGCTGTCACGTAGGCAAGAAAAGCCAGCACAAGACAACTCAAGCCACAAAGAAAAATCCAGTGAAGAAACTCACGGTTCTCATCCCCAGCTGAAACTATTCAAAAGTGGGGCACCTGCTCTGGGCAAGTTGGATTCATGCTGTCTGGACAGAGATGACTGGGTCTGGAGGGTAAGTTATCACACCTTAGCACCAATGTGAAACCTCTGGGATGTATAATCCATTTGCCTCCACTGAGTATGCAGCAAAATATACAGCTCATGCCCAGGCTACCTTTTTAGTGGCTAATGTGAAGTAAACCAAATCTCATCCCAGCCACACAAGTCAGCTGCAATGGCCAAGCCCCAAAAAGCAGATTCTCCTCCTGTGAGGGGAGGGCCCGATGCCAGCGTGGGCTGGTTATCCATCGCTCCCAGGCACTCCTCCTGCACATGCAGCTGCACTCCACTGCCAAGCAATCTTAATATGGTTATGCTTCACAGTCCAGTTCTGCTGCTCTGCCCTCATGGAAATGGTCCCACTTAGCTTAACAGGCTTACACATGTGGCAGGGAGTTTGGCCCTGTGCCTGCTTGCTGTGGAGCCATGGAAACATCAGCATGGGCTCACCTCTGCTGCACACCCAGCAGCTGGAGCCCACATCCCCACAGCTCTGCTGCTAATGGCAGCTGACCTGATTAGATTAAAGCCAGGTTATGCACAAGTCCCTGAGATGCAACTACATATTCAGAGTGCACTGCAGACCCATCCAGCCAAGGGGCTGGTAAGTTACTGCTGCCAGAACAGGGGACCAGTCCCAGACCTCACCCCCTTGTCTGGGTGTGCTCTGGGTCACACTGATGCTGCTTTGGTTAACTCTGTACTGATACCACTTCTACAGAAGAAGAAATTCCCAAAAAAGCAAGGTGCAGAAGCTGCTCAACAAGGGGAACTCTGATGTGAGCCCACTGATGCCTATCAGGGTCTCCGCTTAAAATGAAGAGCTGGAAATGAACCCAGAGGAATTTAGACCTGAAGCCATGCCTCTCGTCCTTCACATGTAAGAGACCAGTTTCTTTTCTTTTTCTTTCACTTTGTATCATGAGTATAGACTAAAAAATGCAAAAGCATGATCCTGAGGGTGTTAGGCTGGTCAGTAATTTAGGGGACTACCCAAGCAAGGAAGGGTTATTTTACCTAATTAAGATGAAGCACAGTATTTAAAGACAGAGCATTTGCATTAAAACAGAGAATTCAGAATTCTAAATACTGTTGAGTCTGAAATTATGATTGTTAATCTCTCCTCACATAACAGTGTTCTACTGACAGACATTGTAAATCACTTCCTTTTGCTTGCATTAGATGAAGCCATCACTCAAAGTGCTCAATTATAAATCTGAATACAATTTAAAAGGTGAACTTTCTTTAGTTTTACTAAGGGCAGAAGGGCAGTGCTGATGGTGTAATACCAATGTTAATGCATTACTTATTACTGAAATTCAGTCTGTGTTCAGTAAATTGCTCATTCCTGCGATCAGAACAGGTAGCAGTTTGCTCTCCTGGATCTTTATTCCCTTTTCTCTAAGTGTATTAGGTGTGTCACAGGCAGGATACCCAGCTGTAAGCTGTCTAAAAAGGACATGGTAATCTATAATTAAACCACCAAAACAAAACAAAGTAAAACCCAAAATGTACATTGCATATTAATGACAGGTTTACAATCTGACAGGTTTACAAACTGCAATTAAACACAGATATGGACTAAAATATAAAATACTGCATCATTAATTTTCATTTTCCTGTGGAAATGAGATAGACAGTAGCAAGTATGTGAACACCAGTGTGAATACTCTCTACCCCTCAGCATCTTTAGGTGCGAGGACTTAATTATCCTTTGTCCCATGCTAATTTGCAGAGATGCTTTTACTCCAACAGAAACTCCTGTCTGTATTGAAATAAAAACCTGTATTGAAATAAAAACCTAAAAATAGCCACGTCCAGTGTAGAACTGCAGTTTACCAAAATGAAGTCAAGCAAGGTTTTAGAGTAGTAATTGGTTTGCTGACCAAGTGAATGCTTCCATTTCAGGTCACTTCATCTGTTTAACAATGGGAAATTGAACGTACTTCAACTCCAGACCCTATTTCAAGTGACAGCTGAGATCTACAATCTAGAACAGTCTTACTTAATGACAGATCATTTCTGGAGATGGCCAGAAAGCAACTGAACTCTCCTGGTGAAAATTGATCTGATCTTCACCAAAACTTTGGCCATTCTTTACTGCCTATCCTTGTTCCCCATTAACAAAGATCATCTAGGAAATCTGTTACAAGACATGAAATGCAGCTGTCCCAGCATCCTCCCTTCACTGCTTTCTAGGCTGCTGCCTCGCTGCTCCACCTCTGATTATGTTAGTGTGATGTTAAGGAAACCAAACACACGTGCAGATGCTTCTCCAGGCATTTCTAGTACTTCCTAACACATTCAGAAGCATAAAGGCAACACTTTCCTCTTAAATGTCATGTTAATGTCTCGACAAAACTTCTGGAAGAAGAGGAAGTATTTGCAGAGCCACCTGAGGCTTGCCCATTTGCCCCTACTAAAAGTCTTTGAAGGTAATCTTCACAAAATACGCATTTGTGGGTTTAGTTCATTACTTGTTTGCTTTTACAAGCTCACAAAGTGACTGGTTTTCTAGCAAAAACTGTAAGAACTAAAAACAGTGGTATGCACAAGCAAGGTCATATAGCTTCCAGAGAAAGCATTCCTGTTTGCTAATAGTGGGATCGATTAAATTCCACTATGTTGTGTGGGAGCCCCACTATTGTTAGTAAGTGTGGGTTTAGAACCTAGGGAGGGCCTTGGGATAAATCACATAACCATTGCAATAGTCCTGGAAAATCTATTTTATGGGCCATCAACCTGTCCTGGTGTAGAGGAGGACCAATTTATCTCCCACAAAGCTTAGAGTACGATAAATGGAAGAAACATATATAATTCAGACAGACAAAAACACCCAAACAAACTTGTGTTAAATGTTTCACATGAAAAGGTGAAGGTAGTGGACGGAGAATAAAAATCAATTTTAAGCTCTCCACAAAGGTTTGGAGCCCGCATTATTTGAAGATTATAGTATATTATTTTTAAGACAATCAGCCACATATTTCTAAGGAAGAAATAATTTTCAGTTTGGGGGGAAAAAAATTCACAAATAAATCTATTTATATTTTACAGTAACATGTCTGTATCAAGGGTCTGCTGTGTGTTGTTTCTGTGCTGGTTTCCCTGAAGGAGCTGGTGGTGGTACATGGCCAACCCAAAGAGGTTATAGAGATAAATCATTAGGAATATTGAAAAGCTGTCTGCCCACAGTCATGCGCATCCAGCTCTGGTGACCCTGCTTGAGCCAGGGTGTTGCACCAGGTGACCCCCAGATGTCCTTTCCAACCTCAACCATCCCGTAATTCTATGAACTGTAACCAGGACAAGGTTCTGGAACACAGCATAGTTATAGCCAGCTGAGCTGAAAGTCACAGGGACTGATGTTGGGTTTAGTTGCATTTGGTAAAAATCAGCATACAACATTGCTGTAGATGAAGTTCATTTGAATTCACAGTGTAGGTGACAAAGCTCAGTAATTGTCCCTTTTTTCCCTGAAAAATATGATCTCTATTTGAATAACAGCTATCTCTTCACTAAAATAGTCTTTTCATGTAATCACAGTCTTTTTGTGACTATTTAGCATTCCACTGGAAGTTAACTATTGAGCTAAATAACTGCAAATAGTGTGTGCAGAGAAGCCTTTTCTTTGACTGTTACAAAACGCAATCCCAAAATGTTTACTGGAGAAATACAACTTCACACAGACATTAGAAGCAAAATACTTGAGAAATGAGGTTACACGGTTGAGGTGAGGAGGGTGTGCTAGAGGCTGGGTGTGAGCCAAAGGGACTCGAGCAGGGTTAAGTGCAGATGGAGGAGATTCAGGGATGACAAGTGAAGCAGAAAGGGAAGAAGTGAGCTGGAGAAGAAAGAGGCCAAGGAAACAATAGCGAGGGGACAAACACTGGAGAGGATAAGTGGGGGGAAATGGGCTAGTATTTTATTCTTGGAAAAATACAGTTCTCAGACTACTGCAACTATTTGCAGATAACTTCAAATAGTTGTCAGTTGTTGATTTTTTTCTTGACTGACTGTCCCTGCTTCCTTTTCTCTTTAGAGAGGACTGAAAGCTTAGGACTGAAGTTCTCTTTCTGGAGAATAGAAATATTTGCTGGGAAGCTTCTTAGGCTTCTCCATCATAGCAAAAACTACACAAATCGGGTTTGCTGGTCAATCGAAATTACTATTTTGCTTTTCAAACCTTCTGAATACCCAACCTCTACAATATTTTTTGCACAGCATTAATAAATAAAACATCCACACACTGCCCACTAAAAAAAAAAAAAAATCATATAGTATTTAATTCACAAGGGAAAAGAAGAGGAAAAGATTCATCTTTTCACTTTCCTAGAAATTTCTTTCAACTCTCCAACACGATGCTGCCTCAGAGGTGTTCCTCCTCTCCCCCTCGAGTACTGAAGCTAGTTTCACAGACTGGAAACCAGATTAGCCTACAGTTTATCCATGGATAAGCACCAGCTTTTTAGGTGCCAGTCAGCACTTTGTCATGACAACACGACAATGTGAATGGTAACATAAGCCCACGGAAGACATCTGAGCTGAGGTAGCACAGCAATGTACCCGTTGTGTTTTGGAGAGAGATGCACTGGCACAGTCCAGCTGCCCTGGTGAAGAAGAAAGGGTACAAATGGAAAGAACCTCAAAGGGAAAGGAGAAGTTGAAATCATGGCAATGCTGCCTTTCTCTGAACACAGGTAGATACAGCATCCTTCTCAAGCACAGAGCTGCAGGGATGAAGGGGCACCACAGCAAGGCCATACCAGCAAGCCTGGCCAACCACCTGCCTCCACGAGCCATAACGTGATTTACAGGCAGGCAGAGCAGGGCTGTAAGAGCACCTGGATCCTCCCCAGCACCAGGGCAGGTCCCAGCCCTTACCCTGCCATGCCCCACCATGGACACACCTTGAACTGGAGCTGCCCCTGATGACAGCTGGCACCAGTGGGGAACTCCTGATGTACAAGTGGGGGTCAGCTACAAAGCCAGGTGAGTTATTCTGCCCTCTCTTCTCCTACATGAGCTGTTGCAGTAGGGACAGGATGGAACAGGCACACCAGCAGAACAAGTCCTGCAGGAACTACTTCTGGTCTCTTAGCCAGGCTGGCAGAAGGGGTGGGGGAACAACTCACTATGCCAATGTCTTCTGGTTTCCACATTCCCCATGCTCGAACGACATAATTCTGACCCCTTCCACAGAAAACAGCATCAACAGGGACTCCTCCTGTCACAAATCTGATTTTTATTATTTTAAATTAAAAACCACATTTGCATAATCTCTCACAGTCAGAATAGCAATATTTAAATTTTTGGATTAGTACTGGTCAGGGGATACAGACATTCAAAGTGTATCTTTATCTTGTCTCTCAAACAAAATGATTTATAGATTGATCTGACTGCTTGCTTTGACACAGTTCCTTTAACCATAACAACTTTCTGTTCCTCTAGTAGCAGAGATTTAGCATTTCAGGCTGAGTACATATGTTGGATAAGAACATAATCCTCAGCTCTGGGCATAGGAGCTCATGGTGAGAGGATGGCTCTGCATACAAATTGAGAGCACTGAGATGCAGAAAAGAAAAATACACTAAACCCTAATATGCATATTATGAAGGCCTTCTGGCATCAGAAGAAAGCATCAGTTATTTAGCTTGACATCTTTAGAAACAGAGGGACTAGAGCAGAAAAAAAAAGGAGAGAAGGAGAGAAAAAAAATGATACGACCTTTAGTCCAACACTCCAAGTGAAGACTTTGGATAAATAAGCACAGAGAAGGAACATGCCAATATGCAAAGAGGAAAAGATATAAATGTGAGTAGACCATTTCAGCAGAGAAACATCACAGAGCTCCCATTTTACTGCCATTTCTGACAGCACAGAGATGGATTTATCAGGGGGCAGAAGGGGACATTCCTCTTCCCCTCTATTAGCCTACTTAACACAGCACATGCATTCCTGGGTGCAGGGTGGAGGCACATCTCTGCAGTTCATCTGCTTCCTCTCACTCAGGCTGGGCTCATCTCCTAATGCAAAAAGACTTCTCATAATCATTGCAAAAATTCACACTGGCCATCCAGCAACTACCAGCCATCCCTCACACAGTACTGGAGGAACAGGGTGTAGCACGTCTGGACAAAAACATAAAGGATAAAACCCCAGGCATCCTCTGACACCACTAGACTTTTTTTACACTTGTAAAAGACCATAAAAAAACCAACAGGCTGTGGAAAAACAGTGTATATATGAAGCTCCTGTATCCACGTGACATGTAACTGTCAGGAAATTCCTGTTTTAGTAATCTAGAAACCTTCCAAATTAGTAATATCAGCTGAAATCACACATTTAAATTGTGCTGCAGGCAAGGGGCTCTGCAGCAGAGCTGTCCCAGCCTGGAGCCCATTCCCACATGCCTGAGCTCTGTTGGGCACAGCAGTGTGGGAAGCAACCTTGAGGTCTCCTCCTTCACATCACCCTCCCTGTGCAGGGGAGGCCAGAGTTCAGCATAGCTAAGCCTGGCTTTCAAAAAGAGTTGGGATTAGAGGACCAAACTTTCTAAAGGCACAGTGTGAGCACAGCTGAAGTGCCCCAGGCCATGCACAACACCTCAAAATCCCTTCTATTCATTTATTTTATGCTAAATATAAAGTGGTTCTCCTTTTTTTTTATATAAGCTCATCTGCTCCTGTGTAAGCTCTCTTTTCCAGGATATCTTCACACTCTCTGCTGACACCTTTTACTTCACAAGTGGTAAACACATTCCACACAATAGTCTTTCTTTCCAAAATAAATTAGACTTGGCATTGTAGGGTCTCCAGGGGAAGACCATTTTATTTTTCTAACAGATGACATTATGACTTGGGGTTTTTTTTATATATATATAGTTTTTTGAACTGTAAGATTTGCTTTTGAGTTATTCACTGGAAGATCTGACTTTATAAAGATGCAAGCAAAAGGCTTTTTTATGGTGACACTGTTTGGAAATTAGGATTCATGGAGAACTGAAAGATAGAAGGGCTGTAGAACAACTACCACATTAGGGACTTCTTAAACTTGAGGGGAGATTTTTTTCTGCTGGGGGTTTCTTGAGGGTTAAGGGTTCTGGTTTTGGTTGGTTTTTTTTTTTT
>VZRZ01002565.1:33701-45470 GCA_013398175.1 Climacteris rufus
TTTTTTTTTTTTTTTTTTGTTTGTTTGTTTGTTTTGGGGGGCGTTAAATTCCGTTTCCTGTAGTTAAAAAAACAAATATGTATTCTAGCATGGACAAGTAAACATCTAAAAGTATGAGCTAACATAACTCCAAGGCAAAAATCTGTGGAAAAAAACCAATGAATTCCCAAACTTATCCTCCTCTCCAGTGTTATAAATCAGTTGGAATAAAATGATAGTATGATGCAGAATCAGGCAGCAGAGCTGTAATCACAGCCCAAACTGTTCCTTTGGAGCTCATTAGTGTATTGAGTCCCTGTAATCTTCTATTGATTTTAGGAGCAGTTCTTCAGTTGTCAATACAAAAAAATATAAGGGAAATTTCCAGAAAAAAGATTCCATATATTCCCTTAAGACATGTATGTTTCCACCTTGGATTTATACCAGTTTCTGCAACTGGATGCAGTGATGACAAGATTCCTCTCCTCCAGCCCTAAGTCAGCCAGGACAGAGGCCAGTCCTACACCAAGAGCCTCTAATTCATATTGCTCACAAGTACCCCCAGGGTGAAGCTTTAATGGTTTCCTGCATGCCTAAAACCTAAGCTTGTAAAATATATGAAGTCATGGTTCTCTTCCCAGAAGTCTAGATCAGAAGAGGGGGGGGGGAAAATAGAGGAGGGGGAAAAAAAAAAAATCAAAAAAACCTTCTTGAGAACTATGAACCTGTGAATGTGCAGTGATGGCAGATACCTTCCTGACTCTGCAGAAAGCTTAAATTATAATTGAGGTACAATATAACATTAGCAGCTTTAAGAATTTTATCCTTGATATAATATTTAAAGCTTGAGCTTCAAGGCATTGATAAATGCAGGAAAACAAGCAGAGTTCAGCGTAAAACTTATGACTGTAACCCAGAGTTCGAAATTCTACAAAGAAAGATAGCCCAAATTATTTTAAAATCAATTTGCAAAATGACAGAACAGGTTAATAGAAGTGTCGTATGTTTTTTGTCCCAATTAATGATCATTAAAAATACTTAATTGACTGTCATTCCTCTCCTGTAGGGTCCTAGGAGATTGTCTAAAGACCTGGTGGAATCTCCATCCTTGCAGATACTCAAAGCTCATCCAGACACAGCCCTGAGTCCCTGACCTACTTGGCCTCACTTTGAGCAGAGGCTCAGACCAGATGGTCTCCAGACATCCCTTCCAGCCTAAAATACTGTAGGACTCTAAACTGTTACACATGTCCCTGTATCCTCTGAGATGCACACAGCCCTTCCTTTAGGCTACATTCTTTGCCATTTTGATGCCAAGAAGGGGACAATTCTGAAGCACCTGCTTTCTCACCAGACTCACTGCAATCTCTTGCTTTCCCCTCTGCCCCCTTTGTGTCACAGTTACCCTCTACACCCTTCCAGCTATGCAGTGGAGTGAGAAATATCAGCCTCATTGTCAAGTTAAAGCCATCTAGAAGGATAAACAAGCAGATACTTATGATGGTCCAGTAGCTCTCATATGCTTTAATCATATAACCAGCACTCTTAAAAGCAATAAATCCCTCCCTCTAGGGAAGGGAGGGAAAAAATTAGAAAAAAATCTTTCAGATAAAAATAAAAATGCTCTGATCAATAGATGACTTTTACTCACAGTACCTATTGACAATGAACACTTGATCCTATAGAATCTTTACAAGATATCATTACTAAAAGCCAATCTCCAAACAGGTCACGTCTAATAAAGATTAGCTACCAAATGCATAAAGGATGCAAAAATAACCTTGTACATAACTGGAACAGACAAAGCCGGCAAGATATGCTCTGGCACACTCCAAAATGCTTCTGTTTCTTTTCCATTTTATCTCCTAAACTCAATGTTCACAAACATGTTTTATTTGTGCATGAAATAACGTCATCTGTGACTATTCCGGTTGCACCAGTCCTGCTGGTGAGGCCATAGGGAAGGCATCCTGGCTCTGCTCCAAGCTGAGCAGTCATGCATCATAGGGCAGGCACTCCAGAATTTCTTTCCTCCACCTGGACACTTACTGATCCCCTGACTTGGGCTGTCCATCACCTCATGTAGTAATGCCTACCAGGAAAATGCTGGTGTCCGATAGATGGGCTGCTATTCAATGCATGGAGTTTGTTGTCCCTGCATCAACCATGATGTGTACCAGAGCCAAAGCTCCCTGGCATGTTGCTTTGCTGCCCTGGTTTCAGGTGGGATACAGTTAATTTTCTCCCTCATAGCTGCTACAGTGCTGTGTTTTGAGCTTAGTATGACAGTAATGTTGATAACACACTCATGTTTCAGCTAAGTAGTGCTTACCCTGAGTCAAGGACTTTTCAGTGTCTCACGCTCTGCCAGTGAGTAGGTGTCTGGGAGGGAGTCAGGACACCCATTAGTGTTATTATTACTGTATTCTACTTTATTTCGAATTTTCAACTTTTCTTATCTCAACCCACACCTTTTTCTGATTCTCCTCCCCCTCCTACCAGGCAGGGGGGCAGTGTCTGCATGGGACTTGGCTGTCACAATACTTTTGAAAAAGGCTCCTGCAAGCTTCAGGTCATTTATGACAAAATATTAAAAAAAATTAAAAAAAGGCACAAAACCCTAAATATAATATTTTTAAAGAATATTTGCAACATGCAGCAAATAGTGATACAGGTCCCATTTAAAGCTGTTGTTAACCACTGTAGTCAAAGGGCCAGAACTCTGCTTTTACTGTTATTGTCAATTCCTTTTGACTATGCATCCCTTTAATTCTTAAGTTTTAAACCAAACAGAAACACATTCATGCAGGAAAAAACCCAGACAGAACTCAATCTCTACAACTGCTCTCCATGTATATCTAAGAACATATCCATTTTTCTCTTCTTCATGTAAAGAACTCATGGGCTTTTACTCCACCGCAAGTTCCTCCAAGAAAGAGCAGCTCTCCTACTCAATATGTACCTTGGATTCATTGCCAGCTGTTAATTTGGCTGTGCATTTGCCCTTTAGAGAAGAACTATTCCAGACACCGATCTTAAATTACTTCTCAAATTTTGGTTCATTTCTACATTTCAGATTGTCATATTTTGAAGTGTTATTTCCATCTGTGTTATCACAGCTATGGCAGTCTACTGGTTTCCAGTTAACTAGGACAGTGTAAGTGGAAGGGTCTAGGAAGTAATAGCTGTGTTCCTATTTCACATGAGCTGAGCGGGATGAGGGTTTATGTCCTGAAATTCCAAGGCCCCAGATGGTCATTGGGTTTTGGTATTGCTTTGACTCAGTTAGCTGCTTAAAGAAAGATGGACAAGCTGTATTTTTCAGATCCAGATACAAGTATCTGGTATTGATGTAGAATTTGGTTTCCATCCATCCATGTATATGTTAATACTGCAATGCCAGTGACAGGAGCTGTAAGTTGAAACACGCATAAATCTGAACTCTTGTTTGAACAGCCCCTGAAATAATCAGAGGAAGAGAAAGAGGAAACTGATGACTCTGTCTGGAGCAGAAGCACTCCCTTCAGTTCCTTCTACACTGGCTTCAGCACTGGATTACAGCGCACCAATTCATACCCATACAGCTACTGTCTAAACAAGAAGGTTGCTCAACATTTATCTGATGGGGAGTTTCTTTAAGCTATCAGACTCTCAGATCCTGAAAATCAAACCCATCCAGTGCTCCCCAGTCTGCTCCACCACCACCACGTCACCCTTGGCTCTGTGCTCCGTGTCAGACTCCACAGCATCACCCGACTGAGCCTGCAGGTCTTCCCACCACAGCTCACTCCAAAGCCCATTTACAGCAGCATAAAAACATCAATTGACTTCACTTGGACTTTGGAGCCGTTCCCAGAAGCACAGTAGACTCTCTGATAGCTCCCAGCCTCCTCAGAATTAGAGGAAACCCCTCAGTTCTGGTTCCAGCTAACAGACATTGATGCTGCATATAAACAACAGGTGAGATGGCAAAATTATTATCCCCTATTCCCAGAGGGATATCCCTATTCCCTCAACTTCAGTGAAATGCGGGTGACATCATATTGGTATTGCCATTCTGTAGTATTCATTATTTCTCCCAATGCTGCTGAGGAAACCTGATGGGCCTTTGGAGCCTATGGAGTCTTGAGTGTGTTTTCAAAATGTTTAAAAATAAATAACCACTCTTGGTTTAACATGTTATTTTGTAATGCAACTGAGAAGTAATCTTATACCAGAGATCATTTTGAAATACACTTAGATATTCACCATGTATTCATTTCTCTTTCAGAAAATATCATAATTTTTCTTGTTGTATTTAATAACTGCTAGTTAATTATGCAGAATCCCATCCCATCTGCTTATTCCTTCACACAGTGAAATTAGAGGGCTTGATTCTACAGTCATTACTCACAGAAGGAGAGGCATTGATTTAATGGACTTCCCTGAAAAGGGATTACAGTATAGGATCCTCTGATATTGATTTTGTGACATCATCATCTTTTCCTCAGAAGCAGACACTGATGACTAAAGAAAATATCAGTACAAGATTAGGCAGAGGCAGCCAAGTTAGGGAACGAACCCCAAACCTCCTAATTTACAATAAGTTAACTGCAATAAAACATTAGTTATGTTCTCAGTTTCAAATACAAGCTCCCTTTGAAAAAAAATAAAATCTGAGTGATGTTTCTCTCTTTCATCTCTTGCCCTGCTTACAGTTACTTTCATGAAACTATTGTGAGCTAGAGCATTTTTGTAGGTTAATGGGCTCTCTTTGAAGGGATTAAAGTCACATTGATTATTAATTATTTTTTGATGTTTTAAACTGATGTAAATGTCCAGAAGCTCTGAAGAGCAACATCCTGTAGAAATCCATAGTGAATTTTTAAAAAAAAGTAACAAACAACAACAAAAACCCCTGTGTTCAGCTTCTGGGGGAGGCAATTGTGACTTCTGTTTGGAAGGTGTACCACTGCTTGGAGAATACCAACAACTGGCATATATGATAATAATTTCTAAGTTATCTAGAGCATCCTTATTTTGATGTGTCTGTCTTCCAGACTTCAGGCAGAGTCTGCAAATATTTTGCATACAGAACAAAGCTAGGCACAGCAGTGCTAAGCAAATAATAAATAAATTAATTTCATTGCTCTTGGAAAATGTTCATTTTTTTTCCTTATATCTGCCTTGCAACACTTTAGAAAAACACTAATTAGCATTCTTTCAGTGCTTTTTTTTTAATTTCCCACCAATTCTCTCTACTGTTCTTCACCACATTTAATAGGACGTTGAGGTTTTTGGTGTGGGTTTTTTTGTGTGGTTTTTTTTTTTTTTTTGTTTTTTTTTTTTTTTTTAGTGTTTTATTTGCTTTTTTCCCTTACTAAAATTTAACCTTTCTTTGCCATTTGTAAGTGGAATGAGACCACTCCTTCTCATTTAACAGATCAGCAAGGGATAAAGATTTTCCATGTTCAAATGACTTCCATATGAACAAATAGGAAATTATCCAGAATAGCTGTGGTGCAGATAACAGACAAAAAAAAAAAAATCAAATTACACAAAGGGAACAAGACAACTGGAACTGTCTGTTGCCTGCTCCAGGGACTCCTCTTAGCCTTGCAGAACAGCAGAATCTTAGCTGATTCTAGGGGATGTCTCAAGGAAATCACTGAAAGCCCTTAACTTGAAGGACTTGCTGATCTGATTGATACCTTAGTCACTGGGACCTACCTCTCTTATCCCAAAGATTTGGCCTTCACATGATAGAGTTGGAAGTCAACAGAACTAATTTGAGAACCTGGAGGTTTATAGCACACAAAGGAGGTACAGCTGTTCAAACTCTTCTGACAAGACTAGAAGGCCCTTGTCTCAACAACCTAAAAAAGCACTCAGGCCAAATCATTTCAAAATCACAACTGAGATTGACAGGCAACTTTATCTGTTTTTACCAGAGAACTTAAAAAGGAATTTAGGATTTTTATCCCCCAAGAGGTTCATGTCTACCAAACAGCTACCTCATGTTAAATCTCTGGCTGACATAGAATAATAGCTCAGAGTTGTTTACTTCTGTTATCTCCTTCAGCTCCTCTGAAGGGCTCACTCCTTGTACTTAAATATCACGCTCACATATTGCCATCCCAAATATTGTTTTCTGCTCAGTCACAGTGCCTATCCCATATATTCTCATGTCTGTGCTGCCACCTCAAGAGCAGGACACTAAAAGCTCAGTGTATTAATTCCCTTAAAACCTCTCCAGCTAGCTCTCCTCCCTGTTACTGTCAGCTGTGTCACCAACTTTGCCATCACCAACGCTTACTGTAAAGCACTTCTTCCCTAAATACGTGCACACAACAGGAGAGAAATTGCAGAGCTTGCCATACTCACTCCAGCACAGCCCTGGTACAATGTGTTATCTTTATGGCAAGCCAGACATGATGCATATCATTTTATTTCAGGAACTCCATTTAAAAGCCACTGTAATTTCCCAGCATAAGAACGAAGGAGTTCCAGAAACGGAATGCATCATGTTTGGCTTGCCATAAAGATAGCAAATTCCTTCCTTAGGAGTTGCTCCCTTCACTGGCAGCCATTCATTCAAGATTACACAGTGCTATGAAAAGCAAGGTAACCTTTCTGTTTCAAGTATTTCCCATTCTCTATTCATCTGTTATACTACATATGTGGCAGCTAGCATATGCTGCCACACTTCTCTCATAAAGAATTTCCTCTTTTCAACCGTACTTTGATAGAAGTCTAATAAAAAATTATAGCATTCATTAAATGCAAAACGTTTAATAAACCAGTCTCTTAATTTTTATTAGTACACTCAATGGAAAAGGCAAATAATTTTAAAGAACACTTAGAAACGAACTTAGCTATGAGCATTTTAAGTTCTTCAGCAAATAGACCTGTTTTCAAAGGTTTATTTTTTTGACATTTATTGTCCTGACCCATATGCCTAAGTAAAAAAAAAAAGCTCCCTTCTCCAGAGCTGAGACTGTCTGGTAAAATAAGTCTCAAGGCGGATTTACACAAGACTCTGTTCAGTTTAGCATTCATTCTGAAGCTCTGTAAGGTCATCTCATGATCTGCCTGGATTGCTCTGTGTGGTGACAGCAGAAATGCAGAGATTAGTGGGATTCTCAGGTTCAGCCAGCACTGCCTGAGAGGCCTCTAATGAATTGCCACGGGATCACCTCAGGTAAGTCTTGATTCAGCACAGCCCATCTCAACCTGGATGAGAGATCACCCTTGAGTGCAGCTTCTGACCGAGGTGATACAACCTCGAAATTGCCTTGCTGACCTTGTGCAATTTGAGTCTGGGGCTCATAACTCCTGTGGGCATGAAAGATCTTTTCTCAATGGTCCACTGTCATTTCATCACAATGAAATTTGCCAAAGAGTAATAGAAGACTCTTGTTCCACTGGCAGAGAAGGGTTTACAGGTGCCTGCTACAGTTCCTAAACATGAGTTGGCACAAGGATCCTCTTCTTTAGCTTTGCCCTCTAGAATCACCCTGCTCTAGGTGTAATCCATGAAAATGATGAAATGAGAGAGAACATGACTTGTAGAAGTTTTAGGCCAAGAATGACTACTCAAAATAAGCTTTTTTAAAAAGAAAAGTGTATGCTCTTCCTGGGAGGATGCTTTTACCACACAGCCTGGATAGTCCCAGACTAATTGTAGGCAGAAAAGACTGTTCAACCTCAGTAGTACCTCTGGGCCTGTCCCATCATGAGGAATCCTTACATTTGTTTTGCAAACAAAAATGTTAACAGGCTTTTGGGTTTTCTTCTATTGTGATACTAGTAGGACATGACCATGAGAAAAGAAAAAAACCTTGTCTCAATAAGAGCTTCAGCCACCATCTCATGAAGAAAGAAGAGGTGCCAAAAGGACTCCACAATAAAATTCAAATTATGTGTTCATTGCTTTTCCCAGCAGGAGAAAACAGCAGTGACGCACTGGGGCTTTCAGCTGTGAAATCAGCCTCTCTCTTAAAAAGGTGTTTCCCACAGAAAAGGGCAGTATCCTGACAGTAAGGCTTTTGCTTCAGATTATTAAGTGAAGATGTGGATATTCTTCAAAATTACACCAGTAGGAGTAAGATCAAGCTGAGCAAAGTCTTACAGAACCTCAATCTCTTTGAGTATCTTGGTCCATGTAAACCTGAACTGAGACTTCACTATGATGCCAAAATACAGAAACTGATGTAGCACTGGGCAAAATTCTACCCTGCTAGACACAAAATGTCCTTGCTAAGAGAAAAAAGAGGCTGTTGCTCCTTTATTTGAAGAGCACATTTAAGACAGATATACAAAGACTTCAGTCTCCTGGAAATAAAAAATGCATTATTTATTATTTTACTAACAGAAAATTTTCCTGAACAGTGTCATCGCTCCTATTTAGCTCAGACATGGAATTACTGTGACAACCAGCTTTCTCGTTATTTTCCTACTGAGAGCATTGGTCAAATATACTGGGGATGTAAGAGATTGTGAACGATGTCCCAGCACCAGGTTTGGCTTGTTCACGATGCTTTTGTCTTCTAATTAAGCTTTATGTTCTCCCACAGCAATAATACAACAAGGTAACCTTAAATCCCACACGTGCAAGCTACAGCATTGGACATCTGACAGATCAGTGACATAACCCAGAGCAGAACTTCAGCTGGCTAAAGCTCAGTATGGTCAGGATTAAGGGGAAGTTATTGGGTTGCAATTACAAAAGATGGGAAATATCAGTCACTGAGATCGGGGAATGTGTCTACTTTTTATTCTTCTTTATTTAGCTGAAGCACAGCTTTTCCTTTGGGCTGTAATCAGGCATGCCTTTGCCATGCCAAAATAAGATGATTACAAAGCAAGCTGCTAAAGATTGTGCCTTCCAGTCATTCTGGCTGAAACAAACTGACAGAGAAGGCAGATCCATTGCAAAACGGCAATATATTAAGAGATCCTTACAACAGCATGGTTGGAGTCTTTTCTCTGAAGCAAGACACACAGCCCTGCTCCTCTCACAAGTTCTGTAAATCCATATTAATGTCTGAGCTCACATACAATGCCTTTCTCATGCTAATTTCTATATTAGCCATCACATAAGAAAACTACTGAAAAAAAAAAGAGAATGATAAAGGTTCAAGATCATCTTGCTGTATTTCCAAAAATAATATTATGGTACTACCCTGGAGCAAAGAAAGCATTCACACCACACTGTGAAAGAAGGAACTAAATATTACTAGCCCATGGGCAACCATATCAGGCACATGGAATACAGTGGGCAATACCCCTGTTTGATCTCCTCTTGTCACTGACCCCACCAACAACCTCAGACGGCATCAGGAGTTGGAATGAGTTGGCACTATTACTTTGCGCCATGAAATAATGACAATTGGAAGAGAACAGAAAACGTGCTCTGAGCAGTTTTTTCACTGTGCAAAGTCTGCTGATGATTTTACAAATTGCCAGATGGGCATCAAGGCCACATCAAGCAGATTTAGTTTAGCAAGTGACATTTGGGCTGCTAACACTGAAACAGCAAGCACACAGACATCAGTTTTGCCTGTCTTCAGATTCATCAGTTCAATGCCACTGCTTTCTCAACAACATTAACTTCCAGGTGAAGCACCAATTTAATAAATTGAGGCTGGTTAATTTTAGTATTGCTTCAACAAGCTGGCAGAAACAAACAGCACAAAACCAGGGAAATGCCTTGTTTTGAAATTAGTTCTTTTCAATTACTTGTCATTGAAAAGAACAAGCATATCTTAAACACAACTCAGTGAATTTCAGGCTCAAGAAAATGGTCCTATTGCAGTGATCTGAGACAAGCACTGTTCTTGCTTCCCCAGCTTCTCTCCTGTAGCCACATTTGCTTTGACTGTCTTCTGAAGTCTCAGTTCTCTTGCTGTAGTGTCTAATAATAATGCACAAGATAACTAATTACAGTGGACTTGCTATCCAACCAGTCATCATCCAGTCACACAGGGTGATACTGAGGCACCTCTATCTGAAGCTGCAGCTTTACCTTCTCTTACACTAGATAATTCTGCTAATGCTCATCAGCTTTCTTTGTCTTTCTAGTCCTGGGTTTATTCAGCTGAGCTCTGATGGTTATTTTCCAACAGAATGAAAACCTGAGGCCTTAGCTACCTTCAAACCTTACCCAATTTCTTGAGATTTATTCTTTATCTAACAGGTATAGTATTATACATATTTAAACTACCTATTTTCTGTCTTACTTTGCCACAGTAGTGCTAGCAAAAAAACCACACCACAAAAACTTTTCTTTTTTTTTTTAAGCCAGGACAGAGTAATGTACATTCTCTAAGTGTGGGATAAAATAGCTACTTAAAACTGTGTGCTACGTAAAACTGTGTGCACTTCTATATTTGTTATCAAACTAGAAAATCCATCTTTCTGCTGGGCCATAGCATCCACAGACTTACTTTCTTTATTTTTATATTTTTTTAAACTACCAAATCTCAGGGAACAAAAATTTTGTCTGTATATTAACATTTTATCTTGCATAAATGTATGTTTCAGCAGTTATGAAAATGAGACAGCTGACAGTTGACTACTATATGTGAACAGATGCTATGAAAGCTTCCCTTTAAATAGTTCTGTCAATGCAATGTCAGTTTTAGAAGCGACACCACTGCTGTTCTAGGACATGATCCTGCAAACTCTTATTCACACAGGGAGTCCTGATGATTTCCATAGAACATGTACATTTATAAGGCTCTGAAAGGTCAGGTCCTTAGCTGCAGAGCTCTACTTAACAGCGACTGACAAATATACAACAAAGTTTTTAGTAGTGCCGAGCTCTGTTCTTTAGGGCAATGACATTTACAGCCAGCAGTATTCACCTAAGCAGTACATACGTTTTCTTTTATAAGTTACACGAAAGATATTAAGTACGCTTAAAAAACCATTAAATGAGTGAAAGCGTAAAGATAAAAAATGTCATGTGAAACCAAGCTTGCAGTATTAGGCAGAACTTTGAAAAATTAATCTGCCGAGAAGATAGGCTGAGCCTGAACATAGCACGGCGCTGATCAGAAAAGAACCGTTCAATTGTGCCACGATCAACCCAACGCGAGACACGAGCCGCCCCTTTGTTAGCTGCATCTTCAGCAGCGGGGTCCTGCGCTGTGGGGGTACGCGGGGTGCAGGAGCAGCGCGCCGGGGCCGGGGCAGCCCGCGGCCGGGCGGTGCTGAAGGACAGCGCGGCGCTCCCTGCATCGGCCCGGGGCAGCGCTCCCCAAAGCGCCACCCCGCCCCTCCCGCAGCACCCCAGCCGAGCAGCGGGGAACTTTGGAGGGGCAGAGGATGAGGGTGGCCCCGCTCCCTCGGGCTGCCGGCACTTTCGGGGCGATGTGGGCGAGGGAGCGCGTCCCGCCCCGCGGCACGGCGGGCAGGGCTGCTCCCCGCCGCTCCCCGAACGCACAGGCGCATCCCCGCGGAGCACAAAGCGGGGACAGCGCGGATGAGCCCCTGCCCCGCCGCCCCGCGGGAGAGGCAGAGCGGGCACCGCCAGGGGCCGTGCGGGGCACGGCGGTCCCGCCGGGAAGGCACACAAAGGAGGCGCGGAGGGGGCTCGGTGCCCGCGGGAGGGGGGGCCCGCACCCCTCCCTTTCCCCGGCACTTACCTTCAGCAACACAAAGAGCCAGAGGAGACAGGAGCGGGCCCCCGGGGCCCCCCGCCGGCGGCGGTCGGGCATCGGGGAGGACGGCGGCCGCGGCCCGCGGGGGCGGCCGGGCAGGAGGGGCTGCTGCTCCTCTGCCCCCGGGACCCCCGGCTCTGCCCCC
>VZRZ01002565.1:50277-90202 GCA_013398175.1 Climacteris rufus
CTGCCGCGCAGGCCCGGGGGAAGGACCAGCACCGCACGGGGAGGGAAAGCAACCGGCACCATGCGGCGGGGAAAGGACCCGACGGTCCCGGCCGCAAGCCGTGCCCAGAGGCACTACAACAATAAAATGTGTCTCCTTCTTAAACGTATTCTCACTTAAAGCCCTTTCAGTTCAATGACAGTAATGGATAAAACAATAACAAAAACAAGTGCAAAGGGTGGCTAGAATAATGTACATGGGTTGGCACTTACATGTTCAAGTGCAAATTTATCTTAGCTTTCAGTTTGATAAGTATGGGCCCTGTGACTTTTAAACGTATGTCCCACAGCCCCCCTAACAAACAAGTTGTCAGTTTTTTAAAAAATCTGTCTTTTCATAACAAGAATGATTGACACACTTCAGATGTGCAACCTGATCAACTTCCAGAAGCTTATTAGTCTTTCAGTGCAAGAGAAGCAGTGAACTACACAGCAAAAGGTCATTTCCCTTTTTAAAGTAGTCAGAAATCTGTCTTTGCCATTGAATCTTTTCCTCATAAATAAGTTTATGAAAGGTTTTGTCTGATATTTTTCCTTTCACACTGTGAAGTGTTCCAGTGTTCACTGAAATGATGTATGGAGAGGAATTGGGTTGGTTTTTGTGGCTTTTTTTTTTCTCAAAATGGAAGCAGTAAACATACCCATAAGACCGATGAGATTGCTTAACATTTAAACAGTGTGTGCCATTTTCATTTATCTGCCCTAGGGTATCTGGATGTTATAGGGTGTCCAAGAAACAGATCAAGTTCTGTGAATAAAGTTTTATACAAAAAAAAATTCATATGTACATTTCTAGTGAGCTATTAAGTATTTGACCAGCCCTGCCTGTTATCAGGAACTGTCTCTTTTACTCTTATAGTTCTCCCTCAAGCCTCAGCAGATATGGTTGATAAAAATTATAAATCATTGCAGCTTCTAACTGTTCATATTTTGTATTCTAGCCTCAATGTTCCCTTCCAGGTAAAACTTGCTTCTCCATTCTTGTCTATGTGCAGGCCAAAGACACACTCACTGAAGAAAGGAGGAGGTTGTGAATTTCTGACTCTTTAGCACCTTCTACAGCCATATAAGTTAATAGGGGAAAAAAAAATCAAGGGTTTTTTTTTTTTTTTTTTTTTTTTTTTACTGCTTAAGATGGGTACATCTTTCTGGGGGTAATCCTCAGTAATTCAACTGTACTTTATATTGTGGAACCATCCAGACTCTTCATCAAAACAAACAAACAAAACAAAACAAAACATAAACAACAAACTCTAGAAGAAAGATTGAGCTCCAGTCATCCACAGACTTTAGCACCTTTCACCTCTAAATTGTACTGACTTTCTCTGACCCTCAGAGGCTCTATTGATTCACAGAAATCTGAGTCATACTTACAGGAAACATTTCTCACCCCAGAAATTTACTGTAGAAGCTGAAACTTTGCACAGATAACATCTGTCTTTTCTTCCCTGGCATCTATGCTAAATTTTCTCTATCTTCATGGTGTGGGGGTACCATATCCCAAAATAAACCTGCATGCCTTAAACAGTGCCTTTTCACTCCCATTTCCCAAATGGCATCAATAGGCAGCCTTTTTGAATTAACAATAATTCTTTTTTCCAATGCAAAGATATTATCTTCTACACGTTACTTCCCAAATGCAGGCATTAAAGCATTTTTCAAAGGAATAGGAATAGCTGTCCCCCCCGACTGCGCAGGTGAGGGAAGTGTGGAGCTCGTGTGCTCTATAGTATCAGAAAACCCCAGCTGATCAATCAGGCAACAACACCCAACTAAAGCAGCCGGTCACGCCATTTGATTAATTGTGCCAATTACTGGGTACTCAGAGTAAACAATTTCAAAAGCAACCCAGGGTGGAAAGTGGGCCTGCAGCTATGTGAGAATGGGGAAAAAATTGCTTGAAATCGTAAATATATTCATAAAAATCCCATTTCATTCACTAACAATTTACTTCCTAGGGGGTGAATTTCATTCAAAGGAGAGAGAGAAAAGAGAAGATTCAGCAAATATATTATTGGCACAGTCAGGTATTTTAATCACCGAGGAAAGTGGGTTGGCAGGGTTTAAGAGAATTTTACCTATTATATGGAAATAGCAAGAAAATATGTAGATTTACCAGCTAATAAAAAATGTTTGGTGTTTAATCTAAATCTTTAGTATTTCAATATCTCAGGGGTAAAAAAGTCTGTTAAACACAAAGAACAGGATGATGCAGGATTTTTTTTTCATTTCCGCCTTCCTGTACATTATATGTGGGCTCATTTCAGAGTAATTGAAAGAAGATGTCCAAGAGTAGGAAAGGAAACAAATTTTCAAACATGTTAGAACTTCTCTATAAAATTTCCCCTCCATTTTTAGACCCACTACACACCTGTTTGCAAGATCTTAATTAAAAATAGCCTGCTTTCCTTTTTCATTATCTCTCACAGTCTATCCAGTTTACATAAATTAGCACATTAATATGTCAAATACATCAATTATGAACTAACTCTCACACTAATAGGATTTGCATTTTTTACTCCAGCAGATATAGGATGCCTTAGTTTTTTGCAAAGTAATTGAATTGTGATTTATATGATCAGTCAGCCAACTGTTTTTCCTACCATGACTTTCCCCTCCAAGAATGCTCCTTCACAGTTCATATAGGAAGAGCTGGGTGTGAAAATATTCCAAGACCGCAGTTTGCTGGGCCTACCCTGCCATCTTGAACAAGCTCTTAAATCAGAAGAAAGGCAACAGACCTGAACAAGGCAGCCAGGTAGCTGTGCTGTCAGGGCAAGTTAGGAGAAGCTGAGCCCTGAGTCTCTGTCTTCAGCTGAAATCACCATCAGCAGCTCTTTCTCCAAGCTGAAATATCAGATGGGGCCAGCATGAATCCCCTGAGCACATCTGTGACCTTCTGGCCCCTTGGGCCAGCAGTCCCTGCCTGTGCAGGTGTTCACGCCCCACCCAGCCCCACCAGGAGGATGCCAGGCAGGTTCGTGTCCACCACCAACCACTGAGCAACACCAATGGGATGAGGGATGACAGATCACTCTGCCTGAGCTCTTAGTTGCTCTACCATGACCAAAATCAATATGTGATTTCAAACAACCTGTTTGCCTAATGCTGGATGAGGACAGAGGATAAGATCTCATGGCAGTGAAGTTGACCCAGGTCAGATGGGGACAGTTGAGGAAGAAGACAAGTGCCTGTCCTCTCCCCATGAGGCATACTCCTGCTGCTGTCCTTACCCAGTCCCCCTGAGTGCACAACAAAAACTATGCTCACCCAATGCTCAAGGTAGAATAACAGATAAGACGACACCCATTGCCCAAATTGAGCAGAGGTATCCACCTAGTAAACTGGGGGGGAAGTACTCAGTTACGGACTTCCTATGTCCTAAAGAAAACCATGTGACACTCTGAGTTTACTACAAGGCAGAAAAAGTTTTACAACCAAAAACTCCCATCAGTTCTGAAGAGAACCCAAAGTTTGAGCTGACAAAGACTAACTACCATATTGTTTTCTGCCCTTACCCACAGGGTGGCATTGAGTTCTACTGAAATAGTATGGGGAAATATACTTCAGAGGCATTTCAGAGCCTCAAGACTAGCAGTCTCCAAGTCAGGGGAGGTGGCAAAAAAAAAAATCCATCACTCCTAGCACTGTTCAAAAGAGTCCCTACATTAGCTTAGCCAAGGTTATCAAACCCATGACAAATATGGGGTTCACTTTCTTAAGCTTCCAGACAACCCACAAATCTCAAAGTGCCAAATGAACTAAATTGCTATGAAATTAGAGTCATACAAAACTACATGCAACAATAAAACCCAGAACAATCTTCATTTCCATGGCATTTTTGTCATAATTAAAAATATTCATAGAGCTTTACAAAGCATGAAATTACCTTGGCAATTCCATATCCTAGAGTAGAACCTTGGCATTAGCTTGGGATAAAACTCTGGGGCCCTGGGAGGCTGCACATTGCACATCAAACAGGCATCTAGAGAGCTGCTCAAACACGTGCCCAACGCCTTGTGAAACCGGAGGCGGCTACGGAATGGCTGGAGTGGCCCAGTGCTTTTGGACAAGACAGCTCTGACATTTTCTGCCAGCCTAGGAAAGCTGCACAAAGCAGGAGGTAGATCAATAGCATAGAAAACATCAAAATGACATTATGGGGACTTTGAGAGAGGTAATGTGTTTCCAAGCATAATAGCTTCAGCTGCAATAATTACATGTGGAGCTTTGCTCAGCCTGTGCATGGCAACAGCCCCTCTGAAGTAGGCTGCTGGCTGACATGACCCAAATACATGCAGAGGGCTAAAAACCACCAAAAATGAAGGCACCTAGGTACATTGACTCCCAAACTTGGAGTCTAACCAGACGCAACTAACAAAGGGTGATGTTCACAAGATTTGATATACCTTACATTTTTATTTGGCAATAGAAGTGAAAACGTGGAATTCATTTGAAATGTGGGAAGTGCTGTGACTGCTGTCTGACAATGGCTTGCTCTGTTAGAGCATTACATTCCTGTAACAAATGTCTACTCAAGTCAAGGGATCAGTTTCTAGGAGAAAATACCATTTATTCAGTGTAAAAGGTTTAAGAACTCAGTCCATGGAATTCATGAGGTCAGGCTGAAAATAATTCCCATATGTCTCAAAGTTTTAGGGTTCACACCCATTTTTAACCCATGCTGATGTGGCCAGAACAACACACCCCCCACTGTCCAAGTCTCATTAGATATTTGGTCCCAGGAATTTTACTCAGGTCTGCTCCTAACTTGGGGAGCTTGATGACCTTGGACAGCTTGAAATTAAGAGAACTTCATTATTCCAGTAACACACATAAATAACAGAAAGGTACAGGTACATGCTGGGGTTCAGTTTACCAAGACATAGATGTAAGTAACCTTCTTCAAATGTTTGACCATGAAAGCCCTTGCTAAAAACAGAAACAACTCTTCAGTTTCTGTCCCATCACTGAGTGAAACAACTAATGTTGTAATATCAAGGTGGATTTGAATGCATTGCCATCAAAGTAATTACATTTGACAGAGATGAGAAATGGGATCCTGTTATATGTGGCAACACACTTTATTACAAAAAATCAGACTGTGCTAGAAAAAAACACAACACAACATATTGAGGTCAACTGAAATTACTGTTGAAAAGAGGATGAAACTAAAATGACAGACAACACCCAGATGAAAACACAGATTTTCAGGATAATATTCAGTGCATTCTAAGTCTCAGAGACTTATCTGCAAGATTTCTGTCAATCATTCTCAAGGCACTGATCCATCTGACCTGAATCAAGGTATTTTATCATTTTAAGGTGCAATATTGATTCAAGTAGTCAACATGACAGTAATCAGAAAGGTGAAGCTAGTTACTATGCTGGAAACAAGTTCATTGTTGCAATGATAGGGGAAAAAAATTGCTGGACTGAGTAGGCACAAAGGCTGAAAATGCCTGTTCTCTTCCAAAAGTTTCATGAGCAGAGTAGACATCAAAAAAACACAAGAAAGCCATGTTCTTATCACTGGGTTGGAAGTAATAATAACATAAAATATTTTAGGAAAGGAGATAACAATGGAAGCGGAAATCAATTGAAAAATTACTAAGATGATCATCCATGCAGAATACATACAGGTGGAATTCTGAAGTGATGCTTCCACTGAACAAGCCCTCATCCAAAAACATGATCAAGCAAAAGCATGGCAGAGAGTGTGAGGAGTAAGCAGAACTCCTGTCTGGTAGCAAGGCACTCAAATCCCCCAGATTTCAAACGAGACACGGGTGCTGCTGTAGCCTGACGTGGCACAGGCACAGAGCAGGGGCATCGCATCAGCTGCTCAAATACTTGCTTTTGCCCCTCTTTCCCATGTACAGGGCTGTAAGAATCCAACACAAGAATCTCAAATACCCTCTTTTGCCAGACTGTTTTGCATTAAAAACGCCTCTCTTGTCACTACCAATGCATTACCTGGACACACCTGTACAAATATTGCTGTCGTCTATGGATTTCATGCTTTCTACCCATTTACACCTCTGTTTTAGTCTTATTTTTATTCCCTATTCGTTAAGTAAGCTGACCTACTTAATCACTTTTTCAGCTCCACTGAGTACCACATATTAGTGTCTGTTAAAGTCAAAACATGCTGCAATTTTTTTTATTTTTCTGGCACGTTCTCTGCACTTATAAAGCAAAATAAAATCCTCAAATGGGAATAGCATCAGTAACCAGCTATTTTTAGTCCTTTACACGCAAATCTGTAAATTATTAGTGCACCAAACCAGAGCCTGACCCGCTCCCCATCACATGCACTCTAAGCTCCCCAAGATGTCTCAAAACACCTTTTCCAGTCTCTGACAGCACCCCAGGTTGTAAGACATTGACCAGGACCACTTCAATGGGACCTTTCCTGTTGTGGCTTTATCAGGTACTTCTCTCCTGGTCTAACTTAGCAGACAGAATAGAAAGGAAAGCAGAGCAAAGCATACCGGAACTCGTATAATGGGCAATTGCTATCTTGATAAAACTTAATTAATATCCTTTTATGCAGCTGATTCCCCTCCCACCTCCCTCCCTGTGAATCCAAACAATTGCAGGACAATAAGGCTCCAGGGAGGGAAGAAAGAGTTCATGCAGCAGTCTTTCAAAGCCCAAAGAGTCCAGCAGTTTGGTTCATGATTTCTGACATGGTCTTGGGGACAGCATTTTCCTTCCATGAGGTTTAGCTTTCTTTGGCAGTAGATAACTTACACAATTATTTTTAATACTTGTTGGACTTGTACAATGAGCTCCAAAACAGCTTGGCAGGTTCAATTTAGAATTCTGTTTCACTTAGTGACAATGCAATGCATTGCACTCCTTGCCAAACTCTAAGGATTAATAGGTAGCCTCACCTTGCATTTTGGACTTTTTGGTTTTACAAATCCATGTATCCCCACCACCCGAACAAATACATATATCCCAAACCACCATCCCCATCTATCCCTTGCACTAAACCAAGTTTCAGGGGGATTCAGAGGACCTGTACCCAGGGAGAGAAGAAAGGTGAGTGGACATCGTGGGAAATAACACACAGTACAATTCCACTATCTAAAAAAATTTGGGTTGTCTCAGGGTGGGAGGCAAAGATATTGTTCATTCTGATCTCCTTAGCATATCATTTTCAGGATCTCGCATTCAGATCTAACACCTTTCAACTTTACGAAAACCTTCATTGGTTATCCAACCCAAAATCTCTCTACAGCTGGGGAGGACTTTCCAGCTGCTACTTCAGCCCTTCTGTCAGCTCCTTCTGCACAATTTTTGCAGATCTCTTACTATTACTACATGGCCTCCCCATGATAATTTTATGCTTTGCTCTGAGGAGATAGGAAGAGCAAACTGATTAGTTTCCATAATCATATGAGCTCCCAAAACTAAATTCAGGGAGGAACCTTTCTCACCCACTGTGAGAAAGTGGCAACCAGTAAAAAAAACATATATAAACATATATAAACATACATGAATATAAACAGTAACAAGAACAGCCAGATATATGACAATCACTAACAGAACTTGTTCAGTCTTAGCACTTTGAGTTAGAGTAGTCAGCCATTCTTTTGAAACCTCTTCATTTTTAAAATAAGTTCATTTGTTCTATGTGTGTGTGTGTTAGAGTGGTCCTTAGTGAAAAGGAGATTGCTCTCTACTTTCTTGCTTACCATTCTAGCATCTGAAGCCACACCTGCTATTACAATCATTACAAGGTTCTGCTAGGATGGTTGACTAATCTAGGAACAACACTGTTGGTAACGCAGTTCTGGAAATACAAAAAGATAAACCACTTAATGCATTTCACTTTAGAATTTCACCTTTTGTTACAGTTCTTAATGGATTTACTGTTTATTATATTGTTCAATACAGTTCCTCTGTGACTAGTTTTTGTCTGAGGCTAGTTTTCTTTACGTGTAAGTCTCACAGCTGTGTGGGTAATCAGCAGTCTTTCCCACTCCTGCTTCAGAGGCTTTCATTTCACCTCTGGATGTACACTCAGTCTGGTGAGGAAATACTTGAACATTTAGAGTTATTACTAGGACACCAAACTTTCATGGTGAAAAAAGCATTTTTTATGCAACAGCAGTTCTGCCCCCAGCATCTGATGGCAGCCAAAGCTTAACACTCCCTGCTGACAGAAGCAGGAAGAAAAACTAAGAGCCCTTGTGTGACAAGGTCAGTTTGGAGGTGGCATCTGGCAGACCAAGGCCAGCCAGAGCCCCAGTTCCTGGCAGCTTTTGTCTGGGAGAAATCCTGTGCCGTTCGGAAATTTAGGGGGCGGAACCCCACTTTTGGCCACAGACAGCTGTGGCCTAATGTGGGGTTCTGTTACATCCCAGTCACTTAATATTAGGCCTAAACCAAAATTCTTTTGCTCTGGTTCTACGCAAAGAAAAAATTAAACCAAATATTCTCAAGAGGTAAGGAATCTCACAAATTTTTTTGGCAGAGTATAGAACATAAAGGAAAAGTGGCAAAACAGTAAATGGTATGTAACATCACTTATGCCAGCATAGACTTAACCCATTGAACACAAAAAACGTTATAACCCATTCGATGCTATGTTCTGTGAGAAAGTGGAAAAAGAACAAGAAAGGGAGGAAAACGGAATGATAGGAAGGATATAGAAAACCAGACACAGCTACCAACTCCTGGGTTCCTACAATATAATGCTCCTTAGTGAAGGCAGAGGGAAAGGAAGCACTGGCCTTGTGTTGGGGCTTCTTAAAGCCTTGGCCCATTCTTGGGCCTGCCTCCCAGGTGGGACTTCTGGTGTCTGAGCCACTCAGGAGTGGGTAAAGTGATACTGAGGGCTTTCTCTAGTGTCCCATGATTGACAGGTGCTGCAGGGCTGGGGGTGCACTAATTTTTAGCATGAGCTCTCCAATAACTCTGAAGTGTTTGAATGTTAGCATCAATGTCATCAAGTTAGCTTAATTTTCAATAAAGATGCATAAAATTAAAGCACTATCAGATTATACTTTGTTTTCATACACTTTAACCTACACCAAACAATACTGTGACTTTCATTTTAGTGTGGTAAAGGGCTCTACAATATTAATTAATTAAGCCTTAAAATCCCTCTCCCTGTCAGGAAAGTCTTATTATCTTCATTAAACAGATAGGTAAGCTGGACTCAAACTGTTTCTAATGACTTGCCTGACTCAATGACAAATCCAGGAACAGAGCCAAAAAGTTCACTTTCACAATTCTTTCTGCTTTATCACCAAAAACCATTCTCTGACTCTGGGTAAGCACACTGGAACTGCCTCAATATGCGTAGTTAGCTATGTACGTAAACAAATTTCACTGTATTTCTCTTTTGGTCTTCTATAAGTAAAGACTCCATCAAGTCATGTTCTAATTAATACAGGAAGATGGTCAATATAATATGTTGACATTAAAGCTCATATTTTCTGATAGTATAAGCTATCTCATTAAATGGAAAGAATTAATTATAACAGTTTCTCAATGTCAAGTTCCAAACTAGAGGCTCCCAAAGCAGTGAATGCGTCATTGTACCTTGTTTGAACTAATTTTCCTTTGCTGACAATGTCAAATATGACTGTGCCAATGTTTATGAACTATAAAGCTTTTCCAAATCCCTGCATTATTGTCTGACTCTATTTTGCCACAGCAAAAATCAATACATGTGCAGCACACTAAATTACCCTAGCTATGAGCAATACAGTGTGCGTGCAATATCCATGGTAGCCTTCTGAATACATTAGTGTCTTGCAGCAGAATTAATTAAATTGGTATCAAAGATAACTCTATTGCTTAGTATCTTACAGTGAGTGAGGAAAACCATTCAGTGAATTTAAGATCCCCCCAGGAATATGAATGTCATTGGGAACTAATAGCTGCTAAAATACGCCTGTGCAAACTTGGTAAGATTTAAAAAGAGCATAACTGAATTGATGGGACATATCTATTAATTCCTACTGCTCAGGTTATTCCATGTGGTGAGGGACATTCAGAGATACACCTCTGAAATGAGAGGGATGGGTGAGGAGATACACTGGACTCCTTGATACAGAAGGAACACAAATGCACCAGGGTATTAACGTGCAACCCATTCACCAAATTGATGCTAACAGTAAAAGTCTTCTCAGAGCAGCAGTCATAGTCTCCCCCTGAACCTTGTTTGTGGGTGAAAATAAAGCCAAACAGAACAATCTACAACACAGAAAACAAGTTTGCGTGCTTTTAGCTGATGGAGTCTGGACTGGGCAGGTGTGTTTGCAGAGCCCCAGGGCTCCATCTCAAGATTAGGCAAAAAGAGGGAGGAAAAAGTGACCAGATCTAGGGAAAAGGAAAAGCTGTCTTTGATTTTACACAATTAGAGCACATAATGGCAAGACATAATGTCAGGGATTAACCTAAATTCAACAAATTTATTTTTTTAATCCAAATATTTGAATACCAATAATTCTGTAATGAAATATGGATGGTGAGAAAATACAGAAATAGAACACAGCCAAAACCCTGGATCCAGCTAATTTCAAGCTTAGTCAAAGTCTTGTAGCTGAGACAGTTATTTCTGGTCTTCATCAAATGTGGTTAATTTGAGAAATTATATTGGCATTTACTCCTTCACAGGCATAATTGGAGTAAAGTTTCCAATAGGCACAAGTGCCCAGTGCATTGAGAGGTTAAAACAGTATCTGTGTGAATATGGGTTACTTTACTGTAGGAAACAAAGATGATAACCTGGAAGATGGTAGACTTATTGTAACTCAGAATCTTAACAATATATTATTTTTGCATTACAGAATGTTTGGATGCAAACATGTGAGAAAACACTAGTATGCCAGTCTGCCCATTGTTCAGTGTAAAAAAAAAAAAATCACGGTTTTTATTTTTCCTAGAAAAAAATTAATTAATTGAGTAGGACATGGAGGGGGAAAGGATATCAGGAAGAGAACTTGAAGACCTCAGAGAGCAGCAATGCACGTGTCTTCCATCCCAATTAAAAATATGATGAGAATTTTAAAACATATGATTAAATCCCTCTACCTTATCCCCACCCCAACCACTGCTGTTCTCTACCACAGCATCTCAGTGCATTTTTCCTGTTTCTTGACACAGGAGCTTGTCCCTGCCACACTGAATTATGCAGAGTCCTGAGAGGGTTACAGAAAAATGCTCCACCACCAGCCCGATGCTGGAGTTCACCAATATTGTCAACAGACTTGAACAAAATTTTCAGAAACATTGCCACACTGTGGCAAATGAAGGTATAAGACTTTCAGTTTTCTATTGAACCGTTAGGCAGTTTTCCATTGCTGTAAAATCTGGTTTTACCCTTTATGGCAGATAAATGTTAAAAAGAAAAATATTTCTGGCAAAGAAATAGCTTCAATCACGATAGAGGAAAAATAACCCCAAAACAAAAAACGAACAAACAAACAAGAACACAAAAAGAACCTCAGAAGAAAGAAGGTTTGAGGGTTCTGTTTTGTTGTTTGTGGGGCTTTTTAAGGTTCCTTTGAAGTTCAAATGGTAGTTCTTCCTGACGTAGGCACAGTTAGACGTATTAACAATTTCTCATCACAATGCAGTACCTTACAAGCACATGCAGCAAAAAAAAAAAAAAAAAAAAAAAAAAAAAAAAAAAAAAAAAAAAAAGTCTAAAAAAGCCTTACTTAGGTTTTTTCTTTTTCAGAAGTGAAATAACTCCTCCGCCCCCTTTGGTAATATGCCAAATAGATTATTTTTCTTCTTAGGCTACTTGTATTTAAAAAAATCTTCCTATCTCCATGAACGCCACCAAGGGTAACAATGTCATTTCCCCACAGTAAACACAGTAATGCTCTGCCTATGTTAAGAACATAAAAGTATTCCATTCTGAGGAAAATCCCTAAATAATTACATATTTGTCTAAGATTGCAAATGCATCATTCATTCGGAGAAATGTTTTGCCGAGGTCTCAGGAGTAAGAAAAAGTAATTTAATCTCTGAGGTACTAGAAAACCCATTCTCCTCCCTACAGAGATGCAAAGTCCAACCCCACATATGGCAGACAAGCACCTGGGTTTCATGCTGGTTGCCATGACAGATAGCAAAGTAAACAGGAAAAACCCTAACAGTGTCACAATAACTTAGGTAACATTCAGAAGCTGGAAACAGGAGAACTAAAGCTATATGGAACCTTTGAAAATACCTTGCTGTTGTAAAGACATGCAAAGAGAAGGACATTTGCAGATTATTTAGTTGCTTTCATGTCACATATTTTGTCAAACTGGAAAGAACTGATCACACTTTTTTATACCAAAAAAAAATTAAATGTAAATTACCCATCAGGTGTTTTTTTTGTTTTGCATTGGACGTTAGAAAAGTATTTTTTCTCATGCAGGCAGAGAAATTTTCTTTAGAAAACTGTTGACATTTTTAACCTTCAGCCTACTACTTTACCTGCTTAAATCTAAGATTACAAGAAAAATATCAAGTCTCCCATTCAGAAATAAATGTGTTTTGGAGCACATAGTAGGACTGGGCCATTAAGTTAACTATTAAGTACTCCTTATTTTATAGAAATACTAAATATGAAAGGAAATCAGTCCAATACCATTCTCAGCTGCTTGTGATATTTCAAATGTAATTTCTGCTCCTCATTCTGTCAGATACACCACCTGGTACAAGTACCAAAAAACACAAAAACAATATCCACAATACTTCCTAGGTTGAAGCATTCAGTCACATGGAAGCTGAAAAACATTTATAAACCTAGATAACCCCTAAGCTATGGATTTTCTTTTTAATGTCAATTAACCCAGTGGTTAATACACATTTCTTTAGAATAAATGAAATAGCATGTCACTAACCTGAGTCACTGGGATGAATCCATGAGATGGAGTGAGGTCATGTTTTCTTACAGCATAAGCAAACTCTTTAAGACCCTAGAAGGGCACTGGTTCTTATGGATAGGGGCTTGACCCCTTGTTCTCCCTCCTCTAAGAGCACTTAGGGTGTCAGGAAGGGCATTATTTCTGCTCCTTGCAATTAACCCATCAGCATCACTGGGCCAATCAAAAGGAAATTGCTTCCTTCTGCTGGCCCAACTTGAGGAAAGCAGAGGACAAAAAAAAAAAAAAAAAAAGGCCAGGTCTCTTGCTAGGATTTTAGCCAAAATGGCTAATTTTTGGCTGAAATGCCATTAGACTACACACAAGGCGGAGAAGGTCAAGCACCACCTTCTGCTGACCCACACTGCCCAGCTGCACCTTGTCATACAGCAGAAACCTCCCTCACCTCCCTTTCTGAGGGTCTGAAAAACTAACTGCAGCTGTTGAAGGTGGTAGAGAGCTTATTGGTTACCTGGGGGGCAGAAACAAAACAAAAATGCTTTTCCTATCAGGCAGCCAAAGACTACACACAGAGGAGCAGTATTAGGTCAGCATACACGATTTTACCTTCAGTGATTTCAGCCTGCATCACCACTCAGTCTTAATATTATCATGATGTAGTGCTTTCTATGGGATAGAAAACAGAAACGATGGCTGTGGAAAGGGACCTCATGAGATTTCAAGCAGTGAGGATCCTCTCTCAGCCCTTCCCAGCAAACAGCTATGCTTTTCCATGCTTCAAAAAAAAAAAAAAAAAACAAACCAAAAAAAACAAACACAAATGCAGTTTAACATTAAGCAGCTTAGGGAAAACCCACAGCAAATAGAAAAAAAGCCCAGGTGCCTGTAATCAGCAGGAAATGCAGGAAGCCAGAGGCAGGTTGCTTTAGCAAATCAAACAGTGAAATCTTCAGGTGCATCATAGTTAATGCAGGGGCTGCCCTCAGTAGGAGAGCTGTTTATTGCTTCTTTCTGCTTCCCCTGGCACCTTTTTCTAGAACCATCTGTAGCTCCTTCACTGCTACTCCACTGCAAATCTAGATCCAGTGGACAGGGGCTGTCCTTGTGCAACGTGTTTGAGGATGGGGCTTCCTCAAGGCATGTGTTATGATCACATGGCTCAACCCATGGGAGGCTGCTCCTGGGATCAGCTTTCAAAGATAGATGCATACCCTGTAGTTTCTCCCTCCCAAACAACACAAAGTACAACACCCCCTCAGACCCTCCTCCATGGAAGACTAACAGCACCCAGAAGTCCCCAGAGCATCCAGCAAAATATTATTGTTTGGAAGTGGTGTCTCAACACAGTTGCAATCAAGGCAATAAATACAGGTGATGTATAGAAAGGCTGTGCTATTCAAGTGTCCAGTTCAAGCTCTGCTGAAGATTTATCAACCACCTTCACAGAAGTCCCTCCAAGTGTCCTGATAACAATTCTGCAGCCTGGTCAGCAGAAAAATTATGACTATGAAAAGGACCCTGACCAGATTCTCTCAAGAAAGTGAGAAAATTTGCAGTGGACACAACTGATTTAGTCATGAACAGACTGGTACCCACATCTTCCTTCCTCTTTATTTTTTTTTTAAAACTTTTTTTGGATGAGACATCAAACTAATTTCTTAACTATTCCTATGATTACTAAGGATTCTACAGCTCATCCATTAAGATTAGGGATGCTAAATGCACCATCATAGCCAAGTTCTCATCTGGACAACATGATCTAACTCTTCTAAAGCTCTTTACTCTATCAGTTGGATGAGATACTTCTTTATCTCCCCTCCTGTAATGGATTAGCTGCAGTTAGCAACTACTGAGAATAAGTCTGTCCATTACTTTTAATTGCAATTAGCTGATTATGGAAGTGGAAGTTTTAAAGAAGCAAGATGAAAAATGTTCTTTAAAAGGCGAGATTTAGACCTCTTCACTGAACCAAGTCTTAAGCACAGTCAAAATGAAAGGCGAGTGGGATGCACTTGTTTTCAATTAAGTGATCATTATTTCTGTTCACCAGCCAGCACTGATGGACTGGGCTGTAAAGGGCTGTAAAGGGCTGTCCATCTCACCAGCTCCTTCCTGGAGTGGGTCCTTGGCCCCAAAGAGACAAACACTCCTTCTCTGATGGGAACACCATCCTTCTCTAGACAAACTCACAAAAGCATGAGATGAGTGAAAGGTGGTCAGAAAAGCAGACAAAGCATGAAATACCACACACAAACTTTGTGTCCCTCTTTTTAGCTGGAACTTCTGGTTGTGCTGCTTCTATGAACACATTAAAGGAAACAGCAAAAACTGAAGTGACTTGGAAAGGTCACAGAAGATTCAGTTAAAATATTTTGACAAAGTTATGCATTTTTATCAGCTGATGTGATTTACAAATTTGTAGTAAATTCATGCAGTTTCCTGAAAAAAAAATCTCAAATTGTTGAGAATTTTTTACTATTTCAATATTATTTTCATTTGCCTTATTAAATTTATGTTTTGTTGGGAAGCAAGCCTCAATCTAAAGCAGCAAGCAATCCAACAAATTCTACTATCAAGTAGAAAGATTTTGATCCCTCTCCTCCCTTTTGGGGATTTTGTCTTAGGGAATTGACAATTTTATTTGCTTATGGTTCTGGGTATCACAAGCAGTTAGTTACAGAAATGAAAAAAAAAAAAAAGGGAACTCTGTTCTGAATCTCCTTCATACACAGACTTTTAGAAAGTACATCTCCTGCTGCCAGACATGGCACCCCTGACCACACAACTCACAGCCTTGGCATTTAAGTTCAGATTGTCCGAAAATTTCTAGAGGGAATGGGGAAAAATAAAACCTTTGCTTAAAACATATACCACTGCCTGCCTACCTGATCCTCTACAAAAGCATGTTCTTAGAACAAAAACCCAAAGTCTTCTAACATTTCTTAGCCTAACATGACTTATTTATGGGTATCCAATATTTATTTCATACAAAGATTGTAGTAGTTGGCCTCCATGTCATTCTGAAAAAAGCAATTTTCCATTCTCAGTATTTCATTCAAAACCAGCAAGTGCTGTGGTTAGAAAATTCAATTTTGTCATCCTTCAGAAAGCGTATCACAAGTCTGGTTTATTTATTGATCTGTCCCCATATGTATCTGCAGGACCACAGGCAAAGACTTTCCTCGGGCAGGTTTGTTAGTTTGAGCACCATAGCTGACAAAAAAGGCTGGGTTGCATTCAGAGCCATGTTGAGAATTCACATTGGCTGGGAACTCTGCTACCTTGGATATCGCTATACCAGCCCCCAGCTCACCAGGCACATGCCTGGACTTACTGAGCCCTTCCTCAGGTTGCAGGGCTGTAGAGCTGCAGATGTTCATCCACAGGAGTCAAGCTGTGGGTCCATATTGATGTGTATCTGCAACAAAATAGTCTGAATTTAATTGCATGGCACAAACACCGTAATTTGACACAAACCAGGCCATTTGCTGACAAAACTGCATTTGTGCAAAGCACTTCTGTGCATAATGAAAACACAGTGTAGTCTTCACCTCATTTGCTGTAACTTTGGAATTCAAAGAAGTTCTTTATTAAAATGGAAGACTTTGAGGACATGAAGAATACCTGTTGGGGAAACTCTCCAGATACAATGGATTTTTCTGAAGCATTTTGAAGCATCGGGGAGATCCTGGAAAGGTTTTATAATTCTGTTTTGATTCCACTGGCTCTTATAAACAATACATTTCCTGTATACTTGACACTTGTCATTAAAGGATCCCCATTCTTCCTGAGTTTGCATTACAATTAATCCTCTCCTAGGCAAATCACCACAGGCCAGATGTCCTTAGCAAAGCTTCAAAACATTAGAATGCATCCTACCCTTCCTTTTCCTTTCATGATCTGCATTCATTGTGACAAGACTGGGGATTTCTGGCCAACAGAGGTTTACATATCACAATTCACAGAATGCAGAAAAAGCAAAAGTCCAAAGCAAAGCTGAAGCACCAGCCTGTCCCCATTTGCTTCTCCTTGACCTGTGGTGGGGAAATGAGGCTGTGAACACAACCATGGCCTTCCAAAGGGGAAGAGAGAGATAGGTGAAGACAATTAAGAATTTTCAGGATCACGACTCTAAAAAAAACCTAAAATCTGATAGGAACATGCCAACATACACCTGCAAATGATACAGCCTACATCAATCTGATTCTTTGTCCTGAAATTAGACAAGAAATATATCAAGTCTCAGAGAGAATGCAAATATCATGACTGTGAAATGAGCCAGAGAGAATAGAAAGAGGAACATTGAGTAATTCTGAGGGACTAAATTATTTTAGAAGGAGATTTTTCAGTTCATCCTTATTTTGTCCCACACACTTATATTCCAGAAGAATTACTCAAAATACATGTTTTTCACAACAAATCCCAATGAGTAGTTTAAGCAGCAGTAATTTCATTTCGCGTACCCTACAACCTCTATGTTCTGTGAGCAATGATGTGTTAAAAAAAACAATCTTCAAGTTTCTGAAGGTGGAAAAATCAAGTGTTACATTCAGATTAAAATATAGCATTAAAAATATTCTCTTCTTGCACAGCAGATCCTCCTTTCCCATCCCCAGCTGCATCTGAAATCACAGCAATATAAATGATTCCAGCTAAATCAAATATATAAGGTATATGTCATTTATTATTACAATACTTTCATATAAGAAAAATAATAGAATTGGAAGTTGTGCAGGACCTTTAGAAAAGTGAAAGCTAATTCAGAAAGGAGATGTGCTGCTTTTACTACCAATGTAGCAGAACAAGGATGAGTTTCTCAGCTCTTCCACCCCTCCTTGGACAGAAGAGTACAGTACCACACGTAGGGTAGAACATAAAAATTTCTGTTTTCATTTTTTCCAAAAGAACAATATGTGTATAGTACTCCAAGACCTTTTAGGAGTTGTTTTTATAGTGCTCACTGACAGAGGTTACATCGGTCACCTTTCCACCTCAGCTCCTCTCACACCAGCAGCTCTCCTGCTGCAGCTGACCACTTGTCATCCTGCATCCAGGCTCTGCAACACACTCTGCAAGCTTTCCTTCTGCTTCATGTGGTCATTCCAGAAGAAAAACCTGGCCAATAAAACACTTGCCAAGAAATATGGGGTTTCATGCCACATTCCAGACCTTCAGTTGAAAGTCATACAATCACAGAATGGTTTGGGATGGAAGGGACCTTAAAGATCATCAAGTTCCAACCTCCTGCCGTGGGCAGGAACACCCACAGACCAGGCTGCTCAGGGCCCCATCCAATCTGGCCTTGAACATTGCCAGGGATGGCAGTCCACAGCTTCTCTGGGCAACCTGTGCCAGTGCCTCACCACCCCCATAGTAAAGAATTTCTTCCTTGTGTCCAATCTAACCTTAGCCTCTCACAGTTCAAAGCCATTCCCTCTTGCCCTGTCACTGCATGCCCTCTCCAGCTTTCCTGTAGGTCCTTTATATACTGGAAGGTGCTGTAAACTCTCCATGGAACCTTCTCTTCTCCAGGCTGAACAACTCCAGTTCTCCTAGGCTGTCCCCATAGAAAGCACAGATCCAGTGATATCAACACATTACGTGTATGTATTAATTTCTCTGAACACCCCATGGAGGGGAGGTAACCTTCTGAAAAGTACCAGGATGCTATACATGGCTTCTCCTAGTGTTCCTCTAAATGAACCCAGCGCCTGCATAAACAGAACACAAGCTAACTCAATGATGCCCTTTTCTTGGAGTGTTTAGATGCATCAGCATCCTCTTACTTTGGTTTCTTTGTAGGCATGTAAATGTACGTAACAAATCTTTTACGTGTATGCATATATATATACACACATATATATATTTATATATATACGGCATACCAGTGAATCACTTTCTTTTTGTCTATAACAATTTTGTTTCACTGTTCATTCTTGCATTTCATTCACAAGAATGAAGGCATAGAACTTATGCATGTACTACAACCAGAATGCATGATTGCTGAATGAAACTATAAAGAAACAGATACACTTATTCAAAATCTGCATTTAAATACAATATTACTGAATAAATGTATATCAGCTAAATCCACTCTTTGCTCAAATACACATTCCCCCTGGATGTAATTTTTAACCACGGTCAGTGATTGCACTCAACCAGAGACCTGCCAGTAACTGGCAAATTCTCTTGTGGTATAACACACCTGAAGCCAAAATTACTGCCCCAAGTAACAAGTCCTTTGTCCGTGCGACAAGAGGAAATAGCCTCGAGTTGTGCCAGGGGAGGTTTAAACTAGGGATTAGGAAAAATACCTTCATGGAAAGGGTTGTCAAGCCCCAAAACAGGCTGCCCAGGGAAGTGATGGGGCACTTGGGGACAGGGTTTAATGGTGTGCTTAGCAGTGCTGGGTAATGGTTGGATTCAATGATCTTAAAAGTCTTTTCAGCATAACAGATTCAATGATTCCATGACTATGATTAATGATTCCCACCTCTGAAGGCAGGGAAACTGGTGCTTTACAACAGGAAGAGTGTTTTAATGACCAGTATCTCACAGCAGCGCTACATTTGGCATTTGACGAATGGAATCACTCACCTGTGCTGGACAAAGCCCAAAGGCCGTACATCCCCACCCTCCCTGGGGTTTGTGCTCCGGTTCTCTCACCGGGAAGTGCTGCCGTGGCCCCTCCAGCTCCGCGCCAAAGCGACCCGCAGGTGGCAATGTTGGATCGGTTTTTAAAGATTGTGTTACACAAAGTGGCCCGAAGATGTAGCACAGTTGTCTTCTCATTGCTCGTGTTTTCCATTTCATGGATCACTTCTTGTTTATTTTCATCCTGCACTGGGCACTCACCGTAAGATACATTCCACTGTTGAATTCACTTCCAATTTTTGCTGATACTTGTGCTCAACTTTCCCTCATTTACAGGCTTCCTAAATGGGTTTCCTAGAATGATAAAATTTTTGGAGTATGAAAGAATTAGATTTCATTATATTCTCTTCTTGATACTTTCTGTGGCCTATACTTGGCTGACCTTGACAGGCTCGAAGGAGGTGTAAATTACCACTGCAGGCTCAATATGTTTAAGAGTTCTTTGGGCCAAGGATTTATTTCAGAAGCCTCCATACTTTAGGTACTGCTACAAGGAAGAGAGAGTATTCATTATTTCTCTTAATTTTCATTTCTTTCTCCACGGATGTGAAACTTGGGGATGCTAAGTCCCCCTAGACCTCATTATCAAACAGTGTGAGCTGCACATGGGTTTAGCCCTCTGTATCATCATGCCAATCAAAGGTACAGAAGTCAAATGACAAATGCAGCAACGTGGCTGCGTGCACACCATATCACACCACACCTGCTGATCCCCACAGGGCTCAGGGAGTCCTTTTGGCCCCGCAGATTAGGGCAGAGGAAGGACTGAGGTCGTCTTATCCAGAGTACTCCTTCTCCCTCCAAAGCACACAAAAAATACAGTTTAAAGAGCAGCTGAGAAGGAAATGGCAGCAGCGCCTCCTGTGATTTGATGCTCTGGTGTGGCAGGGCTGGGTGATGCAGTGACAGCTCCATGAGATGGTACAGGGATGTGGCTCAAAGGGCTGGGAGGGCACACTTAGGCACCCCAGCCATGCCCATGGCTGGGACCTGATGGCTGAAAGTGCATGAGAGAAGGTGGAAAGGAAACTCTTCTTCCTCTAAAAGTCTCTGGGTGGGACTCTGAGCGCAGCAGCAAGGGAAGATGATAACAGTGTGAATTCTGACATAAATTCTGGCAATGCATTGCAATGAGGAGTATACAGACAGGAGGAGGAAAGGAGCCTTTGCTCAGCTGTAACATCTCCACTGGAAGCCACAAAGATCACACACATCTCAGATCCCAGCTCTCTTATTCAGCTAGATAAGAAAGAAATTTCCACCTTCTTCATTAGAAGCACTGGAGAGAAACCAGCACCCACAGCTGGTGATTCAACTACTGCAGGGAGCAAAAGATTATTTTAAAAACTCTTAGACCCTTTTAAAATTCCTTCAAAGCTAATTTTACATGTGCAGTGAAAAGCATCAGTTTACATTGCTTGATTATTCTGCACATGTTGTGGAGCTGGTAAAAGGCTGCATCTCCTGCATCTTGGTTATTTTGAATCTATTTTAAACCGTCTGAAGCACACTGTTTCCTGATAGTCTCCCAGTTTACCAGTATACCAATGTACCACAGTAAGGTCCATATCAAGTTCCAAATAGGGTGAGAATGAAAAAGAAACTACAGTTATATTTCTATCACAGATTTCAAAGCTCTTGAGGAACAGAAGCAAGCCCCAGAAGGTGCCAGCAGTTGCGAGGGGAATAAGTAATCCTATCCAAATTTAAGTACTGAATTTAAGAATCTAGGTACAGTAGCATTCTTCTATTGTCAGTGGAGAGAACTAACATTTTTGGAGGAAATTCAGATGTTAAACTTTCTACAAAGAGTGTATCAGAGCTGAACAATGATGATGCTTCTACCTCAGGCATCTGAGATAGCAGGAATTCCTGATTTCTCAATTCGTGATACCCTTTTTTTATAGAAAAACAATCACATAGCTTCTATGATTTTTTTTTCTTTTTATGTTAATTTGCATGATCTTGGGAAAAGTAATACAGAAGCATTAATAACTAGACTAGTAAACACTGATTATGCTTCAGCTGGATGCAGCAGCTGAAAAAAATATCATTGTGTAGTTTATTTTAGATATGGAAATTCTCTGTTTTGAATATTGCTGTCCCCTAGGAGAATATGCCAACATTTGAACTTTTGTTTCACACAGTCTACTAGCAGTGGGACTGTGATCAAGAAAAAAAACCAACTTCACAGTAATCCCACCCTCAGAAATCCTCAGGAGAACCTGCTGCTGAAAAACCCCATCCTGGAGGCTGCCAGAAGCTCTAATCAGTTAATATATCAAAGCTCAAGTGTAGCCTGTCTGCTCCCCCAATCCTACTAAGAGTTAAAATAATTCTCATGGGTCGAACTACAAATCTAAGAATAAGCAAGAAAATATGCATTACTACACTCTGCAAGATTGTGAATGGATGATGGTGATCAAGGCAATGCTTTGATGCTGCGTCCAATACATTCCTACATGTATTCCGAATTCTGTGTTTCCGTGGATTTGGCATCGGCATGGTAAGCCAGGGCTGAATGGAGGCATGTGGTTTACTTCCATGCTTTATTCCAGGCAGGCATGCTCACATTTTTTGCCTTTGTTGGCATTCAAACAGGGTAAACTGTCGCTTTAACAAAGCAGTTAATTTATCATGGGCTGAAAGGGTAAACTAGACTGTTAGAGTCAGGAGACATTTCTTCCTCTTTCCACTGCAAGTCTTTAAAAGGTCACACGGTCCCAGCCAAGGAGTCACTATCACCATCAGGCTTAAGGAGCACATGTGACTGTGGCTGTGGCTGTACAGCTCCTTCTCACTGGTTTTACACAGTTTCTCAGATGTGGAGATGGATTAATACCCCTAATAACACTTTCATCTTCACAACTCCATCCGAGTTAACTTTCTTAAAATATCAAGTCATTCAGCTAACAGCAGGAAAAAAAAAGGCAAAAGAAAAAAAAAAAAAATTGAAAAAGATTGCTCCCTGGAATAACACCTTTCTTCCTTGTGTCTTGTGCAGAGTGAATAGCAATTTCAGACCTAGACACCCAAGATGTCACCGCTTTTCTTGTGGAACACAGCAAACACTGTACCCAAGTGTTTGTCTGAGGATCCTCCCCCATTCTGGACAACAGGTAGAAGTTGTAGGATGGTCTATGTGAATCCTTCAATCTTCTTAGGCATTAGAAAATCCCACCAATTTTCAGATAATTGTAGATTCCCTTTTTTTAGGAATGGTATTAATTATATAGGCTCTAATGAGGTTTTTTACAATTTTATTTTTTACCAGCTGCAGAATTTCCTTAGCAGACATCTTTGTCAAGGAAGCAGCATTATCCCAAATTCAATTTTGGCACTTTCACACAGTAAACATGACTTTCCTAAACAAGTAGCCAGCCTCTACTGGGGTTACTTTAAGAAAATATTATTGCTTAATTGAGCTAAAGCAACCCTGGAATATCCTGTGTGAGCATGTGGGACTACAGGTCAAAACCTTGGATGTATTTTATACACAAGATCAAATAGCTGTAAATTATCCCTGAGGTGGACAAGATTAGTCAGATAACAGCAAAATTGTTGTGGTCATGCAGAGTTTCAAGACTCTGTTCCAAGTCCAGGCTTTTTGGAAGCCAGTGATTAAATGCTGGAAAAAAAATGTGAAATGTTTCAGATAATTAGAACCATTTATTCAGTGGGAAAGGGCATGAACTGTATTTTCCTAAGGAAAAGCAAATGTAGAAGGACTCCTACCAGTTTGATTGAACTCCAGAAGCACATCTTCCATATTAAAGTTGGATGATTCCCATGTGGGGTGGTAGGCAAAAGGACTCTTCTTGGTTGTTTGCTATCTAATGCTTATTTACCACATATAATGAAGTGTGGCATAAAGGAAAATGCAGTGCTATACTGCAGAAATTTTTTTTAGTAGGCATTTGGGTGGTCACAGTCTCGGCAGGGTCTTGCAGTAAAAGTTAATTCTGGGGCAACCATTGCTTTGTATAATGAGAACCTAAACAGCTGGAGGTCTCTCTGAAATCTGAATGTGGCACTCCAGCAGCTTGAGGACCATCTGCAGTTACTTTCATTCGTGTCTTCCTCTAATCATCTTCATGATTAACCAGTATATCATGAAGTGGAAATAGCAAAATACCATAAGCCGTAGATTCTGAATTACGAATTTCTGCATCACATCAGTAATTTATAATTAGTTTGCAGCAGCGCTTTTAAAAACATCTATTTAGAAAGGTGTCCAGTTTGGGTTAAGACATAAGAAGATAGTCTATCTAAATATAGAAACTTATAGAAAATTACTTCAAATGTCTGTCCAAATACAAATGAAACTGAACATGAACACTTTTGGAGCACCAAGGAATTTAGTCACCTTCTTTACTCTCCATTTCTCTTCCTCTACATGTGCTCGTAACTAGAGGCAGCTCAGGTTAAATCTACATTTAAACTCTATGTCTGGATCCAAATATCCTGTACAAATAGTACAAACCACAGTCCCAGATCCAAACATCCAAGAAAGAAAAAAAAACATTAGATGTTAATGCAAATCCTGGGAAGCGTGAGGAGTTTTAAACCAGCTCACTGTAAGCCAGCAAGTGTGAGCTCAAAACTGAAGCTGAACTCCAACCCACATATGAGCTATGGATCCCTGGGTTATTAGCACAAATCACTCCTTATAAAGTAAATTTTTATCACATTTGGTTTGAAAAGGAACACGCAGAACCCAAAAGGCAGCAATCTTAGGGTGAGTTCCAGACATAACTGGCCCTGCAGCACTGGAAACCACTGAGAGCCCAGCTCTGGGAGAAGGCAGCAGGGTCACCCTCCCAGCCCAGGAGCCTCTGCCAGCACGTCTGTCCCCAGGCTGGGAGGGACACTGAGTGTGGTCCCTCTGCTGAAACACAGCCTGGCCTTAGAGGGAGGACACCACACAGACAGATCTGGCCACCCACCTGCCAATCCGGGCTGCCCCAAAGCAGTGTCCTTGGTGTCACCCCTGGAGGTAGACTGGCCAGCTCTGGGCTGCTTTCCCCCCCTCACTCAGCATTCCGTGCTCTCACCTAACCTACGTGCAGTGCCAAGCATTTATTCACAATCTATTTCCATCTCCACTGATGTTGCCACAGGCATACTTGCCTTATGAAAAAGAATTCACCATTCAGAAAGCTGCCTTTCTCTCCTTTCTCCCCCAGCCAAAATACTGCTCTCTTTTCTACCTGAAAAGAGTAGGAACCATGGAACAAACTTTATTTTAAATGGCTCAGTAAAGATTTCAGTGTAAGGAACAGCAATCTGCAAGGAATGGGATATGGTACAGGCTGCATCAACATGCTGATGGCAAATAATAGGAATATATTATATATACCATTTATATGCATGTACCACTGAACTGTGCAAAAAGAAGAGTGGTATCAAATAATTAGATAAACAGCAGAGGTATTTATTGGACAAAAAAGCCAAGCAACAACCTCTACATCCAGAGAAAAAAAGTAGAGGCATTCTCACATACTTGAATTCTGGCTCTAAATTCTGACCTAATAAATTTGAACAGAAAGTTTGTGGGGGGAAAAAAAATAATTTTACCACAACAAAAATTATCAGTTCTAAAAAAGATTGCATTATTTGGAAACCTGTTTCAAAATTACTTTATTTGGAAAGAAAAAAGTATAAAATGTTTAAATAATAGTAAAGTTATTTTCTTTCAATATGGTTTGCTGCAACTTCTCTACTAATCCTCACTCAACTTTACAACCCATTAATTTGCCCACAGCCACCTCCTTCTATCTCTTACAAGTTCAGCTCATTACCAGTCCTTATCACTTGACCAAGATCATTTCTTTGAGGGTTTAGTCCTGCAAATTACTGATATTCTGGCCCCAACCTACAAAGCACTTGGGCAGACATTAGGCTTCAGTGAAACTGCTGATGGAGTTAGAGTTAAGACTTGAGTACTGTTTTGAATCAGGGCCAGAGCAGGTTTTTCTTTGCAGGATTAAGTCCTAAATCTCCCTCCAGAAATGGTTCAGTTCCAGTTTTTTATCCATTGTTTTGTTCTCTGAATTTCTTCATTTGCTTTTATCTCTTGGAGAAAAATCAAGGCCTAAGGCCTGGTTCACTCATATATTGTTGCTCTTTTGCATGAGCATAATAACTTCAATGAAGTGTCTTAAATCAAATCTGGGTGAATGGATGTGCTTATGCACTGCTGGTTTCAGACAGCTGGTCACTATGAAAAAATCTTTCCCACTGTACATCCTGCTGTACAGTTGCGTAAAATTATACCAAAGCCTAATTTTTCTCCTCTTTGTGATGAGAGAGGTAAAGGCACAGGGTCTTTGCCAACAAGATAAGCACAAGCTCTTCCTGATAACAAGCATAAACTAAGAGGGCTTAAAAAAGGAAGAGAGCAAGGGAATTAAAATCCATTGTTCCAATAAGGTTTAGAGGCCTGCATGTCTATGGGTGATGATTGACTTTTGGATTTAGTAAATCTTTTGAAAAAAAATTCACAGTATTTCTGGCAAAAATCACTGAGGCAGAAATCTGTGGTATGCTAGGGAATAAATCCTCATTTATATGTGAGGTGCTGGAAAATTGTGTTTTCCTTTATTCTAGTTGAATTCAAAGCATATGAAAGTCAGCCCTTCACATTGCTCTAGACTTCAAGTCCCATGCAATTTTACCATGGTTTTTTTTCAGTTTAAAGCTATTTGAGAAAATTTTCTGAGTAATATCATTTCCACAGGCTGCTATACTTGACACCATCTCATTGTACATCGATGGGCAAAATCTGCCCTTCCCTGCCTTCTCAAAAGGGTGCAGAAGAAGTGACAGAATCTCTTGACTTCCGTGGAGTTTCTCTCCATTGCTCTGACAACAGTTCGGTCTAAACTTCAGCATGTGAGTGCATTTGCAGCTCACAGAAATTTTTGCAGCTAAAAAAGGCAGTAGAAAGTGATCACATCTCACTGCAAAACTGGTCAAAGCTCAGCTCAGACAAGCTGTGTCATAGAAAAGCTACATAAGAAGCAATGCAAATCCTTTCAAAGTCAATCATGATTTAGGGAAATGAATCATCTGGCAAAAGCTCCATTCTTTATTTATCGACTGAAATGCATCTGTCTAATCTAGTACACAACAACAGCAGCTCAAGTTAACGTTAAGGCGAATCATTCTAAGAAGATTGTTCCTACTTTCATCTCAATAAAAGTGCTAGAATTTTAAATATTTGGTATTTTTATTTTGGATACAAACTGCTTCTAATATAATAAATAATTAATTAATCCTGGGGTTTTTTTAACTTTTGAGCACTATGTTAGTTATCCTTTTTCAAAGACTATCCTACAAAAAGGATGGTGGTTATTGAGCAAGTGTATCTATGCACATATATCTGTGAGGAAAGAAAGCTTCTGCCTAAATTTAATATAATTAAGGACTTTTCACACTTGATACCTCAAAGAAAATCTGCTTTAGTAGAAGTCAATGATGGGATGCCTGTTAATTCTTTACTGTCAATATTAATACAATCTCGTGTGAGTTGTTCCTTCAGGGTATGTTTTAACTAAAACATGCAGCAAGGCAGCCTTCATCAAGAAAAGCAAGCTGGGCTGGTCACAGAATAGGTGTATCTTGAGAGCATCTCCTTGCAGATCAGCAGTATCCTGAATAATTTGATCGGTTCCACTGTCAGCACAAGTCCCTGCTAGAACCAGGGCCCAGATAAGCTGCCTACATTTATACTCCTCTGTGGAGATATGAGATACACTTCATGCTGCTGCCAGATGGCTCCCAGCTGCCATTTGGTGGAAATTAAGGCAGACTTTGGCTGCTGGTGCCAGCTGGGGTCTTGCCTTGACTTGCATCAAAATACATCTGGACCTAAAGGCTATTCGCAGATTCTGGAGTCTGGGTGTAGCCTAATTTAAGCAGAAAATAAAGAATGGATTTAAAAAATGTATTTAGAAATCTGAAATTCTATTCATGTCCTTTTAAGAACTGTAATTAAATATCTATTTTTCCTTCGAGTTTCTTCCTTATAGGTGAATGTTACAGAACACTGCTGTGGCACCTTTACCACTTACAACTCCGACAAGGAAAGCTGCTGCCTTTCACAGCAGCTGCAGTTCCCAAAATTACTTGAATTGTCCCTCTGTTTAAAAAGTATCGTGTTATTAGTCCTTTTTTTGTACAGTTTCAGATCAAATATCCATCTCGTGAGCGGTTTAAATACATTACATTAAAAAAAAAAAAAAAAAACAAACAAGAAGAACCCACACAATATGAAATTCCAGATTTAATCTATCCAAAAGCTTTCATAATTCACCTTCACTAGGTGTATACTCAGTAATACATTTTTTAATTATATGATGCTAGAGATTATTTTTCCCCTGGAACCCAGCCTTTTCCACCAAGCCTCTCCCTGAAGGACTTTGCCATTGTTGCAGATAATCCACCTAAGGAGCGCGGTTCCTCCCAACAAGCGATTCCCGAAGCCATTAGGACTAATTATTGCTCTAAGTAACCAGCAAAACCTGCCTATTGGCAAAGACCACAGCTCCAGGACTACATTTCTTATTCGTTGCCAAAGTGAGCTGTAGCTGACAGGCTCCACAAAGGAGCAGCACAGCCGTAGAATACCTGAATCCAGGTCAAAATTCAGCCCCTGTGTCTTCAAGCCCAGCCTGTGCGTGTGCCCACACACCCTCCCTCTCCCAGCCACACTGGAAGCCTCTCCCTTCTTGCTGCTGCTGCTGCTTTTCCAAGCTGCACAACAGATAGTGGGGGCCACTGACAATCACTTTCTCCACCTTGGTTTACATGAGAATTGTAGCTTGTGCAGGGAAAAAACCTCCATGCAGCAAGAACTCCCAGGCCCACGCAAGAATTCCATAGAGAGAATATACCATGTGCTCAAGTTCGTGCTTACCCAGATGAAGTAAAGTCAAGAAATCCCATGGGTTATGAAGTCATAAAACTAAAAATACTGCAGGCTTTTGACACTTGTCTTCGGAGCATTTTCAGCACATTTCTGCAGTCTGTCTGAGCCTGGTTGTACAAGGAAAATAGTTTTATGTTGTTTCACTTAAGGTAGAAATGAGCATAAGGTAACAATGAAGAAGGGACATCACTCATGTCCTACTACAAAACTTCTGCCACATGCACTCACCCACTGCTGGCCCTTTGGAACACAGAGCTCCTCAGATAATTCATATACAGCCATTGGCCAAGCTTTAACCTTTCAGAACTTAAAAAAAAATCCTTAGAAATCTGAGATTTTTCATAAATGAATAAAACAAAATTCATTAATTTTTGTAACTGACATTGATTCTACTCAGTAAAAGTCAAACCAAGAAATATTGGAGAAATAAATTCTATCACTGAGTGAAATTGTCTTCCATTTTCTTTCCACTTTGCCATGATTTACTTTTAGAGATTTATCTGTAATGTCAACAAATGTATTATCTCAACCTTCAACGTGCATAAAATCTATTTTTGCAATAGTATTACAAAAGCATAGAAAATATTCACTTATATTCAATCACTGAGTCGCCCCATTCTTGCTATTATTGAAGAATTTCAAAACTCCAACAGTCAATCCTTTTTGGACTGTACAAAACTATGTTCTTCTAACATTTAAAAAACGTGGGACTTTCCACATTTTCAAAGCCTTCATCTCTGACAGTCAGGTCTCCAGAATAGCCAATGAAATAATTATTTTTCAACAACAGAAAGAAAGACAACTTTGGACATATTTGAGTAATTACCTGTTTTGAAGGATCAGTGATCAAAATCAAAAATATGTCCTTTCAAAATACCTAACAATTATTCTTCCATCTGAAAGAAAAACTAGCATATTATTAGATAAACAAGAAGCTTTAAGCTCAACATGACTCGACTAGTGGGTGAATCTTGGAAAGCAGAACTCTCCTGTGATATCTGGATCATGTGGTTTCTGTGAGTTGAGAATACTCCAGCCTACTCTGCTTCTATCATAAATTTATCCCTGGTTTTGGTCATTGATAGTGGGGAAAAAATGAGGGGGGTAAAAAAAGAAAAGCTTTTATCCTAAGAAACTATGCTGCAGTTATTTTATTTATTTTAATTATTTTATTTTTTACTCCTTTTACAGGCTATTATCTTAGTCTGTCATTAAGAATTAATGGAAAATTTTCCTAAGGATAAACAAAGTAGGCCTATGGCAGTAAGTGCTATCTTTAGAAATCTATAAAGAATATCTTTCTATATTCCTGCCAGAAAGCATGACCACTTTTTTATGATACAATTATCATGATTACTCAATATTATGATTGCAATCAACTCATGTAAGCATGCAACTTGACCCAAAAAAGTTGCATAAAGGCATTGAAATATATAAAATTCAAGCTCAGACCACAGAATCCTAGAATAATTCAGGTTGAATGGCACCTCAGGGGGTCCTCTAGCTCAGCCTCCTGCTAAAAGTGCTCAGCACTGAATGTAGACCTGCCTGTCCACAGCTTTCTTCAGCTGGGTTTTAAAAGTTTGCAAGAACAGAGTCCACAACCTCTCTGAGCAGCCTTTTCCAAGGTCTGATTGTCCTCAGGGTGATATTTTTCCCTGTTATGTGAAGCCAGAAGCATACAGCACTCAGTAATGACTTTTGGGGTCTAACCCTGCTGAGCTTCAGGGCCAGAGAAGTTCCAGTGTGTTCAGGGGCATGAGACCACATGACATTATGTGGAATAACTCAGAAATTTGGTTGTCATCCTTGCACAGGGCTGTGCTAATTTCTGTTCTCTTCCAAGTTTAGAATATGCAAACAAAAATGAGCTAAAACCAACACAGTCAGCATCTCTGCACCTCCAACCACAGACTAACAGATACTGTGCCTTATTTAGCCCATGACAAGGGACAAAAATCACCATTATTCTAAAATATTGAGAGTATGAGTTAATCCTATCACAGAAATAAAAACATCCTTTTCTGAATTTCAGTGATTGATACAGACATTGCAAAAAAAAAAAATTAGATGTCAAACCTTGGTTTCAAAGGTGGCACTTAAATGTAAATATTGCTGTCTGAGAATAGATATAACTCAAATCCAGTCACTGAAAACCCACATTAAGCAAATACTTCCAATACTTTTTTCAGATATTCCAAATTGATTGCATTGGATTGACAAAGCTTTTCAATGTTCAGGTATTAAACTGGGCACACAGAGGATCTGAAGCTTCTCCATCCCACTTATATTTAGAAATGCATTTCTTCTTATTATTTGGCTACAGAGCTCCAGTGCTTTTCTACAAGTCTCAGCAGTCTGAAACACAACACATTACAAATAAGCCGCCAATGATCTATTTTTGGGTTTGTTTTTTTGCTGTTCTGTTTCTCCTATGTATTAATAAAAATATTCAAAGAGTTTTGGTTTCTGGAAGTTTCCTCCCTGTGCCAGAAGCTGGCTGGCTATCACATTTCAAAGCCTTACACCACACATAGCATGCAATGAACGTTTCCTAGTAAATTCAGAGCTCATAGGTAACAACAAGTTGTGGTTGATGTAGCTATTAATAAATATTTCTAGAATATCTGCATCCCTGCATACCACCTCCTTACCTGGCACAGGAGTAGGAAGACACCTAAGGGAGTTATAAGTCTTAACAGGCAAAGGTATTAATTCCAAGAAGTTACATAGGGAGGCTAAACATCTTGGTCCCTTTGTAAGCATGATCAGGATTTGCTGATGTTAAATTACATGAACCAGAAAACAAGGTCTGCAGGTGTCCTGAGCTACCTGGAGGAATCCTTCCTTGCTTCCACTGACAATAAAGCAGCACTCAAAGAGATGAGTCTCCCTTCCTAAAATAAAAGCCCTCCAAAATTATGAAGACACATCCCCAGTTTTTGGTTGTTTACAGGGTAGCTAAAATATTAGGGTCTCTTCAAGCTAGAATAAATGGATAGCAAGATTTAATGAACAGCCCAGAACTGACATTGCTAGTTTTAATTTTGTTCTGCAGATTTTTGATCTCTTAATGCAACCTTCTAATTAGCCACGTGAAAAATGAACAAAATCAGGAAAACTCTTCAAAATATAGGATGAGTGCTCAACACTGGTACAAATGAAAGACATGAGTGTTAAATTTTCACCCCATTGGGGAAACTTCAATGCTTAAACAGAGTAATATCAAGAGCTCAGTATACTTCTTCCATAGTATTACTCTAACAGCATTTTAATAGCTCAAAGCAGCACCTACACCAGGTTTTTCTAATTATCATTCAGAAGCCGCTTGCAAGCAATTAGTTGCTTTAAATTCCTTGGTACCATCAGTAACCAGTAACTTAATCAGTGTTTTAACACAGTAGAAGGTTGTAAAGAATAGATTGCTTTCTCTCTTGGAAGGTGAACATTTTTACACTGGATTATTTTCAGAGGTTATTTTTAGTTTGGCTGGATACTTAGCAGAGTTTTGGTGCTTCTAAGATTTATATAAATCACAGAAGAAGGTGGCTTAATGATGCAGATGGCACAGGGCCATGGAATGCACACGCTGCCTGCCTTTAAAAAGACATAAAACGTGTTCCTCTCACCATGGCATCCCCAGGAAACCTAAAAGGGTTTTTAACTTTGTTTCATTTGAAAGTCAGCCTAGTAATTCAAATTTTTAAATACAGATTGTTAGTTTGTGCCTTTGAAGAGGTGCCACCCTGAGCCCCATGTTAAATATCCATGGGCCTCTGGAGATGGTCATTTTAGTGAAAGGCTTGTGGGGGAATAATGGTGGAGTTTAGCACTGAGGACAACAGTGGACCTCCTTAAAACCAAGCTGTCTACCCCATTCAGGCTCAAGAGAAAGTGCAATCAAGCCCTTTTTTTAGCTGCAGGTGATGATGGTGACTGCCTCAGAGCTTATAATAAAGCCAGACAGGCTGTAGTTCACAATTAAAGTGGCTGTAAAATGTTTTGATTGTACAAGTTGGATGTTTTGAACAGGACACCATGAGTAGTTACACCCAGAAAGGGGACACAGACACTCTCCACACATGATCGTGTCATACTCAGGCTGGACTCTCAGCCTGTTTTCTGACTGAATCATGAGAGGTAACAGTATGGAGTGGCCTATACATAGACACACATCCACACCACAGGCAGGATGGATGGTGTGGGGCCCCTCAGTTTGGCTGCCTGCTTGGAAACCTCTAACACAGACCTAGTATTTACAAAATACTGAATTGCTGTTCTCTGAACATCAGGCTGGTATGAGAGACAAGAGATTCCACATCCACTAATTAAACCACTCAAAAGATGAATACTGATTCAATTAACAGTAATTTTAGACAAAGATTGGCATTTTTTAAAGCAACAGAGAACTCAGAAAATGTGCCTAGGAATTCTTCATTAATATTATGACCTCTTAGAAACTTTCTAAACAGACTTCAAACAATTTGGAACACAAATATCTTCCAATACTTTTAACCAAAACTTCAGTGGTAGCAACTGATAATCTTTTACATCAGTAGTAACACTTAAAACCATTTCTGCTCTATTCACCAGTGTTACTTCACTGAAAAGAACTATTCCCTGCTTTGTGCATGACACTTTCTAAGATGTTGGCATCTCCTTGTTGGGTTTCAAGGACAGCAATGAGCTGTTGTATTTTAGTCTGAACACCACAGAAAAGTCTTAATCTTTCATTCTTTGCTACTAGAACTGCAGATTAACTCTGTCCTTAACCAGATGTAAATAGAATATATAAACAGAAATCATCTTATCTGCAGAAAAAGTACTGGTCTTTTTGTTTAAGATTTCACAGTTTAGAATAAACTTAATATACATCAGTCCAAAATATTATAAAATTCTTATAACTAAGCTATTTCATTTGATATATTCTTTCCCAGTGCCTATTTGCTCCACACCTGTAGGCACTAAGAGGCTGAACTGCAATCATGTGACTAGAGAAAAAGTGCTATCTCATTCCTGAGACAGAACATTCAAGTAACAAATTAAAAAACAATGTACCATTGTGCAACTTGGTCTTTAGCCATGCAAGAATATTGAAGTTATATTCATTGTTCTAAATTATAAGTTTCCTGTAGAATTTTTTCTAGATATAGCCAAAACAGAAAAGAAATTAAACTAATTTTAAGTATTACTTCTAAGTATTTCAAAATGAAACATTTATTCTTTTAACTGTTTTTCTGACTACATTCAGAAAACAGTTAATGAATTTTTTAAATACATTATTATTATGGATGATACCATCCTAATCAAGGGTATAGTACAGGCATTAGAGAATAATGTTTCCTAAGGAGTACACTTATTTGAGTTCCTGCTATCTTACTATCAGTGGATATTTAAATAATGAATAGCTTAAATAAAGTAGTTACTGCTTAGTTAATCTCCATAAAAATGCTACACTGTTTTCCATGGGATTTGTGTTTATATGAAGATGAGAACCCTGGATAAAGAACTAGAGACTTAGGTATTTTTTTTCTGCTGTTTTAATTACTGCTTTTTATTTAATCCTTCAAGCTGTGCCATCAGTTGAGCAGGGAGTCCATAGGAATTTTATGTGTGCTTAAAAGATTTCTGGCATTACTGGTTGCTTTTTTAAATCAGTCCTTTCAGTTTCTCCATCTCACAGGATGACACGCTGAGAAATTCAGTTTTGTCACATCTGTTTGTTAACATTTTCTTCGCTTTCATTGGAGGATATCTCTGAGTGTTTCTCTCATTCTGTCCTAACAAACTTTTATGTTGGCTTATTAATCACTCATTTACAAACAGTGCCTAAGGGTCTTTGTTGAAGCCTGAAACTTTTACTGCACACACAAAGTCTCAGAAATCAGTTCACAGAAACTTTGACAAGTAATATGATAACAGTAATTAGTATCCAAAACCTAGACTGATTAGCAATAATGATTTCCAGATGAGGATGGATTACCCACCAGCGCCATCACCTCGTGTCCTGCAGTCACAGAGCAGCACAGAAATGCTCAGCATCTGTTACCAGCTACAACTATTCCTCATAACGCTGGAAGGGCTCATTTCTTTCATCAGCTATGCACTGAACAGAGAAGAGTCTGAGACTGCTGAATTCCTTGATCTCCTTATACATAATGAATTCAGGGATAGTTCAAAACCAATATTTAGATGACATTAACGTACCATAGAAGTCAGGTTTTAAATAGTTTATGGGGTTTTTCCCACCAGAACTTGCACCTAAATATTGTGGAGAAAAGTGGCAATATAAATTCCCAGAGAATCCTTCCCAAAGAGAAGACCACGGGTGCACTTCAAGGTGACATTACACAGTCCAAGTACACACTGGAGGAGAGAAGAAATAATTCAGCCCCCAACAGCCCTGGGTAGGTGAATCACATTTGAGTTTGCAAGACTCGTGGACAGCAGATCATCCAGTCCTTGCCTGAAAAATGTACTAACTACTTTTCCTTCAAGATGTTTACAAGATGTGTCACCACCCCATTGATGTGAATGTCACAGAGGCCATTCCAGTCATGGAATGTTTGGGTGCTCAAAGGTTGGTTCCTTACCACAACACACTGGCAGTCCTTGAAGACAACTGGTGGATTTGGATAGACGGAGAAGGACAAAGATTGCAAAAATATTACTTAGCATGATAGGCAGTAGTCATAACATATTTGCAGGCAAACATTTGTCAAATTGATGTTAGGTATTACAGCAAAGAGGAATTTTAAGGGCTAGATTTGAAGGAGGATGATGAATTATCTTTATGTGAGCCCCTCCTAAGCGCAGCAGAAAGGACTGAGGAAAGAACAAAACCACATTTCTGGAGAATTTATAAATATTAATGTGTCTGTTGTGCCAAGGTCATACACTGTAAGGACAGGCAGAGTCTAAGCTAAGGAAGAGCCCACATTCAAGATTTACCTTTCAGTACATCCCTGAGCTCATTTAAAACCTGGCCCTGAGAATGGATTTGCATCTGAAAGGCTTGGGTAGGAAAGAAGTCAGATTTGACCAAGCATGGATAAAGTTTCCTACTTAAAATCCACATCAGCCTATGTCTCTGCCTGATACAAGTACAGAACTGTTTTATAGAGGAGGAAATGGCGCCAGCAAAAGAAACAGGCTCGCCAAGACACTCTCCTGTGAAAGGGCATCCCCTGTCAAATCCACTGCTTGGATTCGGATCAGAAGATGGAAAAGTGCCCTCCCACCTCTCCAGGCATGCCATGGTGACTGGCACTGCAGTGTGTTGAAAACAGCTGCTCCTCGGTCTCACCTCTTCAAACAGGTCCGTGTCTCCTCCATCCTAGGTGTAACTACCCTCCAAACTCCCAGCAATCACTCAGTGTCTTGAAGAGATTAACAATGGCAGCAATTTCCCCTTCCCATTCTCTTGATTAAACAGAAGGAAGGAGGTAGAAAAAAGATGAGAGACATAAAACTCCAGATGTTGTCGACACCAATATCTGGTTCCACCAGAGAATTTGAACGCTGAAGCAATGATGAATTACAGTGGGGTCCCCATGGCAGTCCAGATTGCAATCATAATACCACTGAGGAATAATAAGGGCTAGCATTCATTAATGTGAATAGCAAATGAATTTATGACAATTTCCACTGGTCCTTTCAAAGAACAAGATTACATCTGTAAGAAATTAAGATGACACACCAGTGTAATTCATTCATTAATAAAGTCTGGGACTGCACATTTGTTGCAAAATTTGTTGCAACAGTTACCAGTGGGTTATAATTCTATAAGTGTACATTATTAAAACCATAACACAAATCTCTCTAGCAGAAGAGTTCTAGCTAATTTGCAGACTATTCTGTAGGTGATTTAATTTTTAGTTCAAACATACTTTGGTGTAGAAACTGAACTTGTTCAGATTTAAAGCAAGTCGATATTTAATAATTAAAAAATATGTACAAGAGAGTTACAGTCACTTTGCTTTCTTTTTGGTAATACAGCAATTAATTTTGCATTAACAAAAACCTATTCAACAATGTCTCTGTGATCTGAGTGAGTGTAGAGGGAAAAAATAACTATACCAGAAGAGCAAGCCCTAAACAAAACTGTGAGCGTGGACTCACAGCTTGCCCGTTTTTAAGGAGAGACTCTGAGGACACAACCTATTCAATGGTGAGAAGAAATGAAGATTAGAACAACTTTAACTTGGGCAATATGAAGTGTATCTGTTGCCCATGTATTATAAAACATGAGCTAATACCCCACTCCTCTACTTGGCAATAGTTCCTAGTGAGCTGTGCCTCTCAGCTTTGCTCATGCATCACTGCTGAATATACCTGATAAAAATCTTGCTACTGCAAGAAACCCAAGCTGGATGTTTACACGTCTCTGCACAAATGTGCCAAATGCCTACTGAGACAGAAGGTCTACATTAGGACACAGCACAGAGGCCTTTGCATGTGTGAGATCCACAGCATGCTGTGAAGAGCATCCCATATTCATCCCCTGTGCCCTGTTGTGGCCCCTCGTGGAGCCAAATGGAACAAAATGTTGAAGCCTGGATTCTGCAGGCAGCTCCACAGTGCACCTCCAAGTGGTACTAATGGGGAAGCTCTTCCTCCTTTGGCCCCTCCATTAAGCCTGTCCATGTAAGGTTAAACACAAATATTTGCAGGATTGTGGTCTTATTTACTCCATTAGAAATAAATGTTTACTAAGAATAAAACCTGCATCTTGTATTTGATTTTTCTTCTAAATATTGGGGAAAAAGTTGAGGGGAAAAGAACTTATACATCCTTAGCTTAGACTAAAGAAAAGCCATCACTGTAAACCGAGTGTTTCATAAGCTTCAAGGCGAAATATGAGAAAATGCAATATTAATTTAAACCAGCAATATTTCATATTGACTATGAGCCAAACTAACAGCAAAGTTCATCCATAATTTAATGACAAAATTGCAATTTTCTTCACTGTGCTAGATTAGCATAACTGAGCAGATTTATGTACATTGCTGAGAGCCAACACGAAAACATTTGGAAGATATTCTATGAAAATTAAAAAATAATCTGAATCTTTCCCTGTGAACCTTTAGTAATAGCTACAAATATCGTGTTAACATGCTATTTATTTGGTAGTTTTTCTAGTAGTTATCAAGTATCATCTCAGCTCCCAGAAGAGGGCTGGAAGGAAGAGTGAAAAAATAAACCAAGTCACTGATGGTTTGCTGTTTAATGCAAGGATCCAGCTCTGACCAGATGTGCTCTGTTCTGGACCAATCTTCATGGTAGGTCTGGGCTGTTCTCTACAACAGCAGCGAAGACAATAGTCCTGAGTTCAATAACCCCTTCCTTATGGCAGAAATTGTACTAGAGGAGTCTGTTCTCTTGCCCATGTCAATGACATGATCTACTCTACAGTTTGCAGATACTTGGACACAGTTGCACAAAGGTGCTTAGAAGTTGAAATGCCGCTCAATTCCACAGGACTTAGAGGCTCCTAAATGACCTTCTGAAACCTGTGTCTTGTTTTTCATCTCTCATGAGTCTCAACAAATCCAATGCCCAAATCTCGTTTTGGAAGTTGTTGAAACCTACAAAATTGTCATCCATGATGGGATTTCCAGCACCAAAAGGAAAAAAAACCCCAACAAATAACCCACAACTTCAGCTCCTTTTCTGCTCATATGTCCTCTTCATGTATTAGCTATCAGGCCTGCTGTGTCACACAGTCCTCTCTCCCACCTTCCAGGAATCACAACATTGCCTTTCACAAAAGAAACACCTTCAAAAAACACACCATAAGCATCCAGAATGAAAAAATAAGCCAGTAGAAGTGTTTGACTTTAATCAATAGCACCTCCAGACCAGGGAGAAAGAACACCGGACTTTGGCAACACTTAGACATATTTTATTAAGTCAGTAAAGTATAATCTAGTGGTATTTGAAATTGTGAATCTTTCTAAAATGCTTCTGTCAACTGCATGGATGAACATCTGTTAATTAATCCTGAAACAGCATTCTGCTTTGACTTAACAATATGTGGCTTCATTGGCATTTCAAGTTTTTCGCATTCCTATTTCACTATCTGCTCCTCAGCCATCAAGGTTTCTGGTGAAGGAGGGTAGTCCAAAGCTCAAACTGCAGACACTGGCTAACTACAAGCATTTACCAGAACACAAATGAACCAAAATTCGTGTTGTGGACCATTGGTGGCATCTTCCTAAGTAAAAAGGGGTGCAGTCAGATCTGGATATCAGGAGAGGTAAGCCAGACATATCCCACAGCCATACACCTGCAGCCAGTTTCCATGTTCACCTATGACTATGGGTAGAAACACTTAACTGCTTTGACAAGTGTAGAAAAGGAGCCTACCAAAAGGAGTGTTTCCCTCAACTTCATTTCAGCCAGTAATTCCCTTAAGGCAGATATCTTGTGCTGGGATTGCTCTCTTTCCTGGTTAAACAAAAATAATATTTTTAAATATAGCAAAGAGCTATTTTAAAAATGAATTAAGCTGTGAAACACTATGAGTCAGCAAGTGCCAGAAGGGAGAAATCTAAGACACGTGGCTCTGATGGATGGGGAAGAGGGTTCTCCTGACTTTCTGCTGGATCAGGCTGAATTCAGACTGACAGCACACAGATCATTTGGGATCAGTCCCCAGCTTTTGCTTCCCTTCTCCCAAATTTTCATATGGTGGGAGGGCAGAAAATGAACCTTCTCCATCCTTCAGGCAGTCAATCATGTGGTGGACTTCACTCATTGATCTCATTACCCATGCTAGAGTAACACCCATAAGCACATCTTTTGATCAGCACAGGTGGCAAAACCACTAAGAAAATACACAGTGTCAGCCACAGCAACCAATGAAACCTATTGCTTATGACAAAGCAAGATGGTCCTTGACCTACAGGGCTAAAGCCTGAGGAATTCAAAATCCATTTTGTGTAGAAAAGAAAAAAAAGCAACCAAAAACTCATCAACATTATAAAACCCGGTGAGTACACAGAAAACAAACAGCAACTGGAGCACTCCTGGACCAGTCTTGGGTCTCAGCCCTCTGAAACCTTCGCCTGTGTTCATGATTAGTGTTTACTAAATTCTTATGCCTTGGCACCAGTAAGAGACTTCAGAACAGGCTGACTGCAGAGCCACTAGGATTTTAATGGCCAATAAATTATCTGCTGTTTTGGAAAAGCCAGTTATCGTATTTAATTTGACAGCCCCATGCAGGGGGAATTCCATAGACACAAAATAAATGTCAGGCCTCGAGACTAACACACGCTTCCCCAGATGCAAAATACACATCAGTTGCTCTCTTAGGAGGATGGGAAAAGCTAATCCCTCTAAATTATGCAAACCAAGCAGTGAGTGAAGGCTTAAAGCTTTTGCCTTTACTTTTAACAAGTAAAGCATAAACAACACTACTGCTTTCACATCTGCTTTTTTTTTTTTTT
>VZRZ01002565.1:90216-163953 GCA_013398175.1 Climacteris rufus
TTTTTTGCCTTTCTATGGTATGCAATGCAACCGTTTTAAGATCTGCTACTGAGTGACTGCAACTGGCACTTCTTAGAGGGAATAGCAGTGTTCATTGTCCCTCAGGACTGCCATCCTAATCCCTAAAAGCTTTTCTTGCTGCTCTAGAGAGACTTGGACCATGGAAGACCTTTTCCAATCCAACTTCCATTTAATTTTGCATCAAGGAAGACAGTGAGGGGAGAGCTTTTTCTTTTACTCATCTAGTATCTCATTCTGATCTGAGCTGGATCAGAAACAGAGGAGGAACATCCACTGAGCTCCAAGTGCTTTCCAGCTCTCATTCACATCTGTTACTAATGCATCTTTACATTACTGGATAGTTTAATAAACAAGGAAGTAAGAGCTGTCTGATGTATTTGGTCCTACCATTTCAGAACTTGATCCCTGACTCTGACACGAACCTCTTGAAGAGGCTGATGTATTTACATGATTGGTTTTGCCCATTTGCAAAGTGAAATAACATTTTCCTTTGCCATAACGCATGTGGGGAGGTCGGGAGGAAAAGCTTTGTGTAAAAATTTGGTGCTAATGGAAAGTGGTGGGTTGGGGCAGCAGCCCTACTGTCACTTTGCTGTCACGCGTGTCAGGACAGGGAGAGACTGGCTCTGCGCAGGGTGGCACACGCAGGTACTGGTGAGCAGCACCACGGAAGTGGGAGGAAGAGAGGCAGCGCTTGAGATGTCAAAATAAACTGCGGAGCAGACTTGGCCGGACCCGTGGCTTACTCAGAATTCATGCAAGTGAACAACAGCTGCTGTCCCACATAATTAAAGGCTGCAGCACCGCCAAACGCGCCGAATTACAGGGCTGCGCCCGTTCCTCCCGGGCACCGCGCCGGGCACCGGGTTCCTCTCTCGGGACGCTACACCAGGGGACGGAGCCACCTCGCCCGCACTGCGAGCCCCGCCCGGCGCCCGCTCCGCATCCCTGCCGCTCTGCATCCCTCCTGCTCCGCATCCCGCTCCGCATCCCTCCTGCTCCGCATCCCGCTCCGCATCCTGCTCCGCATCCCTCCTGCTCCGCATCCCGCTCCGCATCCCTCCTGCTCCGCATCCCGCTCCGCATCCTGCTCCGCATCCCTCCTGCTCCGCATCCCGCTCCGCATCCCTCCTGCTCCGCATCCCGCTCCGCATCCTGCTCCGCATCCCTCCTGCTCCGCATCCCGCTCCGCATCCCTCCTGCTCCGCATCCCGCTCCGCATCCTGCTCCGCATCCCTCCTGCTCCGCATCCCGCTCCGCATCCCTCCTGCTCCGCATCCCGCTCCGCATCCTGCTCCGCATCCCTCCTGCTCCGCATCCCGCTCCGCATCCNTGCGGAGCCGGGGAGCGCCGGGGTCCGCAGCCGCGGGAGCCGCCCTGCGCCGGGCGGGCGGCACCTGCCCGCTGCCGCCGGGGAGCGGAGCCCGCCCGGAGGGACGGAGCCGGCGGCGAGGATTCAATCCCCGCACAGAAATGGACAGCAGAGCTGCGGAGCGGTGCCGGCGCGGGCAGCGGTTCTGTGCGGGCGGCGGCCGGGGCTGAAGTACCGCGGTTACCGGGAGCTTTCCTGGGAGACAAACACCAGAGTCCCAGTCCCTCAGTGTCCCATCCCACCACGTCCTGAAACAGTTTGTACTTCTGTCCATGCAGAGAGAGAGTGATCTGATACTCTTAGGCAGACGGAATCAGGAGCCTTAAGACGTCAGGGATGAATTGGGACTGTTCTCCGATGTAAGGTGTCTTTACTTTTTCTTTGTACAAGCGTTTTTGTATAGGAAAAAGCCTTAGACTTTTTCTTTTCCCAAGAAACATGTTTGAATTGCTTGTTTCTGTAGAGGGAGTACTGCTGACATAGAAAGCATCCTACGTCACTGTCAGAATTTATGGCTAAATTGGGTACTTCAGCTCAACACAGACCTCGTAACTGGCTGCATTCACAGATAAAGTTCTACCCTGTTTTAAAGGGAGACTGAATACTGGACGTTTTAGTCAGGGCCGAGTATCATCATTGTCACGGTTGCCATTCCAAAGCATTCTAGAATGACAGGTATGGTTATAGGTTTTACTGTCCAGATTAGCGAAATCAAGGTCATGCAGCAAAACCGTGAACACAGATAATTCCCATGCTGCCTGTTCAAAAAGTGCAGTACCAGAAATTCTGTCATCCTTTTGCTAAACCCATGCTTTGCTGAATGTTTATGTATGAGCTGAGGCAGCTTAAAAAGGAGCGCTAGAGAACTTCCTGGGTAAGGATTTGTTTAGCACAATGTGCAAGGTACAAGTACTTGGAGGTTTTTAGGCAACTGCAGCTGAGTAACTGAAACGTTTTTGGAGCTGGAGGGCTTGAGGAAAGACTATCTATCTCCAGGCACTACTAGTGAGTGCTCACAACTATTAAATGTATCCCACAAAAAAATAGTTCATTGCAGTTGATTCAAATATAATAAGTACATGCAATTACAGAAGAGAGAGAGAGAGAAAGAGAAGAGAGAAAGAGAACCAAAGCAAAAGGAGAGAAAGGGAATAAGAAGCCTTGTAAGGCAGGTACTTTGGGTTGTTAAGTACCTTTAGTAATATTACAGTGCCAGCATGAAGCAAATAGCAATAGCCAGAAAGCTGAAGGTAGGTTTTGCACAAACAGTGCCAAATGTGTCAGTGGTGTTACTGCAATGTTTAAGGCAGGAACATAACATCAGTTGTCATGACTATTTAAAAAGATGAAGAAAGGAGGGGGTGGGCAGGGGAAAGGGAGAGCCTGGCTCCTTGCAGTTCCATCCCTGTGGTATTCTTCCCCAGGCTCTGCATTGACGTCACAATGACACGGTGAAGCCAAAGACAGGAGCTGGGAACAGTTCTTCTGCTTCACTTTTGATAAGTGAGTGAGTTTGCCACCACCCTGTTCCTTCCAGCATGGCCAAGAGTGCAGAAGTGAAGCTGGCGATCTTTGGTCGAGCTGGCGTGGGCAAGTCAGGTATGTTTCACTTCTGATTTTTTCCTTCTGCTTGCCTTCAGGTAACTTTTTGCTCCCTCTGTGCAGACAAACTCTTTGTAAAAAGAGACATCTCTGACCTTATTCTTGCCAGGGAGGTCAGGATCAGGCCAGGAATTTTCTCTTCCTTGGCTTTTCATGCTTTTGTCTCCAGGTTTTCCAGAACAAAAGTACTTTTATCACTTTTTAAGGCAAAGCCCAACAAGAAAAAAAAAAAAAAACCAAAGCAAACTTCCGAATCCAAATCAAACCCATTTCTCATGAAGTGAGTGGCAACATTATTTTCTGTTGGAACAGAATTAGTAACATTCAATTTGTCTCTGCATGACTTGTGTTAGATTGAAGGCACTGAATACTATGCTCCCTATCCTCTGTTAAATATTAGATGACTTCTGTAATAGTTGTAATTCTGGCTGATTTCCATAGGAAATTTTAGACTCAGCAACTCAAAGAATTTTTGTTCTCAGTGTTCTCCTGGATTTACATATCTACCAGGAAACCAAGAAAATGTGATGTGCAAAGTTTGCATTTGTAGAGATCTTTTGAGAAATAAACATAGTCTGGTGAATTCGTATAGTAGAAACACAAGGGGGAGGCATAAATGTTAAAAATCCATTTCTACAAGACAGCTTTTCCGTCGGTGAGAGAAGGAGTATAACATGAGTGTTGCAAGCTCTCTTGGGTACTTGGGGGGGGTGTTGCATTAACTTGACAGCTCCATGACCACTCTAACATGTCCTGGCACCACAGGGATGAGGAAATGAGGAGATTGAGTCTAATCATGCTCTTGTGGCAGTTTGGGAACTGTAAGATACTGTTTATTTTAGAAAAAATCTGTACAAGGGAAGGCAGGGGATAGGATGTCCTGGCAGGAGCATTAGACTGCACTCAGCTGCCATCAACCAGCTCCAGTTCCCCAAAGTGACTTTTATATTAGACAAGCCAAGGTTCTGTCCCATAAATGTATTACAGTTTCACTACCTTCAGAATGGGTTGTTTATAAAAGCACATTTACCCAGAAGGTATTTTACCAGAACGTTATCAGTGAAGTAGCTCTGTCAGCATTCAGGAGAAAGGGAGTATTTGAGGCAGAGGTTCTTAGAGATTATACTGCTTATTCAAAGACAATGCAGATTAAATTCTGCCTTTTTCAATAGAATACCTGAGGGAATGATGATAATAGACTGAGATAAGCTTAAACTGTTCCTTCTTCCCTGCTGCACTCACCCTATCCCCTCTTTTGTATTCATAGTTCACTGTCATACCTAAGTTTTGCAACTTCAGTGGTTTCCCTTTTGGTTTATCTTACATTTAGTTGATGGTTTCTGTGGTTGTCCAGTCTTTTGGCTGAATTCAAAATAATGCAAGAAAACTTTGAAGTATTTGTAGGAAAAATGAGACACTAAAAGAGTTCCCTCTCCCTGGTATTCTTAATAGTTTGAGAGCTTATATTTAAAAAAACACAAAACTACCTGTGAAGTGTTCAGTTAAAATGCTACACCAGCAAAGGATCAACAAGAGCTTGTTTTTTACCTGTTGTATCCTTTTTGTTGACTTCAACATACTAGAACAGTATAAATGTATATGTAGTAAAAATGTTTTCTGTAGCCCTGGAACTGGGTGAAAGATAAAATAAATGAAAAGCCAATAAAAACATCCTAGTCCTTCAAAGTCCTCCTCCTCTCTCCCTTTTCCCTCCCCCCCTTTGAAATGCAAGGAAATATTCCATAAAATATTAATAAGTTCTGCTCTTTTGACTGTGACCATATATGTGAATATATGTGGAAATGAAGGCACAAATAAGTGGGCAGCACAACAAGGTGAATTTAAGGGGGTGGGGGAACCATAGAGTGCTATTAGCTACCTCAATAGAGCAGCAACTGTGCCTCCCAGAATCTCCAGCTTGCTTATGAAAACCCCTCTTGTACATTCCCATAAAAGGATCCAGTTTCAACAGCTCAGCCAACTCCAGAGAAATAAGTTTGTGTGCCTGAGGGGGCTGATGTCTGAAAATACCTATTTGCCTGGAGCCGACAGTAACCACAGTGGGAGACGTGAAGGTGCTACTACACCTTTGCTAAAAACAGAGCTGGAAACATAGTCTCCAGATAGCTGGGTCTGGTGGATAATACCTTGCTAGAATAGTGTTTATAGTGTCTTTTTTAGTGTAACCATGTCATTCCCCATCCCTGTGACCAGTTTGTCATGCGTGGTTGAGACAGGATCCTGTGGTCATAGCTCACTGGGGCAGACTTGGCCAGACAGCTGAAAGATAAGCCAGACTCTAGAAGCAAGAACACAAGGCAGAATGCTGGAGCACACATACAATGAAAAGGAGACATTGGGTGATAAATAAGGCCACTGTAATTGCCAGAAAGTCATGCCAAAATATGGTCACTGGCTTGCTTTCTTGGCTTATCTTCATTTGCTGAGGAAGAGCCAGGCATTAGGTTCTTAATGTGTGAGTGGCTGAAGCACCTGACAGCATCTGTGAAGTTACAGACACATCTTGTAATGTCCTGGAGAGTCTCCTCTTCCACTTCCTGACAGACTTGGGATCTGTGAGTCAAAGCAGCTATGAAGAAAGAAGTGTTGTGCTTCAGGACATGTGGGGAACTAAAGGTGCCCCTCATGCACTATGAAAGTCATTAGACCTGCTACCATTGCTGAGAGCTGAGGAATACCCCAATCTCAATGCTAGACATCTGTTTAAAAGGGCGAGAGATTCCTTGTTCTACAAAATTGTCCCTTCCAAGACTCTCCCAAACACGAGGTGGGAGACCAGAACACTGTTCACAAATCTGACTAGTGATAGCATTTCAAAAGAGTTAAAGCCAGGGAAAACAAAACTTGTCTCCACTTTCTTGCTGCTTATCAAGTTTCCATGGTTCAAAGGTTTAAAAAACAAACAGGAGGCAACAGCAAGTGAGTGTGTCAGCTTTTCAGTGTTCTCCTTCCTTGCCTTGTCTCCTCCTGCCTGCTGGAGGAGGCCAGCAGAATGACTAATCAATTCACCCATCCTGTTTTGCTTTTTTTCGTAATGTAGACTTAAACCTTACAAATAAAAAAAGAGGAGCAAACCAACTCAGAAAGGAGCACACAGAAGTTCTCTTAACTCAGAGTTACACTCGGGAATGGGCAAACTCATCAGGTACAAGCATTCCAACCTGCTCTTGTACAGTGGACTAAATGCTCCTCCATTCACTCAATTCTTATTGTATAAAAGCTGCATAAACACTATTTTAAACTAGCTGAAAAAAAACAGATGAGGAGCTCTGCCTGAGCCAAGGACCACTTTGCAGCTGCTTAACTCGGGAAGAGAAGGAAATGCTCTGTGGGTGGGAAGGGACATTGCTAAGACCTGCTATCTGTACCTCCTAATTTGGGCTGGAGTCAAGGGACACTGAGGAGGGGAGAAAGCTTTTAGAGCCTTTTTCTTTATACCCAAGAGGAACTTGGATGGAGCAGAGAATTAAAGTTGAAGCGAATTACTTAAACATTGCTGTTTAAATTGCTCTTTCATTGAATCCTACAGCCTCATTCATATGGTAACAAAAATGAGCATTTCCTAAATAGCTCCGTTTAAAATTATGGTAGTAGCAATTAATAAAGACTTAAAGGCCTTGTTCTTCCATGTCACCACAAGATACACTGTGTGTCCAGAAAGCTAAGGAGGAGTGAATGAACCAGGAGGAGAAACACTGGGGATATACTGGCTAACATTGTATAGCCGTTGCTTTTCCAACTCATAACTCAGTTCACCGTGAATGCTCAAAATACCTCTGCTTAGGAGCCTTTATATTTTGGCCAAAAAAGAGACAATGTCCAGCTGCAGCATGTGCTATCCAACCTGCCTTTTTGCTATGTGTGTGCCAGGCTGAATACTCCAAGTTTCTGTGCTATGTTTTACCCAGCCCCTGGCAGATGCACTTCTCATCTGTTTGGATGGCCTGTGCAGCTGTGGAATGGGACGTGGAAGTGTGGGGGGGTTCTCCTGGTGCTTAAACAACAGGGAGGATACTAAAGCTCCCACAGGCTTCCCCCAATAAACGTCTCATCTTCTAGGCAGCTGCACAAATGATTTGCTTATGCATCAGGTACCTGTCACCTTTTGATCCAGCAAGAGCTCAGATGCTTCCATTTGGGCAAAAGGGTGACCAGAAAAGTGGCTTCAGTAAGTATCATCTGGCAAAGAGCCTGTGCCATCACAGAAATTAAGATTTCAACAACTCCAGTCATTTTAGGGTCACAGCTGGGAAAGTCCTGAGCAGACATATATTTGTATCTGTTGTCTTCTGCTATTTTGACCTGTCTAACCCAGAGTGGGGGGACATATCTGGGAGAAAGATACCTGCTTTTGAAAGTTACTACAGAACAAATTCAAGCAGCAGCCAAGCCAGGGAGGCCTTCAACAAGTCTGTGTTTTGTTTTCATTATTTGGGGATATGTCTGAAACACACTACCAGGGATCACTTCCCAATTCCAGGGTCTGGGCATGCGGGAAAAAGAACTGAATTCAGAGTCACCCCACCCCCCATTCAAAAAACCCTGTGGGTTACTGGAAAAGAAGCCCAAAGTGATTTTTCTGCTTCACAAATCCCTGCTCGTATATTTTCCCCCACTAGTTGCATTTCAGGGACTTTTGGGGAGGAAACTTTTGAGTTATTAAGCAGTGATTAGTTATCAAGATCACAGCTCTGCTAGGCAGGGCAAGCTACCATAAGAGCTTCAAAGTCCATGTAACACCAACTGATGTATGGAGGGAGGATTACTGTAATAAGGTGCCTCTGAAATCCAGAAATGTGGGTGGAAAGAGAATGGATTTTCTGTTGTGGGTTTTGATTTTGTTTCCTTATTTTTTTTTCCTTACATGAGTGGAGTGAAGCAGTTACTTTTTTTTCCTTTCTTCTTAAGAATGGCAATGACAACCACATGCTTAAGTGATTATTCAGTGATCAGGTTTTACAGCCACTATATTAATAGTCCTGTATTATTTTGCTGGTAAAGTACTCATTAAACACACCTGTTTTATTTACATTCTCTGGGTTTACATTTTTCAACCAGCTCCAGGTTCCCTGAAGGTACTATGCATGTATGTTAATAAGGCATAACAGTAACTAGGTCACTAATTTTAAGATTATTTCTTTCCCAGCAAGAATAGAAATACATTCCTTTAGAGCAAGTAACATTGCAAGCAAACGGTTACATTGACATGACCTTCCCATGCTCCTGTCCATGGGATGATGGTGATGCCTACAGAGAAGGTGAGCCCCGGGTTCAGGGATCAGTGAAATAAGTTGCTTTGTGGCCTTGCCATGCAGATACAAGCTCTTTAGTAAACAGTCTTTCTTGGACTTTCTCAAAACTGCATTTGTTGGGCCTTGTCATGCTAGAACTAAAGAGGAGGAACAGCAGTAACCTGGGCTAGACATACAAACATTTGCTCTGCTTGTGTCTGTTACCTCCTCCCTTTCTTTTGCTTGTTTGCCTACCCATGGCTCACTGTAGCCTTGCCCATGGTGTAGTAGAAACCATTCATGCTCTGCTCAACATCTGATCTTCCTTCTGGCTAACCATGAAATAATAAAATGCAGAATTTCTCTAACCAAGTGCCAATGTTGTTCATTCAAGCATAGCTGCCTCCCCTGTTCCATCTCATTTAACTACATCTGACATCAGCTCTACCTGTATCCCCTCTGAGCAGCTGGTGGCAGCTGCTAGAGCTAAGACTAATCCTGCTGTTCTTTTTTTTTGTTGTTGTTTAGGTTGGGCTAAATATAGCCTGCTGTTTGATTACTGGGGAAGGAATGCCAGGATTCAAGATTTATGTGTGCAGTGCAAATTTTTCCCTAGGCCTGCGCCTAGCCACCCCCTGCAGCTCTTGCCTTGATAAGATAACTGTCCTGCCCACTTGTCTCCTGCAGTTTTGCCAAAGACAACTGCAAAGTTTCCTGGTGGAGTCCCAGGAATGGTTTGTCAGGTCATGGTAGAGGTTTGGAGGGCTTTGGTCAGTCTGGTGTTCCCCACCAGGGCACTGAGTGTGCTGGTGTCTCCCAGGCTCCTGTCCTTAACTGGTCCTTTCAGAAACACCAAGGTTTTTAATCTTCCACAAACTTGTTGTTTACCTCCCTGATATCTGAAGTCTCCGGTTACCTCTTGCCTTGCATATCCCTTTTTTTTGCCTCATTTCTTCTCAACTGGCACCCTCCCCATTCCCCCACCAGTTCAGTACATGTTCCCCAAAGACTGCATATGGTGAAATGGCTTTGTACTCTACTTGAAAACTTGGCATTTACAGTTGCCTTCTCAACCTCCTCACTTTGGGCTTCCTCCCATCTCTGTTTCTCATCCCCAGCACCTTCTTTGCCCACTCTGTCAGTGCACTGTGCATCATCAAATGCTCAGGGCATGAGATCCAGATGAGCTAATCCTGGCAGCAGTGGTGGGATGCAGCAAAGAACAGTCACTCTGAAGTGGTTCCTACTGTCCTGGAAACCATTCCTTGGCTTGTCTTTTGAGCATGTTTCAAGCTTTGACTGCTCCAGGCAGTCATTGCGTGAAGCCAGCTTCACACCGGTTAAAAAGAGAAGCAGTGTATATCTTTACATAGCTAGTCTTGGTCATAGAAGTGGGTAAATTTACTTATTTGGCTTTGTGGCCGAGCAGGAGAAACAAGTTATGTCTGTATTTCTCAAGCAAACTCTCTTTCTGCGTTTGTTTTTGTGCCACCCTTGAACCTTTTACATTTACACCACCCAAAAATAAATACTTTAGATGTATGAAAAACTAACACTGCCTTAAAGTAGGAGGATCAATGAAATGCTTTAGGCTTCAGCTGAGCCCTGGTTACAGGGCTGTGATTAGCTGGAAGGTGTTTGTGCTCTTTCACTGCACTCCTGGCAGTCACTCCCAGCACTGCAGTGAGCAGGAGAGCAGAAGAATTGCTGTAAGATAGCACGGGAACTATGGCATCCTCATCCACTTGCTGCTTTTATTGCAAGTCTGTGTTTGCTCAGCATGACTGTCTCTTATACACCCCCTGCTGCAGAGGCAGTTACAGCTTTGGACAAAGACATCCCTCAGTTTCCCTTCCCTCTCCACATGCAGTTTGTGGGGTGTTGACAGAGCATTCCCTATTGCCATTCCATTAGTTATGGGAGTCCCACTTCACCAGCTCTCAACCTGGCCTGCTGTTTGAACCCACATTTCTTTCCAGTCACCTCAGGTTAAACCAGACCCTCCAGTTTTCATTGACTCCTACCTCTTCCTGGAGACAGAAAAATAACCGAGGCGAGAGATGCGTCTGTTTCTATCGCCTTTTTGTAATTCTGAATGGGAAAAGTTCCTTTATGTGATGGTTTCCCACCAGGTAGAGCATTGACACTGCTGGAGTTAGTCTGCAGCTGTTAGAGTTTCTAATGGATTTGCCATGTAGGTGTTGGGAAATGCCATATATTATGGTAGTGACGCAGTAGATAACTCATATTCTATGCATGCAGTATGAAAAGATGAATGGCAAGAGAAGCATGAAGCCCTGGGGAAGGAAGTAGTAGATATATTAAACATATGTGCAGCTTTAAAATGTCATAGAAATTGGCTGGAATCTCCAGCTGTCTTTCCAGAAATGTTAGACAGTAGTCTGCACACAGGAAAATGAGGGAATATGTTGAAAACATCAAGCCTGGCTTTGGAAGCACACGAAGCTGCTGACATTCACAGGTTGTTCTGCTGCTGCCATGCAGGGGTCAGCAGCAAAGGAGCTTCATCCAAGCAAGAGCAGAGGCCTGGGGCAGTGGTGTTTTACCGCATGGGAACTGTTTGGATAAGTGGTTTGAAAAGTTTTCAAGCTGGAAGGATGCAACTGGACAGTGCACAGGATATACTCTCCCAGGGAGGGAATTTCTTTAATGCTTGAACAGCACTGTAGCTTTCCCAAGGGCTGTGGGAACAATGGCCACCACCATGACCCTCCTGCAAGGCATGCTACTGGGACTGTCCTCACGTGGCCAGTATGAGAACTGGGGTGAAGGAAGGAAGAGCCTGGTAGTCTCAGGTCACCAAGGGAATTGTGACTCAGGCATTGCCAAAGCTCCTTTCTGTGACTTCTCTTCAGGGCCAGGGCTGCTGAGATCCAGCCTGATGGATGGCTCCCAGGCTGGCAGCATCTGAGACCCAACCCGTATCAGCCCTGTGGGATCCTTATGACCCTTTATGGCTTATCCACTGACATTAATTATTAACAACAAAATAAAGCATAGGAGCAACATTTATTTTCATTAAAAACATATTTGGCAATTCTGTCTTTCACTACTTCCCCAGCAGGGCTTAATTTCATTTTGACCCACAGGACCACAAGCACAAAAGGAGCTTGTCTTTATTTCCTTTCTCCCCTTCATGTGGCTATATTTTCCATCCAACTCTCAGTCTAACTCTAATGTAGTCTATCAGAGATTTGCACAACCCTACTCTAGAGAGCAGCTTTTGTCAGCAGCTCATCTCTGCGCCTGCCCTGGGAAACAAAAATCCCACTCCCCAGAATGGTGGAAGTCAGTTAGACAGAGCTGTCAACCATGATCTTTTCCTGACCTACCCAGCAAATGGCCCATTCCCTTCAGGAGCTTTACAAGTGAGAACTTTGAAACAGTCATTCAAAGCAGGAAAGTGTAAAAAAGAAATAAAAGCTAAAAAAATCCGTGAGGTATTTATTTCTTCACTGCAGAATAAATAGAACAATATTGAAGAGTCACTACAGAAGAATGCAGTATTAGACCCATGGGTGGCAGAAAAAACATACAAACAAAAAGTCCACACCAAACCCCACACTCTGCAAAATGTGGGACATGGGAGCATGAGTGCCAAAACAAACACCTTGTTAACCAGCCTCAGTGGCAGAATCTGTGATGCCAAGCACTGCTGCTGAACCCGACTGGGTCCTTGTGGTTGTGTGCACTGGAGTTGGCTCTTCTGCAGGCTGCTTTCCAACATGAAATAATTTAATAGTGATCCACAACATAAATAATTTAATAGTGATCCACAACATAACTTTGTCTGGTAGATCTCTTTCTAGGCAAAGTTTCAAAAGCTTTATCTCCAATTAAGAAAATCTGACCTTTATCTACAGGGAGCATGGTAGGCCTCAAGATTATCAAAGATGAGAAGAGAGGTGTACCAGTGTCTTTATTCATGTATTTATTTAGAAAGCTGTCCTTCAGGGATATGTGGGCTTGCATCTGTTCTGGCAGTGGGTGCCTATTTACCCCCAGAGAATCTGACCAAATAAACTTCTCTACAAAGCTGGGAGTGGCAAGTGGCCTGCCAGCCTCTTACTGCTGTGCTGTGCTCACGCAATCCCCTTTCCCCTTGAAACAAGAGCTAACAAATTTGCCTTGTTTCCTGACCACCGTCAACAAATTCACTAAAGCAAGAGGATAGGGAGTTCACTAACATACTCTTGCAGTAGTGCAACTGCAGATGTGGCCCTTAAATCCTCTCTGTTTATTTATGTTTACCTTGCTGATAAAATGACAACAGGAAGCACAGCACTTTTCCCATAAAATCCTGAAGGCACAGCCCCTGCCTCTGAAGAGCTGTATGCAGAATGGTTGAGGACAAGAGACAGGCAACTTAATACAGTGAGCTGTGTCCTGGAGAATCAAACGTTCATATCCTTGTCCTATTGACAACTTTGTCACTAAAGAAATAGGCTTGAGTATAGACTGTGGGTAATCCAGCTAGAGACTAGCAAATATAGGTTGGCCATAGATGGAAAACAATCCAAACTGAGTAAAAAGAAACATATCCTACTGATAATTGACAAGTGAAAAGTGTAAGTTCTCCCTGTTAAGTGTCAGTGGAAGAAGGATTCATTTATGAGCTATACTGGTAAGGCATGAAAAGTAAATGACATAAAATATGGCAAAAAACAATATAGGCTCATTTCTTGCTTAAAAGGAAGTGACTGACCCAAATGGATGCTTCAGACCCATTTGGAGAGGGGTAGACTGGTCCTGGAAGCAGCAGCTGACCACTCTTCTCCTCATAACTGATTCCCTGGCATAAAAGCAAGCACAGGCTGAGGCAAGAAATCAAAATCCCACCTTTCATTAATCTTCAGTGTCCCATGGTAACCTCAAATAACTACACCTCATGCAAGAATACTCTTTTGTTAGTGTTCAGTGTAATTAAACCAGTCTAGTTCCCACCAACAAGCACCATGTATCCTCACTATCACTGGTAATTTCTGGGCAAATGTTGTTTGCAGTTTTTGACCTGGCATCTGAAATAACCAAGCCTCTCTCATGAAAACAAACTACCTCTATTTTAAACATACTCACTATGACTGTTTTCTTCATTAATTTGCTATTTAGGATCTAGCATGAACGAGGCCCCTGAGATTTAACTCAGTACCACTATGGCAGAAATTCACATAGTGCTCAGTGTAGATTGGGAGGAGTTTGGGAGCCTGTGCTATAACAAATACTCCTATAGTTTGGACAGCTCATATATATATGTTCTGCAGATCTCTAGGACTCAACAGAAAAGATCACACTCTATCCTGCTTGAAAAGGCAGGCAGACACGCTGGATTCTCAATGAAGAAAGAAGCTTTACCTGTTCTGTTTTCCTAGTTTCCCTCTACAGAATAAACCACCAAAATATATAGGAATTTCTTTATCCTATTTTATTTTCATGAAGAAGCCTCAGTAAAGTTGCCTTTTTCCTAAGCAGCTCTAGCAGCTACAATGTATGTTTATCTGTAAAATCACATGCAATTATTGATGTGCATAGTACATCAGCATCAGCTCTGGAGCAGGCTACTTTGGCATCCCTGTAAAGATGAGGAAAGAGACAGACCATGGAAAATTCAGGAGAACCTTCAGGCAGTTTCTTAAGTTCTAACATTTTACAGGTATGAAAAGTATCATGATTTGTCTGCAGGTCTTCATACCCAGCTGGACAAAGTTTCAGTATCATGAGGACTGATTCCATGTTCAGTATGATATATCTCACCTCACATTAGGTCTGTATCTAAAAGATATTTAAAACACCTAAAATAATTTTTCATGGCTCATTTTACAGTGTTTCTTCAATTGCTAAACATTTCCTGGATGGTGCTCTCTAGTAAGCTGGGAAAATGTTCCTATCATCCAGTCTGCGGGACTTTGTTGCACATCACAGTGCTGCAAGTATTACTTTCTGTTCCCTGTGCCACAGCACGGACAGGGACTGGCTGCAAATTGAAGTAGGAGACTCAACAGAAGAGACTCTTCACAGCTGAGTTAAACCAGCACATTGCCACCTTAGATCCTACCTCTGGTTTCTGCACAGGAGGTGGCTGACAGGCATGTTGTTCAAAAAGGCAGGAAAAATACAATGACCAACGGCAGGAGGTGAAACAGGGCTTAGGGAAACATGCTCATGACAAAAACACCTTGAAGCTTCCTTGTGCACTGCTATTTTCTGTTCATTCCCATTAACACTGTTGCTCTTGGTGAAGGTTAAAATGCTTTTGTTATGGATAATACAACAGAGAATGGAAAAAAGGCTTTAGTTTCAACCATAAGCAGTCTGACATCATGTGCTAAAAGTACTCAGTCATTGTGCAGTTCCATGACTTCTCTGTTTGCTTTAGCAGGTGACACTTTACAAGTCAGGGTTCTACAGCCCTGTGACATTCTAAAGGCATATTTCAAGTAGCATTTCAGAACATTTTGAACCTGCTGATTGCAAAAGTGCTCTCAGATCTCAACCTATTCTTCTCAGGAAAAAGTTTACAGGCCAGTCATGAACAGAGGATGCTCAGAGTGCCTCACAGAGTACTAAACCAGTGAGAGTAGCTCTGCACCTGGGTCACTTTGTAAGGTGTAATTCAGTTGCATCTCTACAGTTTCTGAAGAGTTTTAAGGATGGTCTTAATGATGTTGTTCTTGTATTTGGAGAACAAAATGAATGTGGTGTGTTTTGTTTCAGTATGGCTTTTTTCAGTATGAATATTGAGCTCTACAAAAATTTAGCTTCCTGAAGCTTGGAGAACAGAGGGGCATTCTTTAGCTCCCAGCTGGATTGCAGGCTTTCTGAGGAGCAAGGCCAGTATCCCAGTGAAATCCACAGCCTAGAAACCATGCCTATCAGCATGTTTTCATCAGCATGAAATCCAACAGCCTAGAAAAGTGCATGAATGCAAGGAGGTGCTAGGTCACTATGGGAATGGAACTGTCTCTTGTATAATGCATAACGACTGTTCCACTTTCAGTTTATCCTTGTACCTTGTACATCATAGCCACTGCTTCTTAAAAAACAACAAAAAAAGCACCATTAAAACAAGTGTTATTTACCACCTTACTGCAGGAGGACTTATGCCCTTTGTCTCGCCAGAAGCAAGTCAACAGCAGCTCCCTCAGCCCATGCATTTGAAAGAAAACCCTATTGCCTAACTATTGTCACACAGGTGATGCACTTTTCAATATTAAATGACCCTGGAGGAACTGATTTGCCCTAATGTGGGCTGTATGTATGGACTGTCTATACTATTATACTCTGCTGGCACTGCAGGGTTCTCTAGTCTGCTGCTGTCAGCAGTGCAGAACTTTGTCCAATTTTAGGTAACTCATGAACAGTCTAGGATTTTATTGCTCATTAAATAATTTCCCCATTGACAAACATTTTATGTCCTTCATTGCAAGGGGGTCAGAGTAGATGACTGCAATAACTCTTCCTGACTCGAAAAATATGATCTTGTTGACCATGAGTATGTTAAATTAAGAATTTTTCCCTGGTGCTTAGTTGATTTTTTCTTCTCCCCTGATCTAAAGCTCCTATAATCATGATCCTCTCCTCTGGGCCACTTTCCTTTTTCTTAGTAGAGTTTGTATTCTATATATCTGCTTATTCCTGCACATTAACCACATGGAACCCCCTCCTCATTTTATGAGAGAGATTATTTTCCTAATACTGTTAGGAAATCTTTTTAAAAAACTCTAAGTATTTTTTTAAAATGATCTTTCTGTGTTTGTGTTATGTAACATATAACTTCATGACACTAAGCTGAAAGCACTAGCTGAGTCAGTATTTGGACTGTGCTACAGGGATGTTAATGAGAACTTGCAAATTTTATGCATTTGAACTCATTAAAATGAACAGCACAATTTGTGCAGAAGTGGCTTATTTGCAAGAATAGGGATTACCAGGAGCACATGGAATAGCAGAATACACATGCAATTGCTTCTAAAAATTAACAAGAAGATCAGAAAAAAAGTACGGAGTCTTCCACTGACTCACACTAACATGACTATTTTTACCTCTGACCAAGGTGTAAGTTTTGAAAACACACTGGCAAATAAACTAAGAGCTTGCACAGAGGAGATCCTGCACATATCAAGAAGGAAACCTAGAAGAAGTCAGGTTTAGAAAGAAAAATCTAGGTTAACACTCTTGGAAGAAAAAGCAAAGTCACAGAAAGATGAGCTTTAGTTATAACTCTTCAAAAGTAGATGAAAATTTCACAGGATTATTTGCAAAGCTAATAAAGAACATTAGTTATGGAAAATTAAAGATTAATTCAAGGCTTCACAAAATGCTAGACTAAATAACCTTGTACAGTGTCCTGAACAAATGCTGTGGCCCTCACAGATAGAAAGAGGCTGACGTATGAAAACAAATGAAAAAGCCTGTGGTTATTTCTGTGGGCTTTGGAGCAGGGCCATCAAGAGCAGGATCAGTTGTGCATGGACTGTGCCCACTTTCCACTGTTTCCTCAGTCATAGGTGCTGCATTGTTTTGCATTCAAAATTTGGAGCACTTCCTATGAATTCTCTAAAAGCACATCATCTGAAAAAGTTATAGTTCAGACTCCTTTTCCACCTCTGCCTTGCAAAAACACTAGACTTCAGATAGCACAGCACTAACATACTCTTGCAGTAGCACGGATTTCACATACTGAGGACACACTGGATAAAACTATGAAATAACTGATACCAAGGTGATCTAACCCAGGAGTCTAACCCAGACCATTCCAGCTCAATCTAGACCCTGGCTTCTTGGACCAAGGACTTTCTTCCTGCTGTCTGCATGATTGCAAAGTATAACATGCTGATAGGGGCATTTTAAGTCACATAAATAGAGATTTGCCAGAACCTTCTGTCTTCATCTCCTAGATACAAGTACCTAGAAAAGTGCAGCTTATCACAGGACAGCAAGAACATGCCCACAGTCACAGAGATTTTGTTCATGTGGTACTTCTACCTGAGCCCGGCTTGGACTTCTCAGAGCAAAAATAACCGAGGTGGTTTGTTAAGAGCTTTGGCACTTAAAATAATGAGGAGACAATGCTAATGACTGGCACACAAACATATGAGGATCATAGGTTCAATAACAGGAGCTATTTAGCTGTGCTGCCTCAGATTTCTGACCTGTGTAAGTGAAGTCAGTGTGGCTCCTGCATTTCTTTGTCTGACAGGGATGAGTGTCATGTGTCATCCTCAGTTTTCAGTCTGACAGATGGAGCTGGAAGCAAAACTTCTCAACATAGCCTTAAATAGTGGTAGGGTAGTACCAGGGGTCTCCTAAATTTCTTAGGACATTTCTTAGGTTTAACCCTTCAGGCTGTAGATTTCCATGCTGGGTGTCTGCTCCAGGCTGCTTTTTTTTTTTTTTTCTGGGAGATGTCTGCAGAAGCAATACAGACATTTCTAAGAAGAAGGTTAGGAAAAAAAAAAATAGGCTGTATCTGTGTTAAAAAGTATTCTTGTAGCAGGTTCACCTAGGTGTTCCAGTATTATCATTCCCCAAAGCAGGAACACAAAATATGACAGGTTAACACGTCAGCAAGGGTATACTTTTGCTATGCTTCTGAAAATATACTTGTGTTTGCTAGCAAACCCATGCCTCTGGAAGTCTTTAGCTGTGCTAGAGCTAGAAGTTAAATTTTCCTCATGAGTTTATCCTGATGGAAGACATTCTAGCCCTTGATATAGGACACTTTCTTTCCAAGAAGCTGTGTAGGGAAAAACTTGGGCATAGGTGCACTGAAGAAGTAATGAAGTGCATGGGAGGCAAAAGTCCCAAGAAATGAAGAGCAAACAGCAATTTAGGATTAAGATTGCTTTTCCATTAACTTATCTGAAACAGATTTGTCTCAGGAAGCAGTTCTGGAGGCTAAAAAACACAGCTCTCAGCCTCAGAGATTAGTGACAAAAAAATCTCCGTTGCTTTGCCTCATCTCTGCACATCAGTGTGAACCTTTCTCTCCTCCATGCTTGGGCTTTGTTGGAGCTTTTTACACTCTTTTTTACATCCTGTGCAACTAGAAATAAGGAATGAATCCAACTCACCCAGTTAAAGACACTTCCCTATTGAGCAGTGTCACAAGACATTGGCAAAGAGGTATCTCCCTCCTGCCATTGCCTGTGGGGTGGTTACACTATGGATATTAGGACACAAAAATCCCCTCAACCCTATGTTTTGGGTTGTACCTCACTGGTCCAGGAGAAAATCTAACTTAAATACAGTAAGTATAAACATGGAGGGAGATGGATATACATGCACACCCACAGATATCTATCTCTCCAAGTATCCCTTGGCAGCGGGGGTTTGTGGCCTCATATATTCACCATCTTTTGAGGAGCCTGGGCAGAGCCTCCAGTACTGCCAAGGAAATTCCAGTTTTCAAGTAGAACAAGGGGTTTATATGGACTACTTATGAATTTAAGAAACTAAAGTGCTGAAGAATAAAAAACCTGCCTCCATAACAGTATCATTTATTATCTATTTTGTCTTCTGTCCTATATAGAAGACATTCCAGAAGAGTTATTTTTTCATCCAGTTCAATTGGAGATCAGTTCCCTGTGGCTTCTTGAGTGCTATTTTTTTTTTATTAGGCTTTTTAGTGCCGGGCTGGAATACCACATTCAAGTGAGGACTGGGCAGCTTGGGAAGCAGTTCTAGTACTCTCAGTATACACCACACAGCAGTAGCCCCAGAAACCATTATCAGTGCATTAAATCAATTTTAGGTGTTCATCTTACTCCTAGATATTTGCCTTAGTTAAATGCCCATAAGACTCTTAAGAGAATTAGTGATCCAAATGCCTTCACAAAGTTTAGCACTTGCAGAGCAATGAGGAAGCTTTTTTTTATCCTTAACTCCAGTTTAGGCTGCCCCAAGCAATGAGCACGGGGCACTCTGTGCACTGGCATTTACATCAGCTCAGCAGGACACTGCTATTTAGCTTTGGTGGAATTTTATAGCCTGTTTTATTGCAGCAAGGGTAGCAGTGTGATGAATCTTTTGAATAAATCTCCTCTGATGGATGTGCCGACGCCTTACTTAGATTAAGGGTGAAAAGTATCTCACCCTCAAAGCTCAACACATTTACCACCAACCTAGACATGATTTAACACCATTAGGGCAGTTTTAACTGGGAAATTTATATTTAAAAGTGCGTGCACTCTGTGGGGACACATCATAGATGAGCATTATGTGCATGCAGCGTATGACACAACATTGACATGAGCTTATATTTGGAATTACCCAACCTAAGTCAGAGCTTCATACACAACTTGATAATCATCACTTCTGCTGTGTTTTCCCCACAATGCAACAAGTGAGTAAATTACTGTTCTGGAGTTCATCTGCTCCTGAAACAAGCTGTGGGGGAAAAAATTAATTTAAGGGTAACTTCAATTTCATCTTCACTCAGAAAGAGAGTTTAATGCAATTTTTCTTTATAAAGTAACTTCCTCTGCCCTTCCCTCCAGTTCCCTCAGCTTTCTGCTTCAGTGCTGCAATACCAAAGCAAAGTGTCTCATTGGCATTTTCCACTTTGTCCAAAATTGCCCTGAGGAAAAATCTGTTATCCCAGAGAATAAGGCCAATTTTTCAGGCTTGAGAATCAAATATTTGACAGAATCCTGAAAGCCTGGGAGTATATCCACATTTGGACTTTCATTTGTGCATTACTCGGGGAAAACCATGGGGAAAAAAAAAGGCATGGGTTAGTATGTAGTTCTTGATCCTATATGTCATGATATCTTCATTAAGCTGTACCTTGTTTACTTAAGCCCTAAGTGTGTAGAACTGAAAACTCAGCTAAGATCTACTTTTAGGGTAGCATCACCAGCCTATGCAAGTGTTAAGTTAATCATTCTGACTGCTGCCTGTGCATCTGCTGGGTGAAATAAAGCTCCCCTCCAGCATTTGTCTCTGTGCATTGGAGTTCAAGGGTCTGAAATTCCCTAGGCCTTTCCTAGGCTTTCTATGCACAAAGGAGGTTTTTGATGGATTTCCTCTGCCCCCCCCCCTTACTATCTTCTTTTTTCTCTTGCCTTCAAGATATCCCTTTGCTGAAGAACAGTGGAAAGGGGGTCTTACAGCTCGGCTGCCTTGCTTGGGGCCACATCCTTCCACACTGGATGCCTTTGTGTCAAACGTTTCCTGCTTATATCTTTGCTTTGCTAATAGTTTTCTGAAAGCTGCATTGATTCATCATTTCCACACTGTTTTGAAGAGGCATGAAACCTGTATTTATATTAATCTGAGACATATTAATTTTGCATCTATAGCAAGTGATAGAAGTCTGACCTTTAGCAAATATACAGGAGATGTCTACAGCTCTGGGATGTCACATTATTTTTCTGTGTCTTTATGGAAGCTTTCCCTTAGACTATTTCTATACTTTTGTCTATAAAAAAAGACACAGGCAGTTTTTGAGAGGAGGTTGAACATTTTTGAGCAGTGGGCTTAAAATCTGTTTAGAAAGGAAAAAAGTTAATTGCTTTACTTGTTTCATAGAGTGTTTAGTGATTTTCCTCCTGTGACATAGGAAGATAACATCTCCCTGCCTTTTTGAATCTCCTAGGGAATCATAATCTGACTTGTGGTGTCATTCATACCAATTCTCATGGATGTTCCAAGCTACTGCCAGTGAATTTTAACAGCTAAAGAGAACAGTTTTCATATGAATACAAGTATAAGGATCACGTTTATGTGCACATAGCAATGAATGACAGTTCTAAAGTCCAAATGTGTCTACACCAACAGTTAATTAGCAGCCAGAAAAGATACATACATTTCAATATTTAACCTTGAAGTCAGACTGGTGTAAAGATCTGAAGTAACATTAAAATGTTCTCCGGTAATTGTGTCTCAAAATGAGTCACAGTGAGCTGTTGTTGACAGCAAGAGACTGTGGTCCTAGTTTTCTAGCACCTCGTCTTAATTTTGCTGCTATTTGTAATAAAAACTTGAAAAATCTTCCATCAGTTTGGAGTTACCATCTTATGCTGAGATACAAGGAGATGGTGTTATTAAGATCAGAGGAATGCTCAAAGTCGTTGACCTGGAGCAGCTATACAACTGCAAAGTGTGGATGATTGAGAAAATTCCCTGGGAATAGAGAAAATGAAGGGGAAGGTGGAAGAGAATTCCTTCACTCCTATTTCAGCTATTTATATTCTCCTATTTGTGTGTGAGGTTTCAGAACACACCTGCGTAAAATTTTCAACCATCTCTGCATAAGCAGGGTGGCTGAACACACACCTCCACAGGCTTTTAAACCAAGGTGAGAGTCTCACAGTGTCTGCTGACATCAGTCAGGGCTGCATCAAAGGCAGCAAATGTCAAAAAACATTGCATTTAAGTCTTGAGAAATGGCAATACTACTGTGACTAAAGAAGACTGCAGCTGGCTCTCAGCCATCTGGATGATTTTATATGCACCCAGCTCCACAAATCAAAAAGATTTCTTGAATTAATCTATTCCAAAGGTCTGTGTCAAAGACATACAACCATTACAAGTTGCACTGGAACCCTCAGCACAGGTATTAAAAAAAACAAACAAAATTGTCACAGAAATACTGTCATCCTGACAGTGGACTCCTTTTACCACAGTCACAGCATTACAGGGTAGTTTTTCCTACAGATGAGCTGTGTCTTAAAGTTTACCCTCTAGAAATTTCTGCAGCAGATTGACCACCCAAACCAATGCCAGTGAAATGGAGACCAAAATGTGGCCAGTTGCATTTCAGTTTAATGCAACTTAAGTTGTTTGGTTATGTTTTATTCTTTTTCTGCCTGGCTCCTTTATTTTGCAAGGGCACTTTATCTGGAAAGCACAGTTCTGTGCTGGCTGGACCATCCATAGTGTGGATGTGCTGCCTACTTGTGCCAAAGCCCAGGGTGGCTTATTCTGAGGAGCTGAGCTCTCAGACATCCTTTGTCTGTGTCCCTGTGTGCCAAAGGGGTACAGGTAGCCAGGAGATTATCTGGGCATCAAATGGGTACGATGATCCACTTTCCAAGTTTTGTGATGCTTTATGTAGCCAATCCTAGTTTTAATGGAACAAGTCCCATGTCGCCCAATGAGGGCTGCAAGCTAGGAAATAGAAGCCTGAGGGAAATAGAAGCCTAAGGGTTCTCTCACTCCTTGTGTGGTCTTGGCGAGTCGCAATCATTCACTGCCTCAGCTTCTCCCTGTCCCTGAAGAATATAGTACCTTTTAATTTCCTGCTTCCTCTTTAATTATGGCAGGAGCCAGCAAGCCCCAGCAGAGATTAGAGGGTGCTCTCTACCCTTTGCTAGAAGGCAAACAAAAGAGATGTGCAAAAATCAGCTGATGTTTGTATAGCAACGAGTGCCTTGTTTGCAGTGCACCATATGGATGCAAAGTTTTCGTCTGGCATAATCCTACAAGCAGATGCCTGAAGAAGCAACTGCTCATCTAAAGTTTTTGCTACAGGAACCTCCCATTTCCTGTACACCACAACCTCCTCCATCTCTAACATATGGAAGTTAAATGTAGTTATGACTCAGGGAAATGTTTGTCCTTTAATTTAAAAGAGCTTTCCCTGAATGCACTTTCTGTGAGGAGTTCTTTGTCACGCTTCTTAGAAACCATTTGCAAAGTTTTTGTGCTTCTATAGATATATGTAGCAGAAAGCCATTTGTTTGTACTAATGTTATGATTTTGGGGACAGGTTTGCCATCAGGGCTGGCTTCAAATGAAGGCTTTAATATCAGCCCAGCTGAACAGTTTGGCTCTCCTACATTTTTATCTGCAAGAAACCCTATGGAAGATGCAAGGTAGCCCTGATGGGGGGCAAAATTCTTTATTTGAGAAAGGCTGCTCAAAGAGCAGCTAGGGCAAAGTAAATGGGATGATGTAGGGCCTACCTGAATTAATTTGGGTTACCTATGTCTTATGATGTAGTTGTCATTAAGGAATAGATGCCTTACTTTGAAAACCAGTGGCTTGAATTCTAATTTTGCATCTGTCAGATTTCTTGTGCAACCTTAGGTCGGTCACTTCAATTCTAATGTAATTATTAGACCAGATGTTTATTTCAACAAAGCCTGAGGAGGATAAATGCTTTTAGACCTTTAAATTGTTGAATACCATGTCAGTGGAGGCTCCACACGTAAGCATGTCAGTTTGTGTTACAACAGTATAAAAATGTTTGAGGGGAAATGAAAGATATATAAGCATATATCTTAGAACAGAGTGCATTTAGGATTGCTGAGGAAATTCATTTACTGGAAGAAAAAGATGAGATTTATTTTACTGCTATCTACCTCCTTGGCCTCCAGATTAGTTTTCTCTAATGTATTTTAGTGTCAAAATAATTTTCTTGTAAAAAAAAGGGACCATAAAGGTCATGTATGAGAAAAATACTTGGAGGTGTGAATATGGGAAATGCCCCTGTTTCCTGGGGGAGAAAAAGCCATCCATCAGAATATTTTAAGCTAAGGAGGTTTTTTCTTCACCTGTACCTTCACCATCTTGTCCAAATATCTCTGGCAATATCCTCAAAGTACATTGCCCTGTCTATTCACTGGGCATCCAACAGAACCTGTTCTCCATGAGGAGAATAGGTGTTCAAAGACACGAGGATTCAAGGAACCTTCAGCTCTGGGTGCTCCTGCTTGGATCAAGGAGAAGCCACTACTTAGATGCCTTCTCTATGTCCTACAGAACTGATGCCTGTGGTCCTGCATTTCCTCCCTTCTAACTGTTGAGGCATTTAAACACCACCCCACCCCCCAAACTTTTGGTACCTGACCTAGGAATACACCAGGACCCTTCTGAAACGCACGAAGCGCATTGTCTTCTAATAGGAATGGAAGAAAATTCTGTTCTTTTTGTGGTGAGAGGCAGGCTCACATGCTTGCTTTAAAAGGACTGGAGGTTATAAAATGTTTCTTAATGGAATGTAGGAGCCTCAGCAAGCTGGTTTAAAGAAAATGTTTTTCCTCTCAGTCCATTTTAAACTCTCTCCCTATGTTTTTCCCATTGGCACTGAAGCACTCATCTGAAATAGCTCTCCCTTGCAGAAACTTCTCTCCCAGAGAACAATGTGGTTGAGAGAACATCTTCATGCAATATCCCAGTAGTACTTATTAGCCCTTAAAGGTACACCTGATACCCTTTTCCTGTGGAAAACAGGAGGGCTGAGACACTAAACCTGCCTGCAAGCATCAGGGTGCACTAAGAATTAAGAATGCTTCCTTCCAGGAAGTGAGACTATAGACAGAAACCTGGTGAGAAGACTCTACAAAGCAAGGAGTTAAGTAAAAAGCATCCAACTTTAAGTGTGAAGATTTACTATTAACAAATACACTCACCCTGCTCCACACAGTTTAGATAGAACAGCTTAAGCCAGGTGAGATATTTAAATATGCTGCCCATGCCAAAGGGCCTTCCTGTAGTATTTTTGCCTGCATAAAAAGGACTTTGCAGCTGTAGGTGTGTCAGAAGCTGTGTAGAATTCGTTCTGCTAGTGGGCAAAGACCAGCAAGCACAACCTTAGAAGTACATTAAACCTATTTCATCTTCAGCACATTGCAGTGACAGGCAGCTCTGAGATGAGCAATGATCCTGCAAAGAACTGTCCTGCAAAGACACCCTGCAAAGAACATTCCCAGAAGACAGTGAAGTTGCTCTGAAATAAGAAGAGACTGTTAATTTGAGTCATAATGACTATTCTGGAATACTTCTCTGTATAAATGTCCTGATTTTAAACCTAGTTTTTTATTATTTAGTTGAATTCCTTTTCAGGTATTTGTCCTTGCTCAAGATGCAGCTCCAAGAGCTCTAACTGTATATCCCATTTCCTACATCAGGGATTCAGAAATAAAACACAAGCTTACAATATTGCCGTGTGGTATCAAATGACTTGTGGAACTGTCAGATTGAAGTTTCACATCCTGGCTTATAAGGCACCATGATCATATTCCCTGTCTGAAGGGGCTTCAATGCCTTGCACAATTTTTCTTGCAGGTTCTGCGACAAGATTTGCAGGGGTGTTTCAAGATAATGAGGCAAAGTTTTTGTTAGCTAGAGCTCAGAACTGTAGAATTACACTTCATTATTGCTTCAGGTAATGTCACCAAGATTTTTATGATCAACACTGAAACGTGCAGAGACTGAACTCAGGAAAAGAGGCAGTTTCTGTGCTGAACCTGGTGAGAGATGGCCCTGTGTCAGAAGCAAGGCAAAGCAACATTGATCTTTCAGGCCTCTCACACCAACTTGCATCTTGTACTGTCCCTCAAATCTTCATTCTCTGCCATATAGATTGAAGGTATAGACAGCACACCAAGTGTCTCATTGAGACAGGGAATTCATTTGCTGCTCAACTCTAAAGGGTGTCTGTATTTTCTAGACAGCATGTGATGTTTATATGCAAGGGTATTTGGTGACTGCTGGATCAGAATACAGTACCAGCAGCTAACAGATAGTAAGTAGATCACATAGTACGATACAGTGGCATACAAGGAAAGTAGGATTATCAGATCCTGAAAAAACTTTGACTTGTTGTGTATCCCATAGAAACAGCATAACATTTTTCTTGGAGAAGGGCCACTCATAAATGAGTCAAGCCAAAAGTCTAGAAAAACAGCAAAAAACTCACTGACTAGTTCAGGCCCAAATGCTAAGCCTTCAGTACAGAACATTTTCTACCTGGGATGGTTTCTCAGTGCTTTCCATTGACCACAGCCAGGCACCACCTTTGTTTTCATGGCATGGAATCATTCACATCCCTTTAAAACACAGTTTTTCCTAGGATGTGCATGTTTTTAAGGTCAGACAAGCAAAGGCCAGTTTGTAGTAAGGGCTGCAGCTCTTCACCTGGGAGTCTTCGTGCATATCTTCCCTTGCTGTCATTGCTCTCCTCAGCCCCCTCTCAGTTCCTAAATTCAGCCCTCTCCTGAGTTCCCTGTTAGTGGAGTTACCACTGACACTACAATGGAAGTCACACCAAGCTGGGCACAGGCAACACAAAGACAGGTAAAGCACAACTGTTCTCCCCTTTCTGCTCATCATTTTCTGGTCTCACTTTCCTCTGCCCTGCTTGGTGTCTCCTTTTCATCCACCCTCACCTCTCACTTTCTAAGGCTGCTCTTTCCCTGTGCCCTGTCCAGCACACAGCAACAGAAGGCACAGCCTGCTTAGCCCCAGAGAGGAGGACAGACCAGTGTTGCTTTGGTATATTACTGCTGCATCTCTGATGCCTGGTGAAGTGTGGGCCAACAATCTCATTCTTTGCGTTGTGGGTCCTAGGATGGAGCTGCTTGTTTAAATGTTTTGCAACACAGCTCATGATTTCTGGACAAGTTCTTTGTCACAGCAAGGAACCCTACAGGGGAAACACTCACAAAGCACTGGCAGCCTGCAGTGGATCCATAACACACCTGAGACACACCTGATCCCTGGCACAGAAAATAAAGTGGCCTATTTTTCATCAGCTCAGCCAAGTTAAGTTTTAAAAATAATAATCAAGGTAATAAAAAAGAAGCTGCTGAAGGCCCATGTGCTCATAAACTCACACCATAATGAATTAGGAAAATTTAGATAATGCCAAGGATTATTTGACTAAAGTGTAGAGATCAGCTTTTATTTGCTGTAATCTAGGTTGTATGGCTGGAGCTGAATATAAGTCGGATCACATCAGATGTTTCCCATCCTTTGCAGAGCCAGGAGTTGGACTGGATGATCATTGTGAGTACCTTCCAGTTCAGCATATTCTGTGATTAAGTGGTGAGGGTGAACCTTGGCACAGATTGGATTCTTAGCTCGTACTCCAAAGCACGTAGGAAAGGCATTGTGAAACAAACCATAAAATAGGCTCTTTGGAGCCTTGGGTATGAATAAAATAAGTTAGGAGCAGAGCTAGATAAATAATAGAAAATGCCTGGCTTACATAGTGGGAGAAGCCTTTGAAGTGGGATTGCAAAAAACCTCCAAAGGTCTGATCCCATGCTATTCAAACAGGCATCACATCAGGCTTGTCTGCTGTCATATAAAAGAATGGGTATGAGTGAGGGTCTGGCTGCCAGCTTCAACAGATGGCCCTCACAGGGTGCTCTGAGCTGCTCTTCTCCCATCTCCAGACAAGAAACATGTGCTGAATTTAACACTTCTGGCCTGAACATAGGTACAGTTTGCATATGGGAAGTAGTCAATGTAAAATTCTGTTACACAACTGACACTTTCTGCATAAAAGCCATATTTCGAGAGCATGTTTTCATTAAATTGAGTTCAAATGAGTTCCTTTGGTTAGACTAACTACAGAAGAAGAAATACTTTCAGCTGAGAAATTGGCCACGAATGTCTAAATTTTAAACAAGCACTTTATTCTCTACAAGTATTTCATGTTCACATATATTTTGCTCTCAAGGACATCTTCTAAAATCTGTTGCAAGTTTATAAACTGAAACATTCAATCCCTGTAGCATCACTCACTCCTGCTTGACACACCAAAAAAACCCCACAAAAGCCCTCCAAGAAATCAGAATCATTGTCCTAGTAAAAAGAAAAACACAGGAGCAGGTAGAGCACCTGAACTTGCTTAGTCATATTCTTGAGCAGAGACCACTAATTAAAAACAAAATTAATGACTTTTTATATCTTACCACATCAGAAGAATAGATGAATACACAACTGTTCACAGAAATGGGCTGGGAGCCTCACTGGCCACAGTTAAGGATTTATTAAAGTCACACTCCTACAAAATAAGAAGGGAGAGGAAAGTAATCCAGAGTTAGTATTTGAAAAGGATAGGTGTGAATTAAGGCTTTAGAGTAGATTTTCCAGACATAAAGCATCTAATCCCAAGGCTTGTATAGCACAGCTTTATGAAAAGCATTAGCAACAAGCTACAGTTCCATGCTTAGGGATACATAATGATCCCATGTCCTCTTTTAAACTCACTAATAACAGCAGTATCTTGATTCCTCAAGTGAGCAACAAGTGGGCACTCACTGCCCTGCCCACTCCCTTTTCAAACTCCTTCACCCAGGAAAAAACTCCCTATCAGGAACCAACAGCAGTGGATTTTGGAGCTTCACAAAAGGCCTGTTATTTTGAGAACACCCCGTTTCCAGCTCCACGCAGTTACAAAAGTTAACCATAAACTGATTTTCTTACTTAAATAAATCATGGTTCTTTTTTGCCTCTGTTTAAAATTTCATGCAGGATGAAATGTTAAAACTGACAAGCTTGAAATGAAATATCAGAACATTCCTTGACCTTGTCATCACCATTCGCTTTTTACTTCTCTGTGCAATGAAAATATCTTTTTTTTTTAATCAGCATATTCCCATGAAACTTGTTGATTTTCACAAATTGGCATTTTCCAGAAGAAAAAAAAGAAAGTTAGTTGAAAATTTTTCAAGCAGCTCTCTACAGAAAAAATGCAAAGCAGAAAAATTGCCCCAGCCAGTCCAGTTAGAATTCCCTATCAGCTTCTGCTTTGCTCCTTTAACTCTGGCCAGAAGATAGAGCCTTACCTGAATTCCCTCCTGTAAAAGTGTACATTGTGAAATAGTTCTCACTGCTTCTTGAGTTGCTTTTCACTGTCATAAATCCACACGTGTTATGTTAACAAAACTGATGTGAGGGGCAGACACAAAAATCCCTATGGTGTATCCGGGCACAAAATCATTGTTTGCTTCAGGAACATCCCCGGACTAGTTTCTGTGCAGGATTCCTTTGTCATGTGGTTCCTTCCCAGCTTTCTGACTTTGCATCCCACTCCCCACAGAGCATCCCTTCCAAGCTTAGATTAAGCTAAGCAGCCCTAGGGTTTTGCAGCTTAAAGGGAGTGCTGCAATCAGCCCATCTCCATCACCTGGCCCCTATTTCCCCACAGCCACAGGGTATACTTCCCAGCAGGGCTTTGTCCTGTGCTATTCCCAAACAGCCTGGTGGAGAGGGTGATGGAGAAACAGCTGCCCTGGGACCAGCTGGTGCAAGGGCCAGGGCAGAAACAGTGACAGACCTCTCGGCAGAGGCTCTGCAAGCCCCTTGGCAGCTCTTTTTGCTTGACAGGTTACTCTGGAATGAAGCTGATGAAGAGAGAAGACACCATGCTATAAACATGCATTATGTTTCACAATCCAAGCCCTTTAAAATAGTTAAGAAGGAAATAAATACCAGCAAAACTGAGTATGGAACAATTTGGGAGAGGCTGTTAGCAGTGCATATAGTTTTGACATTTGCAACAGTGGGCTGCCTGTTTCCAGCTACTGAAATTGAGAATAATATACCTTAGTGCTCGGCCAGAGCCCAGCGTATATTCCTACATCCTGAGAAAATCAGCAAGCCATGAAGTTACTGGTGCTGAAATACAGCTTTTAAAGCTATGATTTAATTTTTCAGTCTTGATGAGGGAAACTATTTATCTAAACATAAATTTTCAGAAGTACAAGCCATGATCTGTAAATAAAAGCTGTATTTTCATGATTTATAGCTACATTTCATACTGGCCATGCTAACGATGTGATGTTTATGTCCGTGTAACCTGTAAGTTACACAGCAAAAGCATAATATTTCAGTTTTTAATAGCTGAAGGAGAGTTTATTGGGAGAGTCTATCAAATGGTGCACTTCATCAGAGTAAAGAGGAATCCTTTCTTTTAACACCACACAAGTCATCTCAGGACATGGGCACTATCAGCCTATTGCACAGTATACCCAAGGAGCTGTAGATTTAAGAAGTAGGTTATATATTGAAAACTTGCCAGTATTCTGCTTTAGTTTTTCCTAAATCTTCGTGGTTTCATTCCTATTTTGCCTTTTTTCTGATAGGAATGGTGGAACATTTCCAAGATGGAGATGAAGTAGTCTTCCCATCACTCCCTTGGCTTTTTTTTTTTTATTAAATTTGCTATCTGGGCATACAGCCTTGTACAAAGGGTCAACAAATGGCCTCTGCAATGTTTGTGTCCTATATCATTGCACCAGGAATTGTGGTGAACTGAGGCCTTAAAATGCTCCACTGTGTATAAGAAAATTTCACCTTTTGAAATGCTGAGGAAGGAGATGGCTTATAAATTTCAGACAGAGACTGTTGCTTCAAAATAAAGAAATAAAAGGGAACTGTTTTGCAACTAATCTTATTATAAAACTATTCTCTTGTGTAAGAGATTTTGCTGTTAGAACGGTATCTTAAACTTCCACATGACTTGGTTAGGAAGGAACACAAAAATCTATTTTGATTGTATTTATCAAAAGTGTCAGAACATTCTAAAAGAGTTTGGAAATCTTGCAGGAATGTATTTTATAATGAGAAAAGTCCATTTGTAGGACTCTTTGCTTCTGCTTAAAATGGAACATAGAGGGGAAAAAAACCACAACAAAATTCAAGCAGAGTTTACTGAGGTTGAAATAGGTTTGGCTTGAAATAGGAATATAGTTTTGTTTCATCTGTATTGTCATGTATCTATTATTGAGAAAGTATCTTAAATATGTTTTGTATTTGCTCTTCTAATCTCATATTAACTTATTGTAGTCCATTAATTTTTACTCTGTAATTCTATCTCTAAGAAATTGGGAGGTGTGAATTTAATTAGACAAGAAACACAAGTCTAATGGGTATGGGAAAAACAATAAGGAGGGGTACTTCTGGAAAAGTGTGAACCATCACAAGAAAAATTGTGGAATGAGAAAATATGTGAATCCAAACATCCCATTTTACTGTTGACTTTGTGATCCTGGTTTTCTAAGGAAAATGCATTTGTCTCCCCTCCATCATTCTGTCTTGCTCTATTTAGCCATCTCTCTCTTACTTTAATTATTTGTTGACCAAACTCCACCCAAATTTGACAAATATATATAGTTATCTGAAGCATATTATGTTCTGATAGTGCATGTAAAGGCCCAGTTGAATAAATTGTTCATTGTAAGCTCTCCTCTTTAGACATCTGAGCTTAATCTTGGGAGCCACACCTGAAAAAGAACCTGGGCTCCATTAGTGTTCCTCCTCCCAGACTGAGTTGCTTCCATAGTTGTAGCAGTTCACTTCTCAGCACACCAGTCCAGCTTGGGTTAGGTGCTATGCAAATACAGACCAAGAACAAAGATTATCATGAGAGGACTCACAGAGCAGAATAATGCCTAGAAAATAGCTCTCAAATAAAATACGTCTAGATATACAAACTAGTGCTGCTTGCCATTCCCACATTGATTCATATTCATAATGCAAGAAGAGACAAAGAATTCCGCTTAGAGGATGAGTCTAGGTGCAGTTCTTCATCACTTGTCATATTCCCAAAGTGAACCAAAGAGAGAATTAGAGGACTTCATTTGAAATGATTTTTGACTGCTGAATTCAGCTGCAGCTCAGAACCTGAATTTCTATGCCAACACAGATGCCTCTGTTGCAGACAACTGTAGTTAATTATTCATAGCCCATGAACTGCAATGAAAACAGAGCTGGAGATGCAAAAGCAATTTTATGCTTGTAAGTCAAATTCACCAGCACTAAGTAAGCAGGTGCAGCCCCAGCAATTTGAGAGAAGTAAGTTCTGCCATGCCACCAGCAAAAGTAGGTCGCTGATTAGGGTACAGATGGCAGGAGGCTTTGGAAGAAATGGATGTGGTTGAGTTGCTTTTCATAGCAGTTCTAATGTAGTGTGCAGCTATGTGCTGTGTATCTACTACAACTTTTACTTTACTACAGCTGTTCTTTCTGGAAATGAATGCTTCCAGGCTGTAGTAACAGATGATATACAGACACTGTGTTTTACTGATTCTGAAAATGCTGTAAATGGTAACAGCTTAGAATGCTGAAGTTCTCTGTGCCCTGCAGGATGAATGCCATTGCACAATATCAAGCTCCTGAGAAAACACTGTAGTCCTTTCTGCAGGAGAAATGAAATATTTAGTCTATAAATCCCCATGGGGCACAGCAGGAGCACAAAGGGACATGGAGTTCTGTCCTCAGCATGGTTCTGCACTGGCTCCTAGTGTTTGACACTTTTGCCACTCCGAGCAAGTTGTTTCACTTAGTCCTGAAATGTATCTTTAGGGGAAAATGTGGATTCTTTTTCATAGCACAAAGTAGCTATGACTTTTCTGGACAGAAAATGGCAGGCTCCTATAGCCATCCCAGCTTCTAGAGTGGAGGCTGGCAGAATGGAGGTGCCTGAAGGTGCCAGAAATAACACAACTCCCCTCTCCTGCAACGGTGGCCATCTGTCCTGCTCTCCTGACTCTGCCTTGGAACCACACTGTGATCTTTGGCAACCTCCTGCTTCCAGCCTGCTCATTTACAGATTGGGGGCTTGCAGTTTCCTCCATCTCTAAGGCCTGCTACAAAGCTCTAAGATGGAAGATGCTAGAGAGGTCTAAAAATATCATGGCTGCTAAAATTTGGAGATCATTTGGGTCAGAAAAGCCAGTGAGAAGCATCTGGGATCTATCCAAGATCCAACAAGGTTCATTCTTTTCCAGTTAGACTTCGTCATCTGGGTGGCAATAAATCATTGAGAAGAGAACTTCAATTTCACATGTGCTCTAGCAAGACACTGCATTATTGTTTGCAATACAAGTAAGCGATGGATAATATTCCAAATAGGACTGCTTTGTACTTTTGTGTCTCTGGCTATGGTGTTAAGTGCATAAATACTGCAGTTGTGCATTGAAAGGTGATTAAGCTTAAGAGAAGATTTAGATGGTTTGAAATTTGATTATGTTCTGACAAGATAAATATGTTAAAATTCTCTATAAAAAGAAATAGCCATGGGACTAGGGCTCTGAAGCAGGCATCTTGGCTCTCTTCCCCACAGGCAGTGCAATGCCAAGAGCCCTGAGAAATCCAGCCTTTGTGCTGACTGATCCCAAAGTTTTCTGGGTTATGAAGAAAAACTGTCAAAACCAAACCATCTCTTCAAAATGTTTCAATTTTGACAAATAAGCAAATGATAGTGGGGAAAAAAAATGAGCAAAGAAACCAAACAAACCCAACCTCCCTGGAATTTTTCTCAGCCATACTAGTAAACATTGAAGTGCAATGGCTCCAGCTAGGCAAACAGGAAAGCATACCCTGCTATCTAACTGTGCAATCTGGCAGTGGCAAAGTAAAGACTAAATTAAAGGTATGTTGGACCACAGCAACCAAGAGAGTTCTGGATCTCTAAATAACACCATGTAATGAAACACACAAAGACAGTGCCTCTTTATGAGCTAAACCCTCTTTTGCCATGCAGGTAATCAGGGCTGATGTTGTGGTGAGGCCATTGAGAAGGGCACACTGGAACCTGCTTTAGGCCAGAACAAATAAATAATGACTTCAGGAAAAATACATGTCTGTTCCCTCTATTTGATTGGCAGAAACATCAGTGGTATTCCAGAGCCTCCCTAATTTACGAAATTAGCCCCTAGGATAATTATGGCTCTTGTCTTTGTGAAGGGCTTTGAGTGTTGCGCAGGTACCGCTCGGTACACGAGGTGTTATTCCAGCCCGGTTGCTGGGATACCATTACCTTATGGGAGTGCTCATGTTAGTGATACTGCCAGGAGGGGGTGTGGGGAAAACTAGAAATATCTTCCCCTCCCACCCTTCATATTCAGTGTGATGGTAATTACTGTTCCCTCTTTCTAGACTCTGTAAACATCCCAGCTGGCTGTGGGGAAGGCAGCTTTCCCCTGGGAGCGGCACACCTTCCATCGCTCCCTCCCTGCATGACTGGGAACACAACCTGCAGCCCCTTGGCCACTCTGGAGGACATCAGTATGGCTCCTCACACATTCATGTCCCAAATCACCTGCTGAATTAGGCCCTGTAAATGAAGTTAAGCAATGATTTACCTTCCTCTGTGGCTAAAACACCTCTGTGTGGCACCTCATCCTATTCCCTGGGCATTTTGCGGACAAATCACCATCTAGGTCTACAGGGATTAACAGCATTGTTTGCTCTATCTGTCCAATCTATATTTCTCCTCTTTCCATTTTGTTATTTGCTTTGGGATTCATGTTTGTAGAGCTATGACTCACTCTACTCATGCTCCTACTGCTGAAAATTAAAATAAGAAAACTTCCCTCTACACCCTCCACCTCCCAATTTTCTAGTATGTTGCCTTCTGAAGCCATACACCTTATAAATGTTTCACCAGAAGGGAGCTGACAGAGAATTCCCATCTGTCACATTAACACAGCCTGGTTGGAAATATTTTTAATATTTAAGATATTGTATGGAGGGAGGGAGAGAATTAGAAAGGAACTGCCTACATGACTGGAAGAAAGAGAAATAATGGGAAACTGTGAAGTACTGCCACCTTGGGTTGGAGAATGTAGGCCCACCTTGAAGCTTGCTTCAGCTGCTTTTACGGAGGATGAACAATCGTCTCTCTCTACCTGCTCTGTTGGTGAATAGCACATCTGCCATGGTGGCCCTTGCCATCTTGCTCTGGGCCCTTATAAACTGAACCAGTTTGGCTAGAAGTAAAAAATATGCTGCCTAACAATAGGAATACTTGAAAATTAGCTCTGCCTACATTTTCAAAGGGGGGGAGGATTCTGTATCTTAATCTGTATCAGTAAGTTTTTTGTCCTGTGTCTTACCAAGAAAGCTGCTAACCAATCGTACAGTCTCTCCTTTGAGCCAAACTCCTGTGCAACCAAAACCCCTGAGGTTTGCCATTGCTTTGGCTGTGGCTGTGGTGGGTTTTCAGCCCAGTAAGTTCAGATCTCATCAAGCAAGCACTGGAAATTGTCACTCAGGAAAGAGAAGTGGAACAACCTGCTGAGATGTGTGCATGCTCAGAGTAATTAGCCTTTTCTGTTGGCAAGGCTTGATGGCTATGACTTTACTGCTACACAAAATAGACTTAGAGATGGGTTCTGAGCTCTGAGCTCTCCTCAGAGCTAACTCCACTTGAGGCAGGTTTGTCTCAGAGGGAGCTACTCAGCACAGCCCAAGACAAAGCCAGGGCAACCTGATGAGTGAACAGTGTGAGTGACTGAGGCTATTTCCCACTCTTGCTTTCCTCCTCTGTGTCATTCAGTGTTATATACTTGTGCTTACTAGTGCTTCACTCAGACCTGTGGGATTCTTTCTTTCTGGGGCTGTCCTGAGCAGGAGTCCTTGGTGACTCTTAATCACTTTATGGGCTCACGGAATTGCAATGGATGAATCTACATCATGGGGCATGGTAATCAAGCTGTAAGCCAGAGTCAGTAAAATATAGTAATTAGTGCAGGGAAAAAAAACCAAACCAAACAACAAACTACCTTTTTCTTTGTAGGATTGCTTTAATGCTGAGATGTAAGCACAGATAGTACATCTGTATTTCTCAGTTCCACGGAGTAGGGGGAGGGCAGGCAAAGTGTTATATTGCAGCTTTCCAGGAACTTGCTGCATTTTGCCTCATTCCCTGTGTCTCATACAGCAGCCCTGTCATCACACAGGATGCTGTTGAGCTCGTGTTTAGCCTGTGCCCACGCCACACCCTGTGCCATGCAGTTCTCCTGAAGCTGCACATGCACACTGTCGTAAGCCAACCACGCTGCAGGCCAGTTCTGAGCACGTACGTGGACAGAAAGGGGTGGCTTGACAGCCTGAATCCTGATTTCATTTCCACCTGTTATACAAATATTCCACTGTGCTGGATTCTCACTCTATCTGTCAGTTTGTCTTCTGCAGTGCAATGATAACCTTACAATAGCAATCCAGATTTTCAAAAGAGCTCAGCCTCCCACTCTGACAGCCAGACTTTACAAGGAAATCACCTCCGCTTCAGGCACCAAAATGTAACGTTCATAGGCAGAAAAGAAGTTTAGCACACTAAGTCCTCAATTTCTCACACAATCTGGGCAGCAGACACTGCTGCTAGGGTTGTTGGAAACTTTGAAAAATTTGCACCTTCTTTAAGAAACTAAAAGAGAACCCAGCTTTTCTGAAAATCTGGCTCCAATTTAGGTGTTGAGCAGTCAAAACTTTGAGTCTGAGCCCTCTGGAAAACCTGGCATCTAACAAAGGAGTGCTGTGAGGATAAATTAATTAATGTGAAATCCTGGGGTAACAGTGTTGACAGGCCTGCTAAACTTTGTAAAGAAGTGAGGAAGAGTTGCATGTGTTGAAATTTCAGGGAAAATACCTAGTAGGTGAGAAATTATGACCTACTGTGGATCTGCCACAACACAAGGAAAACCACAGTAAGTTCTCCCATAGCTGAATTCTACCACTGGTAAAATAAATACTGTTGCCAGTGACAGATTCATACTATTGGCACACAACTTTAGAAGCTTTAAAACATTAGAGCACAGGTTTTTAGTGAAGTAGAGAAAAACATAGTATATCTTTAATCCTAACCAAGAAATACAAAAAATATTTGAAAGCTGTTGCTCTGTTGCTATTAGTTTCAACCAGAAAATCTGTTGTCAGGTGGACTTAAATATTCCAGATGACAGTAATATCCCTGCAGGAAATGAGGAGGAGATGAAGCAATGTCTTTGAAACTGCCAGAGACTAGTTTTGTAAAAGAATTATGAAAATATGATAACTGTGTCTTTTGCTTTTTAACAGTGTGAAAGGAAGAGAAATACATCTAGGAGATGCCTGTTGTTTGTTGTGCATGTTCACTGGTGTAACACCTGCTTAGTGAAAATGCTTGTGACTGTCAAGGGACTTCTTATCCTCTCAGGAACAGGCAGATAACTCTATTTTGGGGGAGGTTTTTCTAATGAGAAATAGAAAAGGTCTGACTTCTAATGTAGGTCTTTCATTTCCTAATGGTTTCTCAAACACAGCTGAAGAGTAAGGCTACATGTGGCCTGTCCGACTGAGTCCCACCAGTCCCACCTTCATCAGGTTAGCATTATTTATCTCACAGCTTCATGTTCCAAGGACCATCTATCTCTGTTTTGTAGTGAGCTAAACAGAGACAATCTAACAAAGACATAATTCTAATGAGTTCAGCAGAGCTACTCTGTTGTGAGTGAGCAGTCAGGTAAATAATCTTTTTGCAGAAACACTACTTTTCTGTTCACACATATGTACATGGACAGCATAGTATTACAAGGGCAATGGAAACAAGCAGGTTTGGCATTTTTGCCCTGTATTAGCTATCTTGCCTATTTTCTCAACATTTTTGTATAAACTTAGTCTTTCTCTTTTGCCCTTGGGATACTTAACTCTCCTGCTTCTGCCAATTAAAAAAAAATAGAGGTGGGAAAATTAAATGATTTCTGGAATGTGTCAGCAACAAAGAGAATCTCTGGGGACCACCTTTGACATGCAGGAACAGTAAGTTTGAGAGAGGAAATTGGTTTCCCTGTGGCTGATGGTTTTCCTGGATTGGCTCACCCCACTCACACAGTCTTGAAACTACTGAATGCTCAATTAGTATTCCACAAAGTGTCAAATGAACTGAACCAACTACAGAAATCCTCCACTGCAGTTGATGTATCATTTTCAGGCTTTGAGAAAAGGACCTACTGTTTCACTCAGTGCAGCAAACAAGTTCTCCCCTTCTCAACCCAGTGCTACTTTTCTTTTTTTACGTGGTTCAAGGACACCTGCAAAAATAAACAGGAATGGCAAGTTATTGCCTCCAGAATGTACGGAGTACCTCAGTTAGCTAGTTTATAAATAGCTAGGCAGATGGATATAATGACTATAGTATCTTAAAGTATTTTGGTTTGTTTTGCTTTGGACAGTTGCTATATTACACTGTGTGAGTCTGACAACGGTAATGGATTCTCAAAGTGCAGATGGCCAGCTCCATTTTGAGCTACAGACCAAAAATCATGCTGCCAAGCCCAAGGACTCAAAAATCATGACCTGTATTTCACCTCAAATGAAGGGATTTCATATTTATACTTTTGAGTCTTTGTAATGTGTTTGGCTACATTTTTATCTCATCTCTACAACCAAGAGTCATAAATTTCTTGCTTAGTAATAAAATTGAGACCATAGTGTGACTCCAAGACCCAAAGTTTCAAGGAAAAAGCTGGTTTTCACTAGAACAGAAAAAAATGACAGAAGTTAGAAATTAACTTTTCAGGCTCAAGAGGATTCCAAGGACAACCCATTCTGGTGCAGCTCAGTGCACATTCCAAGAAAGCTGCATCTCAGCTGAATCACTCACTAAGGTACTCAGTGTAATAGACTGCAAATTTTATCTGCATTATCTTTGTTAGGCTTGCTTATTTATAGTCATCCTGACCCAGTCGTTGCTAAGGATGATGGCTTCCTTTCTGTTGGCCAGTCTTGTTTTTGTGGTCAGAAGAAAAAGACAGAGATAAAAATAAGATACAGCTAAACTGGGTGCTGGACATGACTGAGTGCATCATGCACCAAGATGCTCAGAAGGACGAAAAAACAGAAGTTATCTAAACTTTAAACCTCAAATTACCATTGGATTTTAATCTGAACTACCAAAGAAATTTGCAACAATTTTTCTATTTGTTCTGAAGCAAGTGACTTTTAGTATTTTGGTGCTCTGCAGTGAGATCAAGGACTGTTTTTCAACATTTGAAATTTACTTAGCCTTGAGTAAGTAATAAAGAGCCAGTCTTCCCAGTTCAGTCAGGTACTATTTGTGACAAACTGCATGCACAGGGAAGTCTCAAAGAGGATCTTCCTGGAAAAATTTTCAGGAGAAGAGCTGAACAGAGAAGAGAGTCGGAGGCGGAGAGACAATGGGTCAATTTGCAAATACTCTGTGTTAGGCCTGTAGCTCTGACAGACACGGGGCAGTTTAATAATTGATAATTTTCATGATCGGTTGGAAAGTATGCTTATGATATTATGCTGGGATGAACAAGAAGTGTGTCAGAGAACAGAATAAGCATTCAAAATTACCCTGGTGATTTGGAGAAGTGCTGTAAGATGACTATTCTTTAAAGAAAAAGACCACTTCTATTTAAAAAAAGGTTGTGGTACAAGATGGACAAGTGGATAGTGTGGCACCAAGGTTGAAGAAATTAATTACATGAACACTGCCTGGAGGTTGGCTGGCTGAGTGTTACTTTGTCCAGCAAGGAATCAGAAGCTGACCACAAGTCAAATCAGCCTGTGGCGAATAGGGAAAATATAACACTGGTATGTTTGAAACAGAGTGTCATCTGTAGTGATCACTCCACTCTACTTGGAGCTGCTTAAGACCGAGAAAGCAACAAGTAGTATTTTCCAACATTTGAAATGTTGCATGTATAACAAAAGCAATAGCCTTCAATCTGCAGTAAGGTGGGTTCAATTAGACCTTAAGGCCAAACATCCAAGAGCAAGCATGGCAGACCCCTGGAACAGATTGCTGTGGGAAGGTGGAAGAATCACAGTAGGCTAACACCCACAAGATAAACATCTGCCAAGAACACATACAGCTGAACTTTCACGGGGTGAATTGGGTGACCTCAGGGTCCTTATTTACAATGATTTGGTCATAAAGCCTGTATAAAAGAGGAAGAGCTCTACCATCACCGTTGCTTTAACATTCTGGGCAAACTACCTCCCTTTTGGTACTTACTGATTCTGAGGGTGATGGCAGCTGTTCAGCACAGAAGGCAGCTTGCAACAGAAGCAATACAAGGGTGAGTGGAGAAGTGTGATGAGGCTGTTGACTCAGACTGCATGATGTGTTGTAGCTTCAGAGCCTCTTGCTGTCACAGGATGCTCTGGAAAGAGGCAGTGGTGGCATCACTGCCCACTGCTTGCTTCTAGCATGGGTGATGGTGCAGCTTGGGCCATGTAAGTCCTCATAAACAAAGGTATTAGAAGCTCAACTCCTTAGGGTTTTACAGTACACACGAGGATGCAGCTCCCTGGCCCAGAGAAAAACCCCTTCATGCCTCCCCTTTATTTATCCCCGAAGGGTATAAAGGGCTGCTACAGGAAACCTTGCCCATGTTTGGGCTTCTATTTGGGATTCCTGTTTAACATGTGTGAGGGAAGTCTAATGTCCCACAGCCTCACTTCCTCCTGGAGCCTGTTACAGAAGTTAACGTGCTTACCTACAGCATCAGTCCTTACAGACTGAAGACCTTATTCTAACTTGACTCTTTATCAAATGTTATGCGTGGAAGAAAACACTAAAAATACACCTGAAAAAGTCAAGAGAAAGAGATAATGAGAGTGAAAAATAGAGCGTTTTCAGGCACAGAGTGCGTACAACCTCAGAAACTATTTTCATTTTAGTTCTGAGCTTTCTGTCTAAGAGTGCAAGAAAGTTCTGGGAGAGTGGGAGAGTGCTTTGACATGCATACAAAGACTTGTTCCTTGGCAGAAAAAAAGGTACTGGCTTTGCTACTGTATTGAGAGCTTTACTACACTGACCTCAGCACATATACAGTGTTTCCTAAAGTAATGTCTTTCTTCTGAAATTCCCTCGTTTCTTATTTTCATTTGGAAACTATGTCGTCAATAAATAAAACATTAGATAGTCTCCTAAACAGAAATAGGCATCAAATCAAAGAAGAGGAGTGGGCGAACAAAGTGCTGGCAGAAAAAAAAAAGAAAGATTGGGAGTAAGGTTTTATAGAAATTTCTTCTATTTGAAATAATGTTCATAGCATTTTCTCAGTATCAAACTAAGAAACCCAGGGCAGAGGGAGTGGTTGGTTGCCTGTACTGCCTCTTGTGTTTTCATTGCCTTCCTAAGGGCTTATTTTCTTGGGATAAAATCTGCCTATTCAGTCAGCAGAGACATAGGTCAAACAAGCTGAAGACAAAAGAAACACTGCCCATTTGCACAGGGTGTGGAGGTGTGTCTCTACATACCTGAATTTAGGATGTTGTTTGGAAAAACCCCTCAGTAGAGCTGTGCCATGCAGGAAGGTTGTTTTTTCCTGGCATTGGGGTTTCAACCCAGTTGTGGGCTGAGCTTTCTGATTCAGCATATCAAACTGGACATGTGTGAAGATCTCTCTGAAGTCACCTTAATGTAAGCAAGATGGTTGTTTTCTGGAGAACCAAGTGGCAAGTCTGGGAACAGCTGCTCAGTGAAGTGGTCCTCTGTTGTATGGAGAGGTGAAACTCATCTGTGGAGACAGGCCAGAGCCAGTTTTCATTTACCCAAAGCTGCTATAAAGATACCACAACTTAGACACCCAAGCAGTTGGACTGTGGGTTCTCAGGTTTGTGCCCCATGTGCAACAATCACATTTCCCATGTGGAGCCCCTAAATCACAGCTCCCCTCAATGTTCAGCCTAAGTTCAGTTCAGCTATGCAGCTGGAGAAAGGTCATGTAACCTAGAGCATCTGAAACAATCAAGCATACAATAGATCATTTGTATTCTCACAACCGTGAAATTAAGTTTCCATAAATAAGTCGTTAACAAGCCTGAATAGTTATTTAAGGCATGACAACAATCAAACTAAATATAAAGTGTAAATCTGGGGACTTTAATTGAAGGGAATAATCAAAATATTTAGCTGAGCCATCATCAATTACCGTCTCTGTTTTCTCTTGCTGCACTATCATCTGTGCAGAGTTTGAACAATGTTAAGGCTACTTGAACACATGCTGTTTGAGTTGAATTTGCCCTCAGCAACCTAGACTGTAGCTATCCATAGGGTAAAAAAAACTTAAAATGTGGCTACAAGGAGATTCCAGCCTATTTCTAATGTCTCCATGGAACTTGCTCTGCAGAAGCCACCAAGAAGCAGCCAGACAGTGGAGACTCATGTTTTCCACTCACTGTGGAGCTACAGGGATTAAGCCTTCTGGTGAAAAGTTTTGTGTCCACTAGTAGCCCCTCAGTTTATGTGTGCTGATGACAGAAGGACTACCTGGTGTGAGGAATTGCATTCCCACACAAAATTTTAAACCTGAACTCTTAATTTAATTTTATTTTTCCTATAGGACATTTTTATTGTTTCAGGACTTTGGGTGTAATTTATGCCCTGTTATTTGACTTTATTACACAAGATGCCATGATTTATGTTAATAGAGGAAAATGCATTTAAAATGTCTCCTAATACATTTCCCTTGAAATACACAAAGATTACAGCTGCTGCAATAAACTCATAATCTCTGAATGCTAGAATGGAAATGTTTGACATTAACAGGCTGCTTTTAGAAATGAAATATCTGTAGCAACGACATGGAGAACTTACAACTGACGTCTGGTTCTGACTGCATTTGAACTTTGCGTGCTATTTGAGATTCAGGGGGGGAAAAGTTAACTTTTTACACATACCTCAACACTTCTTGATGTCAACCAGAAACAGAGGCAGCAGAATTCCTTGGGAGAGACAGCTCTCATGTCAGTTTGGAGTTGGCAGGAAGCAAGGAGAATGTGGAAATCTTGTGAGAAAATCTGATCCTTTCTATTTTCCAGTCTCAATGATTTCCATGGAAAATGAATGCTAGGGAATGCGTACAGAGATTTATATCTCGACTGCAGCACAAAGTTTAAAAATCTGGAATGGTATGGGACAACTTTGGGAATAGCTGGGTTTGAATTAGCACTGAGTTTGTGACGTACCTTGGTTAAATATGTGCCCGGGAGACCTTGGAAGTGGTAAACCATCCTGTAGCCCTTACTGCATAAAATTTCATCACTTTTAGAGCATGGAGGGAGGCTTTTCATGTTACTGTGAAGTAGCAAATGACAAAAAGATGAAATGAGGTGGTCTCTGACCAGGTTCTCTACTCTTGCCACAGCAGTTTTGTGCCAATTTAAGATTTTACTATCTTATCTCACTGTAAATCTGGTACAGTGGAGCAGAGATTAAGTCTAGGTTTAGAAAATCTGGGCACATTTGAAACTAAAGCATTACAGTGGAGCTGTAGTTCATACTACTGTTAGCAATCCTTAGTGCTTAAATAAGATGAAGCCCATTTTTGTACACATGAAACTCCCAGTGAACTCTGCTGGCATTGATGGGGCAGTGATTAATTGCTCGAAATAAATTATGATTGCCTGCTCTGAATTCCTTTTCCTAAGAATCTAGATCCTTTTGATATACACAGGGTTATTTAAATCATCCTTTGACAAATGAACGTCAGAAGGTAGGTCTAAACATGACCTCCACTGTTGGGTTGGGGAAGCCTTGTCATAACAGACATTTATCTGCTGGAAAGTTTTTAATTTACATTCTAGGCATTCGTTGCACAATGTATTGCACAACACAAGGGTACCTTTCCCTTGTCTTGGAAGACTCCACCAGAAGGAAATCAACCTCAAAGTGGTTGTATAGAGTGAAGGAACACAACTGTTTTTCTACTTTTCCAAGGATTGCACACAGATGCAGTGCTGCCTCTGTAAAGGGAAACAAACAATAGCAAAAGAAAACCACAAACAACCCCAAAACTGTTTTAATAATACCAATAATTTGCTAATTTTTAAATAAAGGCATGATTTTAGTGTTAACTTATGAATATATTCCATCCAAGATACATAGATATCAAAATTGAAACACACCACAAAGCAGCCCAAGTAAAAGAAAAATCTTACAGTCTTATGATCTCTTCACGTCTCTATCTATTTACAATAATGACATTGGGCCAACATCTGGTTGAAACAAGGTCAAAGTGGTTTCAAAGAAATCAATAAAATTCATGTGCAGTTTTCTATGTAACTGAAAGCATAATTTGATCCAATAAGTATTAAATGAGCACACTTAAAATAGAAAGTATCAGACTCCAAGCACATTTGTCATCAGTTCAAATTAGATTTTACCTCTTGGAGACTCCCAGCACAAAGCAAACAGGTATGGAAAGGAATTTCACAGTCAATGAGGAGTGCAGCATCTCTTGTACTATTTATATTGTCTTTCCTATATAGGATCACGGAATGTTTTCTTACATTCATCAGGAATATTTTTTTATGTTTTTAATACAAATTCTTTTTTATTGTTTGCTTTGAGCATTTTGTGTGTCTTATTTTATAAAATCTAGAATGATCCTTCCTCCCTTTCTAGTCATTCAGCATAGTTACCATTATTTTGTGTGTTGTGAAAGGCTCAGAACTGGTTCTTTGCTATATACAAATATGAAAGCAATCACAGTCCCATCCCTTAAAAGCTTAGGAGGAAAATACTAATATCTGAGCATTCATCCTTTTTCAGGAAGCTAAATTTAGCCTTTAATATATTTTAAAAAGGAATCGCAATATTTGGGGGGAAAAAAATTTTTTTTGAGCCAAAAAAGGTACCCAGTAGGATCTTAGTTGGGGGTTTTATCTGACTTGCTAAGACTTCTAAAAGTGTCATGTTTCCACTTAGAAGAGATAAACTGAAAGATGTTTTGCTATTTCAGTATTGCTGAGAATTATAATTCTATGCTCCTGAGCTAAAAAAAAGCCCAGAAAGAAGCATCTATTAGCACAATTTATCCAGTACAGCTTGAAGGCAAAGATCCCAATGTTAATCAGGTCAACAAAGTTGCTACATTATTAAGCACTAAAGGCATTTGAAATAATAGTAATACTAAACAAGAAATATGCATATAGCAGGATATTTGGATGAGTTTTGCAATTCTTGGGGGGCTGTTTTGTCATCGTGGGGGGCTATATTTCATTTTATTTTTCTTAAAGAAACATGGGATCTGAATATTGAAGTGTTTCATTTGGAAGGTCGTTAAATAAGTGGAATAGAGTAAAAACTAAAAAACAATCTGTTCCTACTTGTGTGTGTCCTAGTCATGACTGCAGTGGGAGTTGAGATCATTCTCTTAGCTGAAGCACAGCATTGCTGAAAAACTGGTTTACTTTATCATTGTCTCTCATTATATGAACTTAAATATATAGAGAAATATTTAATAAAAATTATGGCTAATCAAAAGTCAATTTACAGGTAAAGAATGCTTTCAATGACAAATTTATAAACAAATGTAGTCCATAGCAGTAAGGAATTCTTAGGTGGGAAGTAAAGACCTTTCTTTTACTAAACATACCTGCTACTGTAGTATCAAAGGTATTAAGGCCATTTTTCTCAGGTGAAGCTTCACAGAATCAGATCCAAAACAAAATTGCATGGTGTCCACCTTCTGCAATCAATGACACTGATCTCTGATACACAGAAACTCATTCATTATCAAGAATCTGCTCTCCACCCTCCATACAACACAGAAAGGTGCTGGGGTCTTGAAAAAATAATACATGACCATGTACCTTATAATAGACACAAAGTAATTAAATTAAGATATAATGGACAACCCGAATGCTAAATACTTAAAGCTTGTCTTTTTACAAACTTAACAAGCATGTTAGTAAAACAAAATAAATTATGTGTCTATGACAACTAATATTAAAATTTTTATGCACTTACACATTTAGATTAGATTTCGTGTAAATAAAGATTTTATATACAATTAGTGGAGTGGAGCTATAGACACATAGAACTAGAAGAGAGCTTGGTTCGTCATTGAGCCTAATCCTTCATGTCATTACTGCTTTATCAGGTACTTGCCTTTTATGTGAAGAGTGTATTAAAAGAAAAATTTCATCATCCATAAGTTGTTTTCTATTTTTGATTAACAAATATGTACATCTTCAAAGACGATATGGCACTGTAGTAATCAATAGCAGATTGCTTTGATAGAGTGAAAATAAAAGAGATTAGGAACATAAGAAACATGAGGAAGTGCCAAAGATGCCTCTTCAGACAAAGATTATTCCCTGATTAAAGTTAAAAAAGAGGAAAAAGATTGCCTCTACTCTTCCCATGTGTTTGTCGTAGTGTTTTTAAGGTATAATAGTGTATATTAAATAAAACATAATATATTTTAGAAGTACTGTCATACCTTGGATACCTGTGTGATTTCTGATGCACAGTGAATCAAGCTGACTGCAGACAAATATTTACTGTTTGGCTCAGTCTTTTTTGATACATAGTCATTGTGTATTTTAAGGGGTGCTTTACCTGGAAAAGAATGGATGAAAGCATATGAGGATATGGGCATCATTCATATGTCAAGCATTCACAAAGGGGAGTTGACATAACACATGTATCCTCACGAGTTTGACAAGTAGATCATCTAAATGTGCTGTGACATTCATCCATAACTGAATGACTAAAATGCCCATTCTAACCTCAATTCACTCTAATTAATTAGCTCTTCTGTTCATAATTCAAGAAAATGGTTCTGTTTTCAGAAATGACAACCAAAAACCAAGAGAATTATACCAATGCACCTGATTTTTAGATGGCCTAAACTGCTCTGCTGATGACCTGTGAGGCAAAGTCATGAACCTGCTTTTTCACAGTGGTGCTGGATGATGTGAACTACAATTAATGCTGTCAGAAGAAGCAGACAGTTCTGTTCAAAGGCTGCCACTTAGTCGTGTAGCTTTTGCAGCTGCAGAGTAAACACCTCTTTAGCATGCTTTTGGAGGTCAATTCTCCACCATGATAATTACTTAGACACTGCATTATGTGCACACTCCTGGGCGCACCTAAGGGTCTCCTTCACGTGCACACTGTCAGCTCTGCACATCCATATCCCCACACAGCCCCACAGCCCAGAATCGGGTGGGACAATTTAGTTATGGCTGCAAAACACTCTCCATACAAGACGCAGTACTTTGAGGATGATTCACAATTGCACCTTTTTTTACCTTTCCAGAATCTCTGGCATTCTCTGTGGTTTTTCTGAAACAATTTTCTCCTTTCTTTCAGACCAGACTGCTTGCTGATTTGACATATGGTTTCAGTCTCCCTAAAGCTGAATTTTCCTTTTATTATTATTTTGTTTACAAACCTCCTTCATTTTCTACCTCCTGTTCTGTGCCTGGACTGATACTGTAGCAAACTGCTTCATCCAGTCCATCCCCATCCAGCTGTGGGAAATTGCTCAGCTCCTCTTATTCCCCGTAGTCCGTTCAAAAAAAAAAACCCAGCTGAGTTGTTACCGTAGGTGAGAAGAGGCTTCCTGTCCTTTCTCCTCCAACTTGTATTGTAAATCCTAAGCAGGATTATTTATTTCCTCATTGATTAAGGGAGGGTTTTTTGATCCCTGCCGGGTTCCCTGGGTGGCCAGCATGAAGCGATACATCCCACACTAGTGCCCCTCAGTTAGAAACTGCTTCCCTTCAGCAAAAGGCTCAATACATGATACTCCCAGTACGTGGCAGATGTGGCTGGCATGCAGCACCACCAGCTTGTCCTCACATCTGCAGTGCTCAGGAGACACACACACAGCTGCTTTCTGTGTCCTGACCCATAGGAAAAATACACTGAGACTGTGGTTTTCAACTGCAGGCCAGCACAGGGCACGAAGATGCACGCTGGCCTCTCATCTTTCTCAGAGCAAGGTAGTCAGAGGACTCCAAAGGAATGTTAGGGTGGGTCTCCAGACACTTCTGGCTCTGCTGAGGGCACGTCCATCATGTCTCGTCCTGGCTGCTTAGGGCTTTGAATGAGAAGAGCTGGGCGGAGGGAACACCAAAGGCAAAGCCCTGCAGCTCTAGGGCAGAAGTCACATCCCAGGACATGCCTCACTCCAGTCTGCTCCTTAAGGCAAATAGTGAGAGCAACATATTAGAAAACTCAGTTTTCTGAATCTGTGGGTTCCAACTAAACTAATGAGGGGAGTAAAGAGAAAAAGGGAAACAAAATATTTTCAGCAGTTTGAATAGGAAATTTCTGTGTCATTCCGACTTCAAAATCAGATTTTGTTCAGGCATCAGCACATGTTGCTGCACTGCTTTTACAAGACACCAGATGCTGATCTGATTTGCTTCACAGAAGCCATTAACAATCCAGGAGATTTAGGAGGCTGCTGATAAGAGAAGGTACAGCAGCTCTGTAAAATTGTCTCGTTAAGTGTCGATAAAGGTTCAAGAGGCAGCTTTCATCTATATTTGATATCTTCCCAAATATGTGGAGTGGTTGAACCTGCCCGTTTTTCTGATTAATAAAACTATTACATTAAACCTTTCAGAAAGTATTAGATTAATTCATCATCCTTCACTGAAGAGGCAGTTGTAGAGATTATTTTAAAGCTGCATGGTTTTTTTACCGTGTCAAAGCTTTGGAGGCTAGTGCTGACATTTACTTATGTGGTTTTAATTAAGTATTATTTACAACGCACCTGAAGCTGTTGTCAAAAGATTGGTTTTTTAATGGATGCTGTATCAGCAAACCTAAGCAATAATTCCACCTGAAGCTGATAAGTTATAAATGTAAGATTAGAGAGTAGTTATAGTTAAGTGTAAGTATTTTCCACTTGATTTTTTAGTTTCTCTGTTCTGCCTAACAGAACCTTTCTAAATCATGCTGGATTCTCCCTTGGGAAGCAGTCCCTTTGATGGAACTATTCTAAGGCTGCCTTTGAATGGAAGCAGCATCATGACAAAATACATACAATAGCTTAGAACAGAAAATGAGAATCACATTGGCACACAGGGTCTCTGCATTTACAATTTTGCTGAATGTGCCTGAAACCATTTGAAGGCACCCATTTGTGTAAGGAGGAGAGGTGGAGAACAGCACCAGGACCCTGTTCCTGGAAGGGGTTGGAGTGCATGAAGCAGCTACAGCTGTAGCACAGCACCATTCCCAGCTTAGAGCAGCAGCTGGAGGGGAAAAGGGAAAAGAAGGGAAGAGGAAAACAGAGGCAGGGATGGCACAGTGCAGCCAGGGTGCCTGCTTGAGGATTCCCACTTTGTTCTCAAGGTTCCTATTCAGAGTAGAGTCCTCCACAGCAAGCTTGCTCTCATTTAGTGAGAATTCAGATTATACATAATCTCAAAAGGAAGCTAAAGTATTACAGTTATGAACAGTATTTTTCCAAGAAAATTACAACTGGTGGACTCACAATTCCATCCCCTGTGATCAAACTTCATAGTCAGCTGAAATTTTGGGAGGGGGAGGGGTGCTGGTCTTGATTTTTTTTTTAAGTTGTGGTGGGTTTAGGTATTTGCCATCAGGCTTTTCTAACTAACATTATCAACGTGATGGTAAAGGGAAACATTTACAGCTTTCAATGGCTGAAACGTTCCAGTACACTCAAGTGATTTAAGTGCTTCTGGATTTCTACCCTAATTCCTTGAGAGCAAAACTTGAAATGTCACTTACAGCAGAAGAAATTATAGCAAATACACATATGAATAACAACATTTACAGTTAGAGGATAACTAAACATTTCTGAGGATGGATATAAACCAGAACAATTGGATCCAAACATAAGCAGCCTTTCAGACAGACTGAGATCTGGTTACAATCTTTATAGCTGAAGCATCCCTCTAAATATCCCTGAAAGGAATGTTTAACAGCTTGCACTGTAATATCTGAGTCACCTTTCAGCTAAGGAGGTAGAGGTGTTGAAGACAGCACTGAAAATTTGGATATTAGAGGCACCTTAGGAGCTGTAAAATAAATAGCCAGTGTTGGGATAAGTAAGGTAAAAAGTCAACAAAAGGCTCTTTTAAACTTCATGTGTTTGGTTGCAAAGCTACAAATAAAATGGAGTATTTACCTAACATAATAGGAAAAAGAGATGGAGCCAACCAGGTGAGAATTCACATCATATTTGTATATATAAGGTCCAAAAAAAATCCGTTCAGAGAATATCCATGCTGTCAAATAACTTATCTGCATGCTTTGCTCCCAGATCTGCTCATCTGGTTGTCTGCATGGGATGGAATAGAACAACTGTATTCTTCCCTTCCCCTCCAAGTGTGATTCTGGGAGCAGTGTCCTCTGGACTGTTCCTATAGCAGTAGGGAAGAAGAGCAAATGTTCTCCAGCACCTCCCTGTCCACCCTGCACTCTCAAAGACCCCTCAGCAGCACTCTCCCATTCCTCTCCCATGTCATGCAGGAACCACCCACACTCCTGGGCTATAGAAACACCTCTCTCTGTCAAGCTGTCACAGTCTACACAAGATCAGAGGCACTTCTTTGTGAGAACTGTGAGACAGAAAGCAGCCGTGAGGTCTGTAGGGGATCAGGACCAAGGGTGGGTGGTCTGAAGGCAGCTTGTTGGTTCTAAGGGGGGTTAAGCCTGTATGGTGGGAGTGTGACCCACTTTACAACACTGGTCTGGGCAGTCCCCCAAGGAGATGTCATGAGCAGGGCACATGGTACGTGGTCTTGCGGAGAGGTGCTCCCAAACTGGGCTATGTAGAACTAATGTTAAAATTAAACACTTCTTTATATGGGACTGATGCATACCATGGACTGAGGAGTCCAGAAAGTATCAGTCTGAGTGCTCAAACAAGGAAGTTGCAACAGAATTTTATTAAATCAATTATTTCTGCTGATAAAGTGAAAGAAGGAGGCAGACTTGGTTTCTGCATACTAAAAGGCAGATCTGTAGAGCAGATTGGAAAAGGCTTATGGTTACAGATACCAAAGATGAGGTGACACACTGGCTTTTGTATAAAGACAGTCAGACCTGTCTAGATTAGAGATTAGATAATTACATTTAGCTATTTTAATAAGCTGTTTCTCATGCATAAATACAGCCTGATCAGTAATTAAGCTGGCTACACTATGAATCTGGGCAGTTTTTCTTTAAACAAGCTTAACTATCTTTTTCTGCCTTTTCATTTTGGTCTCTCTTCACATCACTGTGCCAAATACAATAAAATTAACTTTCTGGGAGACCAAGTGTGAACATACAGGCTTATCACATACAGTAATAAACCACTGGTTCAGTGGTTATAGGTCACAAGGTGTCATTTCAGAAGCCTTTTGTCTCCATCAGCGTTACAGATGTTGAAACTACACCTTCTGGCTGTGCACAGAACAAAGACCACACAAGGGTCTCAGAAATAAAACAGTCTGTAATGACAATTAATATGCAATGTCAATGTTTATTAACAACAATAAAATGCACAATGATCACATCAGGGAAGACAAGACTCTTAAGTGCAATTTTATCCTAACTTGGCTGAGCATGAAAGAATAAATCAATGAGATTTTAGAACAGGCTGATATGTTTTATGTGAGTGCTGGTGTGAAAGGAATAGCAAATAATATTGCCAAAAAAGTAGTTTATCCTGTTGAAACTAGGAAGATTTCAAGAGTTCTTAGAGGGTATTGTTAATAGAGCGTGTTTAAGAAAATAATAATTTGGTCTTGGGAAAAATCTCAGAAAATACATGACTTCATATTTTTAATTCTTTTGCTGCTTTGTTATCATTTTATGGTGGTTAAAAAATGAAAATATTTCACTTCATAATGGAAAATGAATAAGCTCCTATTAGGTAAAAATTTAGACTATTCTGCAAGCTGATTAAAATTGTCAGTGAAAGAAAAGCATCTGAGAACAAACAGGCCTGCAGGTTTTCTCAGTGCTGATACAAAAACAAATGAAAATCATCAGATCATTCAAGCTGGGAAAGACCTTTAAGACCATCAAATCCAACCATTAGCCCACCACTAAACCAGGTGCCACATCCACATGTCTTTTAAATACCTCAGGGATGGTGACTCAGCCACTTCCCTGGGCAGCCTGTTCCAGCGATCAACAACCCTTTCCATGAAAACATTTTTTCTAATATCCAATCTAAAACTCCCTGGAGCAACTTGAAGCTGTTTCCTCTTTTCCTGTCACTTGTTACTTTGGAGAAGAGACCATCCCCCACCTGGCTACACCCTCCTTTCAGGTGGTTTTAGAGAGTGATAAGGGCCCCCCAAACCTCCTTTTCTCCAGGTTAAACAACTCCAGCTCCCTCAGCTTCTCCTCATAAGATTTGTGCTCCAGACCCTTCATCAGCAGTGTTGCCCTTCCTTGGTCACACTCCAGCACCTCGTGATTGCATGGGGTTGTTTTGACCCAAGTGCAGGGCCCAGGCCTTTGCCTCACTGAACCTCACACAATTGGTCTCATGCCATCGATCCAACTTGTCCAGGTCCCTCTGCAGAGCCCTCCTACACTCCAGGAGACCAGCACCAACTTGGTGTCATCTGCAAACTGACTGAGGGTGCATCGATCCCCTCATTCAGATCATTGATAACGACATTAAACAGCACAGGCCCCAAAATGTTCCCCAACATTTTACAAATGAAGCCAAACAATTCTGTTAAAACTGAAGGTGGGGGTTTTTTGGTTTTTTTTTGTTATTATTACTGAAAATTTACTCTAAAAATCTTGCTTTGTGGTATGGGGTGTTTGTTCTATAGACCACACAGGACAACATGAGAAAGCAGAGCCAAACACAGAGCAAGCACAAATCAATTCTCAGCTTAAATAGAGCATTGGACTAGCTCAGAAACTCATCCTAATTCTGCTATATTGGGAGGAAAAGCAGCATGTCTCCTTTCTGAATTAGCTTTCATTCTTGTAAAGGTTCTACACAACTTTCAGTCCATTATTTTTCTTAAATGGAAGGCTTGTAATAATATATTGTATTAAAAGATAGGGGAAAAACTAATTCTGTGGGTCAGAGTCTATCATGGCTTAAAAAAAGCACAGTCTATCTTCTCTGAGTCTAGAATGTTTTTCTGAAAAAATGAAGCCATGGAAGATAGATGAGCCACAGACTGAAAGGAAGAGTAATTATATAATAATAAATATCTCAGAAGACAGAAAGTCAGCTTTTCCCTGAACCTTTTACAAGTTTCAAGATATATCACCCCTGCCATGACATTTAGCTGGGGCAGAAGAACCCGCTCCCACTCGATTATCTGGGAAACCTCATTAAGCCAAATTCCGCTCCTTGACACATTTCCATAGCTGTTCAAGGACCCATATGGAGCCTTGCATGGACCTCAGAAGGTCTGAAGTTTTGCAAATGTTTTACCAGAATGTAATAAAGATCTTGTAACATCCTGCATTGTGCAAATGAGGAAATGGAGACACAGAGACCCTGTGGTCCCTTCCCACACTGTGGCAAAGATAAAATGTGCTTTATGTCAGAGTCCACTCATTCCATCTTTAGATTGTGCTATTGCTACTTGTAAATATTTACCCACATCATATTCCAAATATGGGTGATAGTGAAGGCAGCAGTAACACTAATACAAATATGTTTTTCATTTGCATTTTACTACACACTAGTGATGGCAAAACTTCTGCACTGAAGAAACATCTTCAAGAGTAATGATCACCCTGCCATGGAGAAACCACCTAAGAGACGTATCACAGTGACACTAGAGTGTGTTTTAACTTGTACATGCTGTCTGAGTGCTCATTTCTACTGTGTGTAATACCTCTGTATAGAAAACATTCCTCAGATGCAACTATCATGATCTGACACAAAAGAGAGCGGAACACTAAATTGACTTGTCTGACATGAATTAAAAATTGTGATGGAAGTTTTCTGAGCACTAGTGAACACTGCAAGCCAGATTCCATCTCATTCCATATAGTAAATGTTTGGTAACAAAGGAAAATAAAAGTGAAACATATCTTCATGGTTGTAGGAGTGTGAGTAAGAGGGAGGTGAACTGAAAAAAAAAAAAATAAATACTTTAAGGAGAGAACCAGGATGAGGGAAAAAACACAGTATCAAAGTGGGGAAACAATAACGTAGAATTGAAAAAACCCAAAGATAAAGCGGATCCATGAAGCCTGAAAATATGGAAAATCATTTTTCATGAAAATGCATCTCCACTATCTATCTCATTATGCCCTTGGGAATTGCTTATGTATATTGTCTGCATAGAACAGAGTGAAATTCATCTTTGGAGTACTTTACTGCTAGCTGGAAAATAAGAAAATGCTGGTAAAGAGAAGCTACTAAATGCATTTTTAATTCCCTGGGGTCAGCATTTCTAGTGGCACTGACTAGCTTTATTTTCCACCTTGTCAGACTTTTAGCTAAAAATGAACTGAAAATTTCATGCTAGGAGCTAACAAATGGTATGTGGGAAAGCAGCAACAAGATTATGCTACTTTTCATCTTTGGTTCAGATCTATCCCACATGGCTGTTGGTCAAAAGTCTTTTCCCATCCAAATGCATCTGGAGATAAGCCAGGATACTGGAGAGTCATTGCAGCTTGTTGCTGCCTACATCACATCCTAACTGGATCTAACTGGGATTTGTGCTGTTGATTTGAGCACAGTGACCTGTTCTCTCCAGTTGGCTTGATGCAGTCAGGGTGTTTAAGCAAATAACTCTCAAGTAGGAGCAGCTATATGGAGCAATGGGACTCTCATTGAGACCATGTCCAGAAGAGCTGTCTCTGTCCCAGCTCCAACCCTAAGTCTATCATCTGCAGGGTAAAGCTCCAGACCAGCATCAAGCCATTTTATTCCATGGCTTGAAACCTTGCTTGAGGGTTTGAAAACTTTCTGTGGATGGTGCTCAATTCTGTTGTGAAGATAGGACTTATGGTCCTGGCTCTGCCAGTTGGGTTGTGTGTGGCACTGCTGTCTCTGGCATATCAGGTCCATGGGAACACAGATCTGCCAGCACCTTCAGGCAGGGAAGAGTCCCTTGCTGCTTTGTGAGAGTCAGAAGAAGATGCAGTACCCAGTGATTTTAAATTGTTTGTGTTCACTGTGTTATAACAAATTTTGAGGCAATAATTACTTCCCTGAGGTAATATAACTGCACTAACAGCATGAGAAATTTGATCTGCCCATTTCCTGGTTTTGGCCACAGCTCATTATTACCGCGATGCCCCGTTATTACGGCTTATCCCGGTAATCAGTTGAAGACGCAGAAATAATGAGAGCTGGACTTCAGGCTGTGTTCAGAGCAAGGGCGGAAAAGGGGGGAAACCCCTTTCGTTTAATTCTTATATACACTTTTAGAAATCACAGATCATTGGAGAAAATTAACACTTCCGTCTCTAACTATATTGGTTACAAGAAGTGTCCGTCAAAGGGATCTGTGTCCATGGGAAAGGAATGTAAAAAGATAATTTTTACAACAACATAGCTATGTTTACAGAAATCGTCCTTGAGACTGTCTAACAGAGAAAACTAGCTATTTTACAGTGAAAAATGGGCAACAGCTCATGAAATCACAACTATCAAATGCAGAGCCTGGATAAAAAGGCCTTTCTCCTCTACCTACACAGCTATTTTTGGTTTTTGACGGCTTATAAATAAAATAATCTTTGAGAGTGAAATTGGTCAGGAGTTATTTTCCAACAAAATGGCAAGTGCCTTTCAAGCTCTTAGGGAAATGGGAGAAGTCAAAATAATTTTTGAATCACAATTGCATTTTTGAAGTGTTCAAAAACGAAACTATGTTCCTAAATAAACAGTTACATATATACGCTGTGTTTGATCCTGTCCCTGGACAAGCATTCATAGCCTCAGTGATTTCCATGGAGTTATGCCAAATTATACGAGCTGGATATTTGCTTTAGGCCATTTTGCTATCACAAACAGCAGCAACATGATAAGGATCACAACATATTTCTGAAAGGAGGGCAAGTGTCACTGATACACTGGTTGCAAAAACGTCGTTCATTAATGAAAAGGTCGTGAATGACTGCAAGGGACTCAAATGAAGTATTTCACTTCTTTGGAATATCATTTTGCAGTCCTGTTAACTGTATTCAACACATTTTCCTAATGTTTTCAAAGGTCTGCCTTCCTGCAATTTAAGGTCTGTGTTTGGGAACCCCAGGTTAAAAAGAGCCTTCCCTTTCAGTCTTGAAGCCTGAATACACTGGAAAGACAAGGACTACACTTGCAAGATAAGAGGGAACCTGCACTTTGAAAGGTGACTCAGACCAAAGACACCACCCCAAACAGCAGCACTAAAAATCTGTAAACTACGAAAGTGTAAAATGCATGTCTAAGTGCAGCAGCAGCACTGGCGTTCTAAGAAGTTGCAAGCTTTGCTAAGTTAATTACAGACTACATTTTGAAGCTGCACACTTAGCAGTGTAAGCATGCAGAGACTAAAAGCATGAAGTATTACCTAATCCAGAGCACCAAAGAAAAATCTCCAAATAAAGGCCAAAGAGATGTATCTCATAGCACCAAGCATGAAATGACTGAATACTTGACTTCCTCAATCACTCCTACCTTAGGCAATGAAAGCAAGCTTACACTACAGGGTGAGAAGGAAAATTTATTACAATTATGGAAATAAATCACAGTGTTTTATTTGTCCACAGTGTGCAGGAATTTCTCAGAATCCAGAATTTTTTTTTCTTCTTTTTCCAAACACAAACAGGGAATGTGTCCTGAATTAGTGCAAACTTTTCCATTTGTTTTTCCAAGATAAAGAGCTGCATCATAAGAAAGAACACAGTCCTACTTTAGGGTGTCACAAAAACTAAGTCCCTGATTTGGACAGCAGTATAGGTGAAGCTCTCCAGTTCTTGCACAATGTATAATCCAAAACGAAATTAAATTGTAAATCAATTGCAAAACACTGAAGATTTTATACTATGTAGCTTTTCCCCCTCTTCCACCAAATGTTAGTGAGAAAATATGAATGGATAGCACTAGACTCAACTAACAGTAGGGATAACCCCAAAGTATTTGTACAGTTTTTCCTGTTCCCTGTCTGACCTGCTCTGTTTTATGTCAGTGTCTGCTTTAAGGGGTAGGATTTGTCTTTCTGTACTGTGGTTTATGTAGTGTCACAAATGCTGATATTGATCTCTTGCAGTAAAGGTTTCTGTTTGATCTTGCCAGTGTAAGAGTGTGTATGTTATTTTCATCAGGGCCTTTCCAGTCACTTGATTCATTTGTTTTGCACAAAGCAGGATTGTAACTGGGCAGTGAGAAGGGGGAAATTGTATGTGCAGAGTAAGATTTAGCAATTCCTATATTTCCTGTAAGACAGAGGCTTTTTTCAGGCTGGCTTTTTATGCTTCCTTTGGGGTGAAAACAGGTATCTTACCAAAGCAGAGGGCAATGGCATCTAATTATCCCATCCACTGCTTGTAAAATATTTATTAAATAAACTTTTACCTTCTGCCTTCTTAATTTTCAAATAATTCTGTGACACAGTAATCTTGTTCTTCATGTAAATGGCGTTCCTCTCCCAGTCAGAGAAAACAAATGTCTTTGACAAAACAGCACATCTTCATTTTTCACAGAGTTGCTTTCCCACTGCTTGCTTAAAAAGCAAAACTAATGTTTTGCCTGTGGGAGCAATTTAAGATGAGATAAACTGTGGGTATTGGCCTCCCAAAGGTCATCCTGAGCTGATATTACAAGCTTGTTCTGGTGGTTTATGAACTTTTCTGTAGCAGTATCCACAGAAATGGTTTAGTTTGGGATCATCCAGTAGGATTAGGAATCTGTAACACTGTCACAGGAGGGTATTCTCCTAAGTGGGCTCTGACTCACTTGCCATTTGCATTCTTGTCAGGAGGAAAATCCTTAGAGATGCAAATCAAAGGTATTAGTAGCAACTCATATTCATTTGCAAGGAGCAGGACAAAAGTAGAAATCCCAATGTTTTGAGATTGCATCATCACCTTCACAGGATCAGTGGAGCATTATTATTGGGCCCTAGTTACTCCAAGGCTGTTTGACATCCTGTGAATGCAAATTTAGGTATCAGGTCCCATAAAAAGTGTCCTGTGGAGGAGATGTTAAGGGAAACTAAGACTAGGGTTCAGTTTCAAATACCAAGTCTGACATGCCTGCATGTTCATGTTTACGTGGGAATGAAGGGTGTGCACTCTCTCTGTCCAGCCAGGGCTCTATGAAGTTGCTTAGAGTAACCTGGTGCCACCTGAGACAGCTACAGGAGGCTGGCTGGTGTGAGACAGGACCTGCCAAGGACCTGTGCATTTCTAAATAGCTGCTAGAGCCATGTAAGGTACCTCAGCAAATTTCCTGCACCGCTTCCTACCTGCATTCAGCCACCTGAACTAAGTCTCTCCATTGCTCCCTGTGCAGACAGACGAGCAGCAAGCACAGCCCAGGAAGGAAATGGCCCTGATCACCAAAGAACTGGGCAAACAACTCAGGTTCTCTTAATCAAAACATTTTCCAAGGCAGGAATTTCTCTGGCAGAAAATAATTTCCTCCCTGCAGTTGACCTCAAGTACAGTAGGAACAGGGCATCTCTGTGCCCTTCTCTTCTCCTGTCACCTTAAACTTTTAGATCTTCTCTGACACAGACCCGTGACATTTGAAATTGTCTGTGGGGAGAGTGAGTCCAGCTCAAGGTCTAGAAAACACTCTGATATCCTGAAATATTGAACTGTGACAACTGGCCAACTTACTTGCCTGTCAATTCCTGTCCTTGGTTCTCTTTCTCAGATATTCTTTTACGTATCCTGGAGGCTGTATTTAAATAGCAAAGACATTTTTGACAGCACTCAGGAGGAACAGCATCATTATTCTAGTACTTTACAGCCCCCAAGTGCTTCAGAACTTACAGGCATGGTTGTTTGCTGTGCAACAAGTCCCTGGTGTCTAATCTTGCAAGTAAATATGTGACTCATTCATCCTACAACAGTGTGGGACATAAATATCAGGCATTTATTCGCTCAAGAGAAGGCCATGTTCATGTGTAGTTGACGAATGGAAGTCTCTGGATAGTAAACACTCAGGCCTAAAACAACCCCAGCCTGCAACCAGGAGTTAAAACTTTGCTGTTTTGCAGAATTTCATGTTCCAGGGTAGGCTGTGTAGTTAGTAGATCAAGAAAAGTCCCTGATGAGGATGATGCTGTTTCACTTCAAAAAAAAAAAAAAAAAAAAACCAAAAAAAACCCAGCAAGTATTAAATAAACTTTGTTGTTCATGTCTTAGTATACTTTTAAGGCCAAAAATATGTTCATTGTGTCATGAACTGTTTCCAATCAAAATATGCTTGACAGATTCTAATTAATACATTCAAAGGGACTGTTTTAGTACTGTTTCCCACAGACACTTCTATAGCAATTGTGTTCCATGGGGGCAATAAAACCCCAGGGAGATTTTGCACTATAACAACACTTGTCTGTTGATCTGTGCTCAAGGCTACTTAGGTGTTACATGTTCTTTCCTGGCAGAGGAATATGAATTTAAATAGAAAAATACCAAGAATCTTTCAGGTAGGGGGCTACATCATCCTGGAGATCTTTTATTTAGCAAATGAAAGTCAGTGATCTTAGCCCAAGCAGAGCTAGAAAGAGCTCAAGAACACATACATTCTTCTTTGAACTTGTTTAATTTCCACTTAAACTATTCACTGCAGAGACGCCAGTCAAATACAGCATAGAGAGACCCTTACAGAAGTACCACAAGAGACTCCAGCATTACAGGTACGTTGACAACAGCAACAGAAAAATCCTGCTAATTCGCAAATTAATGGTAACTTTGGAAACCAAATTCTAACACAATAACTCTTCAGGGGACAGTCTGTAGGAGGAAAAGCATTTTAATTTGGCTTTGACAACCTCACTTGTTTTCTCAGCCCCTTTTTTGCTAGCATCCACTTCAAACCTAGCACTCTCAGAGCGCTCTCACTCCAGTACACATCTGAAGATACATGGCACATTTCAAACTTTTAATCGCAGCCACTGAACAGTGTTCTTCGTTATCTGATTTGGTTCTTCAAACAAGACAATTAAAATGTCAAGCTTCATGGGTTGCACTGATTTTCCAGAGCAGCCTCACACTTAGCTACAGGCTTGACAGGGATAACTCCCTACAGTCTTTGCTTTTTCCTTGCTCTGTTCAAATCCTAGGATCAATATTCAGAAGCTCTCAGCCTGAAAGGTCTTATTAGTTGCAAGCAATCCCTGGTGACATCCAGAAGGTGCAGAAGAAATAGTTGTAACTTTCCAGCAAGCCCTCAAGCTCTGCTGCTCAAGAAAAGATGATTCTCTACTACAGGGGCTGCCAGTCTTCCACTCCCCCGAGTAGCAGCACAGCAGCTTCTCCCTGTGAATTTCCAGCAGTGCAACAACTTTTCAAGCTTCAGTTTCTAACAAGAGTATATAATTTAATGAGAGCTGAAGCCCATAGCAGGAGAAGCAACATCAAGCAAGATGGGCAAAGAGCTCATCCTGTTCAAGCCTTCCTACGTTGAAGAGAAATAGCCACTTATGCCACAGCGTTTTGGTTCCAGGGTAAACATTCAATGGATACATGTGGCAGGTTTAGGGTCTAACATAAAAACAACTACAGTAAAATTATACTGCACAATAACTCATTCTCATCACAATTTCTAACTACTGAACTCTGGAACTACTGAACCAAAAATCATGCTTTAAAAAATCCAGAGGGGGGCACTACAGAAAGTTAGAGTTCACACCAGGCTCTAGAGTGTTGGATAAAAATTAAGTATGAATGGGAAATAAGAGACCATGTGGTTAAGAAGGAAAAGGTGAAATCTAGTCACTTTGTGTTTCTCTAATGTCACAATCTGAGAGCATCACTCTCTGAAAAGATGAATAGCTGGAAATAGTATGTAGTTGATGCAGGTCAGGGTTCACTGACCATTTTCCCCCTACTTAGAGCCAGTGAGATCTCTGACCTGCTCTTCTCAGGGCTTTCACAGGAATGAAGCAGCCAGAATGGTCTCCCTCCTTGTAACCTCTTTGTAGACAACTGGAGCAAAGGATGGCACCCAGAGTGCTCTTGAATTCTGTCACTGCATTTTTGGGACTCATTACTGAGAACAATTATGTGAAAGGTGTATTTTCTCTGGCATCTGAGAACAGTGTCCTTTGCAACTCAGCTTAAAGAATCAGGAGTCAGTCTGGGACTTGGTGACCATTTAATGTCATTTAATGTGGTCCCTTATTCTATGTTATTCATATGCACTGATATGAACGACGCATATGACTCCAATTTTGCTAAAAATTATATATAGCCAAATATATATCAGAAATATATAAGTAAATTTTAAGGTAAGGTAAAACTATAGAAAAAGATACTTGCAACATCGCGATAGATCTCTGCAGTCACAATGTTATGAGCCTACTATTTTTACCCCACCTGCCCTCTGAATTTTTGGCATGCCCTTGCTGTCATGCACCTTGCACTGTTTGTTGCTTTAAGTAAATGCTATTTCTGAAAGAGAGTGATTTGATGGCAAATTGAAGGAAGGTTTAATCTAATCAATGCTTGCTTTGAACTTCTGCAGTGTTGGGAGAGCTTGTCAGATTACAGTGTTTACACAGAGCAGCTGCTGCTCCTGAGCCTGCACATTGTACATTACTTAGTGCTGCTTGTAGGTGCCAGGAGAGCTCAGCACTGTGGGTGCATGTGCAGAAACATCTTGGTGCTTTGTTCTAACTTATCTCTGGCTGCACAAGTAATAGCAGAATCTTAAGAGAACCTTTCGTGAGGAAAGTTCAGTATTTTTCTCCTCATTTCACTCAAAGCCAGAACAGAAGCATGAGCAAGAGTTAGGGAAAAATTAAGTGAACAGAACTATTTCAAACTTCAAAGTGCTGAGCAATTTCAGTTTACAGAGAAGCTTCAAGTAACAGAAACAAACAGATAGATTAGCTGGGATGAAATCAAGATGGTATTCAAAGTAACTGATGCTGCTTTTCCTCATGAAATTATACTTAGTGAATGTAATGTACTTTATATTTTATGAAAAAAAATATATAGGCAATAAAATCTTAACTTCACAAAAAAAATTATCCTACACAGAAAAATGCCACAAAGTAACATTACCTGATGGAGTCCAGAACTGGAGATTTCTTTCTATGTCAACTCTGCAGGGTGGCTTTCAGCATGTTATGCCATATCCATATCACTTGTGTTTATCATAGAGTGGTAAAATATGTTCTTCTAGTGAGTAAGTCATCTTGCAGAACTGTGGGTGAAAATGAAATTTTGTAACAGCTCGTACCAAATATTTACATCAATTTGCTTACATAGCTGAAAACATCACATGGAGAGAAGCTACATGCAAGTCTCTAATTGTGGCACATTAACTGGAAAGCAGGAAACATCAATTGCTTATCAGCCATAAACTGGCAGGACTGGCAAAATATTTTGACAACTCTTAGATAGGCATGCAGGATTGAGGAACCCAAAATTTAGCCTTATATAAAGCCAAAATAATTGGAGAAGAAAGGCAATACAGACACTAGGTAAGAAATTCAGAAAAGGGTAATGCCAAAAGGGGTCTGGAAACTTCACTGAAATACAAACAAATCAAAAGTAGTCACATTCTACGATTGTAAAGAACAGCAGATTTTCTCTTGGGATTTTCTTGTGAATGAAAGTTCACATTGATGTAGTAAGAATGTAACAAAAATTTGAAGTATGAATGTTGTTTCAGTATTTAAAACATTAGTGCATTTATACCAGGCTTTCTTTTACTTATTTTACGGTGTGCTGTAGGCAAAATTGGTATAGTGGAAGAAAAAGGAAAATAAATAATGAAAGAAAGACAGAGGCTCAGTGAGTAAATATGTGACCAAAAAATTTAAAGGATATGAATAACCAGGAAAACAGCAATTCTAAGTAAAACTAAAGCTGGTCTCTAAGTCTTACTCTTACAAAGACCTCTTTTTATAAAGGGAACACACCAGGAATGTTATTTATTTATTTATTTTAGAGTATTCTAAAAGCTATTAACTATGGAACAAACATCCCTGTGTTGTTTGTGGAAACCAAGTGAAAGAATGCAAAGCAAATATGCAAGTAAACTAATAACCGTTGTTTATTCAATTACTGTTTTGTGCAAACAAGCAGAGTGATTTAATATCAGTTTGTAAACATCTTACCCAAAGTGCATTTCCAGTTATCTTCTGCATGCAAATCAATTTAAAATAAGTACATGCAAAACCAGGCTAAAATTCAAAGGAAAAATCCCTTTAAAAAAATCAGTAAGAAGGGATGAAAAGGGATGAAGAAAATCAAGGAAAAGATAAAAGCAATTGTTCAAGCTTATTCTTGCTAAGCAATGTTAGAAAACTGTCAACTAGAGAAAGACACAAAAAAAAAATAAATCTACTCATCTTGTATAAACTCAGTTGTGAATTGATAATGAAAGATTTTAAACAAGGCTGTCTGCCAAGAAGAGAAGTGGAAGTCCCAGCTGTAATTAAACAGATTGACTACTCTTCTTCTGGAAGCAGCAGAGAAAAAGCTCCTCTTTGATGTCTCTCAAAACTTCCCCCTGTCTGTGACTCTTGCAGTAAAGACCACCTGGCTCAAGGCAGGCTGAGTTTGGAACAGTGAGGGGACTGCAGATTTTTAGGATTTGCAGCTATTTCATTCAGGTGTTTGCACGAGGATGAAAGGAGTGTCCCAGCTAGAGAGCTCAGGGAGAGAAAAAGGCAGCAATTGCCCTCAGCTGTCTCCTGTCTTCTGCCAAGAGAGAGAGGCTCACAGTGCTGATTGCCGGGCTCGCTCCAGTGAAGCACAGTAAAACAGAAGAGAATTTTTCAAATATGGGGGTTATTTGCTTTAATGAATAAACCATATAAACTATAGATCCTAGTAAGATGTCCCCCTCAGCAGGTCTACTGCTTCCCTCACTGGGACAGTTGGAGCATGCATGAAACTGAGGACATCCATCCTTTACTGATATATTCTTATTCTTCCCAAGCCAACTTTCAGGTTTCTCTGTTCTTCTACCTAAGAGATACTGCTTGAGCAACCATTCAGCTTTCCTATTAGGATACTCCAGGGATTGAGAATTTCTAGGATATGATGCAGTACCTTACATAAGGACAAAGAGGCTGAGTAATAACTTGGTTTTACCACTTCCTTGGAGATACATGATTCCCTTACTCTGTGATCTTTCCTGAAGTGCATGCCCCACAGAAGCTGGTGCCATGCCAGCTGCTCAGAACCCAAGGGGAAGCTGCTGCCCCTGAAGGTGCCCTTTACCATCTGGCCATGGCCTCAGGGGCTGGGCTGGCCAGCTGCTCTGCTAAGGGATGCTTTGTCCCACAGCTCAACAGGCAGCATCTCATGGGAGGAATCCAGGCTCTTCTTTCCAATCTACCTTATTTTGGAAATCTTCCGAATGTTATTAGATTATGTAACAGCTGACCTTTAAAAGTCAGTGGTGCAATTAACCAATCTGGCCAGCTCTACACCAGTAGCTCAGCTGGCCTAGGAGAGGCAGGAACCAGACAGCTCACTTCTGACTAATGTCATTACAGAAGGGCAGGAGGTGGACCCAGACGCTCTAATTAAACGGCAGCAGATCAGCTCAGCAGGCTGTTATGATTGAGTGCAAAGCAGAGAGACTGTGCAAGGCACGACAGAGCCCCTGGGTTTTGTCTAGTTATGTGCCAAAGCCATTTCTGTGGGATTTGTTGGCAGTAGCCTGTCATCCAACTGGCAAAAGAAAGGAAGGTATCCGGAGAAACGGGTATCCTCCACTGCTACTGCTCTGATCTGAAGGCCTCTATCCTAACTCACCTTATCAAAACTAATGCATGAAAGCATGTCTAGAACGGAAGGAAAGGCAGTGTGGCCAGGAGATTGCCTCACTCTCTGGGTGAGTGGCTCCTGTTCTGCTTTCATCGGTATGTCAGAAATAGCTCTGCGTGCAATAGTGGCCCTGAAGATCAGAGGAGGCATTTGCTCAAGTCTCATTCAGTGTTTTTTTGCTGTAGATCAAGAGCCTGTGACCACCAATAAATGGTCACTTCTCTCTCTCCCTGTCCCATCTACTTTAGATATGGACTTAAACAGGTAGATAGCAATTCTGCAGAAAGGTGAACCTTGAGGCTCCATTGGACTTTTTTGGTTTTTCTGGTTGGCTGAAATTGTGGACTCAATTTGTCCATGTCAGCAGTTACTGGTTTTTCCACTGGGATTCTACTGACATTTCTTTCTTCTTTCTCATTACTCTGCTCACAGTAAATTGCCTGTGGTTCCATGCAACTCTTTTTTGTTAACACACAAAAAATTTACTTGCATCAAATAGGTCAAGCCTAAATATGGCTTTTATTTAGGCTGGTAAACTACTTACTCTGCAGTACAAACACAATTACTGGTTGGTTGGTGCTGATTTTTTTTTGGACCTTCATTTCTCTCATCTCAGAAAAGTTTTCTTAGTTCACTGTGAAAGAACCTCAGGCTCCCTATTTACTCACAAAGAGCCTTGATCTGTCCCTAACCTTTCTACAATATGGCCAAAGGACCCTGCATTCTCAAGGAACCCAAATATCCATAACATTATTGAAAACTAAATATATCCTTAAACGTAGCCATTAGCTCCTTGCAACTCTTTACCCAGGGATAGAGGTGAGGTCTTCCAGATTGTAATCCAGTGCAGGAACCTAATTGATCAACTCAATAAAAAAATATTGTAGAAGTTACTCTTGTGAGACTAAAGCCAGCTGTAGCAAATAGATCCCTAACACATCTCTAGATATTAGCCTAAGCTTCCAAGTTTTCTTGTTTTTAGCTGACTGTGAGAGTGGCCGACTACACATCTCATGTCTGTTGAATAAGATGGGTGCAGAAACTTGGGTACAAATTTATTTAGGTTGAAGAACCTTGTTCAAAATTATTTGAAACTTCATAATGAATCTCAGCTAAGCCTTTGGAGTGCCCCTTGTAGTTGTCTTTCTTTGAGTACTGCCAGTAAAATTTGCAGCTGAAAAATATACTTCTTTTACTTGCAGAAAAACATTGTTAGCCTGATTACCTCCGAGGAAACAAAAAACTCTTTGCACTTTTGTACTTACTCCTGATTTATTTCTGTGGTTTTTCGCCTGTGCTCTGCTGTCCCATATGACAGACTATTGTCCATCCAGTTCCATATTTATGCAAAAACTTCTAATTATTTTAAATAGAAGCTATAGGATGAACTACATATATGGCTATAAAATCTACAATGAACGTCTATACTGGCACAGATGCAGCAGTACTTGCAAAGGTAGTAGGAAGTGTACCTCTTCTTGGAAATAATAAAAATGACAGAAATTTCAAGTTATAAACAGGGATTGGGGGCCAAAAATTTTACTACATCTCTAGAGCTGAAAAAAAGTGCCAGGAAAAGTTGGTGCTTCTGGAAAACCTAATTAGTTCCCTATTTGCGTGTGAAAATCTTTAATATACGTATATTTATGCTTATGGTAAATGGGAATTTTCAACTCAGTTGCAACTGAGCTTTTGAAAAAATAACAATCTCACTGAAGCAACTGGGAAATCTTTCAAATGCCTTTTAATGATTTCCTAATCGTTTAAGTTGATGTCATCCAAAATTTTGACAACCATAGACCAAATGATATTATAGGAATTTGCTCAGATTGGGGTTTTGGAGACAAATATACTTTATGATCTTACAGAGCAGTGGAAAAATTTGTTTCCAGGAATAGGTGGAAACGGCCCATGGGCTGTGCAGCCATGCACCAAGCCTATGGAGTGACCATTTACTTATCAACCCTCATTTTATGATACTCTACTGACTAAAGGAGGAAAAAATTCACATAATTGCATCTATTCAAGCTCTATTGGAGAGAAGCATTTAAAAAATTATCCAGTACTTAATATTTTCAAATAGAATTAGAGCAAATTTAATTTGACTGAAGTCATAGATTTGTCCTCTGTGTGGGTAGATCACAGCTCACTTGCCTGTATTGGAGAATCAAGACTCAGATTCAGAAATCTAAAGACCTGTGGGAAATTGGGCCAACACTATTTGGATGAGTAAGTGGAAAGAAAGGGTATGAGAACATTATTACTAAGAACTAGTTCAAACCTTAGTTAGCAGAAAAGTTATCATATTTTATTGACTTCAGATCCTTCTAGTGGAAAAAAAAATGTCCTTCTTGAAAGAGCAGAAGAAGAAAGATCAGGCAGAATGATGGGGAAGCTTATCATGAAATGTTACCTAAATTTGTAGTATTTCCGGTTTTATTTCACTAAATGGGAGGGATCACTGACAGAGCAATAGCCTAAAATGGCAACATTTTCATGAAAAAAGTTCCAATCAAATCCCTACTGACAAGAGGAACATAGTTGTAACAACACTCATTTTTCTCTACGTATTTTTTCTACTTCCCTTATATAAATTTTACCACTTTGTCTTGTCCCCTAAACCAGTGTTTTTACCATGACCCCTTTGGCATAGATCCCTGTGTGCCACTGTGATACCACTCTGGATTCATTAGTTGCCCGTTGTGGTTTGCAGGACGTCCATCTGCCATTCATTAGACCTCTGGTCACGCCTAGTGGGAAGTGAGCTGAAGTCTGGTGGGGCAAAAGACAGCTGAATCTAATCCTAGCCAGCAGTTACTGTCCATGTCTCATTAGCTGGGCGTTTATGGATGTCTGTGGGATGTTGGTTTACTCCTCCGTTAGGCTATAGGCTTTCTTTAGTAGTGTAGCTTGAAGAAAGGTCTGCTGGGAATAAATGGATGAAGGATTTGGCTTTATGATGATGGCATGGAGAGGCAGGTGAGCAGCTGGAGTGGTGCCTTTGACCAAAACTGGACCCTTGTAAAGTGCACACTTCCAAGGGACCTGCCAACGCTAGCCACAGCAAGTGGCTGAACCCCTCCAGCAGTTACTTGTGAGTGGCTACAATGCTCCCCAGCAGCACCATCCAGACGGTTGTGGAAGGCTCAGACAAGCAGGTGAGCAAATAAAGACGAGGGGGGGAAAGCAGCCAGCCAGTTTTCAAGGAGCTCTCTATCCAAAAAGCCAAAATTTGGCCTAGCAACCCTTTTCCCAATGATTTTTGAGTGATGCAGTTTAGCCAAGTTTCGTAAAAGAAAGACCAGGAGGCAGCCTATCCACGTAAGAGCTGTTGACACATAGCAGTGGTACTTTAATTTACATGCAAGATGATTTTCCAGGCACAGGCAAGCTTTTCTGAGCCATGAATAGCAAAGGAAGCACTTGAAAAATTAGTGAAATGTTTGCAAGAACCCTCACATAGAAGACATAGGAAAGATGAGAAGCTCTCTCTTGAGAGAGAGCTAATTCAGGAACTTAACCTAACCCTCCTTGTTTCCAGCTATTGCAGACACAGGGATTTCAGTCTTAACTTCTTTCTTGTAGGGTTGGGTCTGCTGCTGGTATCAATTTGATAACATCACTTGTCTCATTGCACCTAAACAACTCCCTGGGGGTATGAGCTTCAACCTACACAAAGAGAGGCAAAGCTGCTGATGACTCCAGCAGGTTGTGCCTCGGGCTGCATTAAAGAAAAGAAGAATTCAGTACAAAAGTCATCCCAGAAATATATCCAGCTACACTGAGCAATGACAGGGCACTTCCCAGCTGTTGAACAATTTAACAGCCTAATTGAAAATAGCCCAATGCATGTTTCTCTAGGAATCCTTTCAGTAGTGTGTGAGCTTTCTTTCCTTTCATTGTCAGCTATATTTCCAGGAATATTATTCTTTTTTCCCAGCCAGTGCTTTCTGTCTCAGTGGCTTATCTGACAATAGGTTGCAATGGGCCTGCTGCTTCTCTGCTTCCCCAAACACACAGTCCTGGCCTTATCTGCTGTATCAATGAGTGACATATCTTTATATGTTGCACTTTATCTAATTAAAATGAGAGTATGTTGTTTGCTCCCTTTCTGGCCTGACCATGCTCATTCCTTTAGAGTAGTGAATTATTCAGCTCTTCTTGCCATTCTCTCCATCTAAACCCTGAAGAATGGGAGGGAAGGGAATTCAGAGAATGGGGTGGAATAACAAAATTCCTGCTTAAACTCTAATCTTGATGGCAGTGGTGAGAGCAGGAATTGCTGCCATGACTGCTCATTGTCCAGGACAACAGGTAGAGCAGATAGAGTGGAGCATGACAGAGCAACACTGCTGGGGGGCAGGAGCAGGATCACTGGGTTTTATTGTCCCCCCTAGGGCTCCATGTCACTGAGGCTTCATCACATCTGCCCTACGTGGATGAGCAGGAGGTGCCACAGCCCTCCCAGGTGCTCTTCCATCTAAAGAACAAGCCTCCAGGGCAGGACAGTACCTGTAAGTAGAGTTTAAAGACAATATCTCTTCTTCTACATGAAACCAAAACAATAAAGATGGGAAGATGGGATGTAAGACTACTTCAAAAAATAACCCTTGCTCCTGTAAAAAAAGGTCAGCAAAGCTTTTAGCTTTGGCTGAACTCAGCTGGAGTGAAGTGTTCACCCCACCCCACAGCAGAGTCATTTGTGAGACCACAAGACTCATCTTTATCTCCTGGGGAGGCTCTGTCAGAGTGCATCAGGAAAGTTAAAAATGCCAGCTGAATTTGCCTCATCTTTTAAAAGCAGTAAGGAACCAACAGTTATGGACTATTCTTGCAGTCTGTAAAGGGCTTCTAAAGGTACATTTGTGAAAGCATTTTTTTCAGCATCCAAGCACTATTTATATTTCTAAAACACTTCTGCTTTATCAGCATCAGTCTGTCTGCAGTGATAATCCATTTACCCCAGCAGGAATAGCATTACACACAAGTTCCAGATGAAACTGAGGAATGTGCAGAGAAACTAAAGACCAAATTTTTAAACAGCTGCTTGGGGACTGAAAGAGGAAGACTGGTCACAAAAGAAATTTCTAGAAATACCCTAGTGTAAGAGAAATCACCAGGTGTAGCAACAACAAACCAAATAGCAACAAAACCAGTAAAAACAAACAAACAAAAATCAATCAAACAAAAAATTGCACAACAAACCAGTTTTGGGGAAAGAGCATCTTGTGAATCAGGAGAATTTCATTAATTCCACATAGAGCCCATCCCCACACACAAGTGACTCAGTATGGCTGTCTGGGTGGAGTTGGAGAGCCACAGACTGGAGAGTGACAACGAGACACGTGGTGGGCGGGAATGGATGGGATTACACTGGGAAAGGACATCCTTTGAGACCAGCACCATTTAAACACTACTGGGCATCACACTGGCTACCTCTCTGTTCTGCCAGGCACACTAACAGTTCTGAAAATGTAATCACCCAGTCTTCTGGGCAAAGCCAAACAAAAAGCATGGTGAAGCAAGGAATGTAAACCACTTCTTGGACTGGCTCCCTAGCCACTGCATCAGCCTTCCTTATGAGCAATTGGAGGTTTTCTTACTTGTCAAATTGTAGACTCCCAGAGCTGTGTTTCTTCATCCTGCGATGTCATTGTGAGCAGCTAAGCAAATGCAGATTACTGCAGTCAGTGTTGGCACTCTGCAGGGCAGTAACAGGAGAAATAAATGTATACTGTTTCATTCAAATGCTGTTAGAGAAAGCGGAATTGTTTATATTCTCTCTGCTCACTCTGAAAAGAACACGGGGTGAAACTGAGGAAGTGTTCTTAAAACAAAGCGTGAGAAGAGAAACTTGGCCATGAGAGGCTTCTCACACTAGCCTGAGAAAATAATAGAAGATAATGTCATCATAATTGCAAACTTCCTTTAGATCTGAAGGATCTTTGGCCCCCTGACACTGTTATCCACTGTGGTGGCACTGTGGTACCTGCCGAGCCTCAGGATGGAAGAGAGGTTCCTTGCAGGGGAAGATGATAAAATCTGCTTGCAAAACTGCTGTGGGATCTTTAGAGTCCCCCTAGAACAAACAGGAACTTGGTGTTTTCAGCCTCATGTGAAAGGAATGAAGAAAATGCCATCACTAAGGTCACTTCAAACTGGATAAACCACTGAATGAGATAATGACTGGAAGAGCCCTGAATGTATGACTTGTTATATTTCTTATCTGTGTAATTTCTATGGACAAGAGAATCTCACACAGATAACACCTCAGACTTTCGGGGCATAACTCATTTTTCAGCATGGATAAATGTAGAAGAGTTTTGTCTTAAAATAGACTTTTAAGTAAGTATAGTTAATTAGCCAGCTGAGACCAAAAGAGCACTGCCTGTAGCTCTTGCACTCTGAGGAGGCAGGGCCAGGTCCCCTGGCAGCGGTGATAAACATCATAAACTAAGTTATGTTAATCCTCCATGTTTCAGACTTGAGATAAGTCAGAGGTTTTACAACATTCATTATCTACTACTGTGTCTTTTATTTTGTTTGAAGACATGAGATGTTTATTAGCTGAAATGCGCTTAAGCGTTGAAAATGAAAGCAGAAATTTACCATTTAAATTTAGATCATGCTTCCCCCCGTCACACACACACAAATAATGTTAAAGTTTACTCTGAACAGTTCCCAGGATTGTGTGTACAGATTCCAAGCAGAAGGCTAATAATAACCCTTACATTATTATAGGCACCAAATGGGTGCTCATAAAACTGTAGTTGCAGGCAGAGATTGGAGGTGATAGTTGTTTATCAAAACAATGAATTAGTTTAATTCATTTAGTGCTGTCACTAGTACTGGGAACCAAGCACAGCACACTGTAGAATACTGACTGGACCACTTAACAGCATTTATCTTTGCCCATCATAACATGCTCTGATAGGAAATCACTACTTCCAGGATCTGAGATTAATTAATCTTCCCCCTGACAGAGGTTGTATGGGATGAGCAGTGATGTGAGTTCAGGCAGATCACCAATTAGGCTTCAGACATAAATAGGCTTTTGTCCCTGGTGGTTTATGAGAAGTTGTTCTCCACCCACACCTCTTCTTTCAGACTGCTCCACACAAGAAAAGAGATTATGCTGTGAGTGATACCATTAGATACCAGTTCCATCTCCCTCATGGTCACTTCTCTGCCTCAAGGAATGACCATCTCTACAACATGTTAGAAAACCTTTACTTGTACTGACGCTTTGTCTTCAGCTAATCATTTCTCCACTTTGCAGCACACTTCTTTTTGCTGTGAGAAAGATGCGGTCCATAGTGTTTATCTTACATTTTACTTCAATTGTTGGTCATAGCCTACTGTTCCATTTTATTGTTCTTCAGTATTGCAAACCTTACTGAAAAATGATACCTCTTAAAGAGCTTCTCTGTTTCTGTTGTCTCTCTTAATTCTCCATGTGTAATGGCAAAGTTGTTTGCTGTAAAAAAAAAGTCACTGGTACAAACAAAAGTTCAAGATTCCAGGTGGCAAGCAAATAACAGGAGCAGGTGTCTTTACAATACAGAGAAAGGAGGCAGGGTTAAAAAAAAGCATAGCTAAAACGTGAGAACAGCTATCAGCACATTTGCCACCACTTTTCATGAGATGCTGGAGGCAGCTGGAAGATCATACACTATGCTGATAGTAAATAGTCACACAAGCCTGAAAACCATCGTGGTTTATCTCACTGTTTGGTACATCTGTTCTCACATGCATTTATCCATTCATTCTCCTGGGAATTTCTCCAGGTGTCTGGTTCAGCTACTTGGCAAAGAGCCCATCAGAAAGAAAACAATTCCTTACCTTCTTTCCTAAATTCCTGGTAGGTAATAGCTGATTTTGAAAAAGATGGGTTCCCATAAACATTGTGTTCTGCACTGTATGAAAGAGAAGTAACATTTATCAAGGTTTATGACATAAGGCCCCTAAAAAAAAGAGGATCATTAAAAAATCTGTAAGTCAGTTTTGAATAGATTTCTTTGCCTTAAATCCTCATCTTCCTGTGACACAGGCACCTTACAGGCAGGCATCTATTGACTGGTTTGTAGCACATCAATCAATAGGGCTGGTACAAACTTCTAGTGTTCACCTAAGCTGCCTTGTCAAAGAAAGATGAAAATTGAATAAGACATAAGATCTGACAAGATCTTCCAGTGTCCTACTCTAGCTGGATTATAATTGCAATGCTAAGTTTTCCAGGTTGTCTGATATTTCTATGGAGCCAGATCCAGAAAGCCAAGGTGTGCATGCAAAAGAAATGAAGTCTATTACAGAAAAAGCCAGAGAGCAGCTTGCTTTTAATTTGATGCAAGGTGTAGTCTCATTTGATATAGTATACATGGACTTATAATAAAACAAGAAAATTATTATAGTTGGGCTGAGAAGAGACTGACAGCTAGACTGTTCAGACCCTGACCACACAGAAACATCCAGTGCTGTCTACCAACATGAAATATGGAGTTCTGCATCCCTTTATGCCACTTCTAGTTGCCATTTGTGCTGATCTACATGGACTTAATGAAGCAGTAGCACAGCAAGGCACATTGACAAAGGTACTTTTTCTGTTGTGGAGGTCACAAGGCAGTGATCCAGAATTAATGCCAGTGGCCTTACAATGTGCTGACTGCCTTCTCATTCAAGTTGACTCACTAGAGCCTGATAAAACTGTATTTTTAAGCATTTAGAGTTTCTTCAAGTCTTTAGCCTAGCAGCAAAGAGTAGCTTGTGCTTTTCCAGAATGGCTTCATCATACTGGAACATACCATGTAAAAACAAAATGCCTTTTACTCCTGGCAAGAACAGCAATCAGTTAGATGGTGAAACACCAGCCAGCCCTCAGAACTATCAAGTGGTAGCCCCAACAGGAGGCAGATTGGTTCCTTGAGCTCCATAAGAACAGCCTCCCCCTCAGGCAGGGCTCAGGATTTATGGCCAGCTTGCTGCCAGCAGCCAGGATATTCTCACAGAACAGCTGAGCCTTGCAGACCAGTCCCTACCCTGATCAAGGACTCACACAGAATTGTCTTTTCACTCTGTTGGAAAAATTTCGTCATCTCCTTCAGGGATGAGACCGTGCCCCCTCCCCTATTCCCTGGGAAAGTGGTCCTCAACCCTCCAAAGACATGGGGACCTTCTCTAATAAGGCAACTTCACTCCTTTTTCTTCCAGTTCCTCCTATTCATCTCTTGCCTTCTGAGCATGGGAAAGGGGAGAGAGCAGGGATCAGACCAAAAGCTGGAGTAGATCCTTAAAAAAAACCCACAAAACCACGTCCTCGTCCTGTCTCCCCCCCCGCCCCCCCCCCG
>VZRZ01002565.1:164075-182889 GCA_013398175.1 Climacteris rufus
AAATCACAACAAAACAAAACAGGACAGCCAGAAAAATCCCCACTTCAGCACTGGCCGGGTATGTATGGCCACTCCTACTGGTGCTCATGTGTGTTCCTCCCTGTGCACAGGCAGCAGCTCCACACCATCCTAGGAGCAGTTCCAGGCATCTCCAAAGGGGCCAGGTGGCCCTTTCTTTCAGGAATGCCACTCAAGTGTCTCACGTTGCCTGCACCTTGTGTAAGGCTCAGCACTGACAGAGCAAGATGAAGTTTGAACACCTTTGGTACACAGGAATCAGCTGAAGCTGAGAAGCTGGTGCAGGCTACAGCAAAGAAAGTGCATCTTTGCCATCTCCCTGTAACAGGATAAAAAGACCCATTTTAGTTCCATATATTTCTTCAGTGTGATACAAAACAACAGTGAATAAAAGAATGGCTAGTAAAGCTGAGTTTGTTTGTATTAAATAGGCATTTCCTAAATTGCCAGTTGTTTGAAGAAAAATGGTGAGGTGTTGAGTAATTTCCTTTGAAAATCTAAAAACGTAGCTACTTTGCAAAAAATGGTCTTTCTGTTCAAAATGTGTTTTCCAACAGAATTCATTTATGCAAAAATGCTTTGACAATAACCAGATCATCCTACCATTGAAAGCATTATAGAATTCCCTTACTTATTTCCTTTCTTTGTTTTTCCTTTTTAAAGATGACAAACTAATTTGACCATAAAAAGAGAGTGAGATGTTTTCTAAAGTCAGCATTGGAAGAAATATAAGGAAAAAAAAAAAAAAAAAAAAAAAAAAAAAAAAAGTTACAGTCACTGAAAATGTTGACATCTTGCCATTGTTTTAATGAAGTGCTGGGTTTTTAAAGCAAAAAGCTTGCCACCCCTTCTTCATTTTTTCCCTCCTTTCTGTTACATAAATCTTTTTTATATTTCACCTTGAAATGGGGGGTGGGGTTGATATTGAAGTTTTATACTGAGAATCCTATTCTACTCACTTTCCCCTGTGTCTTTCTAAACAGTATGGAAATTCAAACCTTACCTGAATCAGTTATCAGAAAAGCCACTGTTATTTTTGTGATTTCATCCCTAAGATTTTCTCTACAACATCATCACAAATATACTCTGTCTCAGACACACAAACATCTGGAGATGTTACCATTAACCATGTTTTGGAAAACCATATATGTTAGTAACAGCACACCAGAAAGTTTAGTCTTCACAAGAGAGGTGACAGAACAAGTTATACAATGAAGTCAGGCGAGAGAAATGGTAGAAGTGTGGATATTACACAGTGTGTTCTAAAATGATCAAAACCATTAGACACACAAGTCTGATAATTTCTCTTTTATATGAGAGGAGACCTATGAAATAAACAACCTTATTTTGGAATTATATGTTGTGGAATGGGATAATCTAATATAAATTAAGCCTCCTGCTTAAGTTCCATATGCAGCAACCATTGTAAAAAAGTGCCTCAAGCATTGAAAGCAATGGGTAGAACATTACTACAAAAGTCCTCCTGCCCAGTGGGAATAGGATGAATGACTACTAACTGGTATATTTTGTGAAAATCAGAGTGGGCTACCCAGATGAGGATACAGAGAAGTTCTTTTACTGTGGAATTCCCATGCCAGAAGCAAAACAAAAATCACTTCCTGCTACTAACATTAGGATGAGGTTATAGCAAAGATTTTGAGAAATTACTCCCATGTTTTCCCATGTAGTCAGTACTGAATAAGGAAAGTGCCCTTCATGTCACTAACATGCCCATGCCAAGATTGCTTCCTCCCCAGTCTCTGAGTAGTGGCAAATTTTGCCTCTAATCTGGAGGCCAGACATCTCTGTCAGTGAAGGGAGATGCTAACATTTCCCTAACATTGGACTCAATTTATGAGAAAGCTGCAAGCAGGACTGGACATAGCAGGAGAGCTGGAGCATCCACAAGACCCTGTGCCTGGCCATGTGCAGGCAGGTAGCACCCCTAAACTTGCAAAATGATCATGTAGTGCCTCCTTCCAGTCTGCTAGTAAGACAGTAGAGATGAATTTGTAAATACACCGTGCCATGGACTGCCAGAATTTCAGAGGAGCTCTTTGAAACAGGGACTTGAAACTTTTCCCCAGGCCCTTTCCAGTCAGAAGTTCCTAAAGTCGCATATTTCCCACAGCAATAAAATGCAGGTACATCTGAGATAGACTGAAATTGCCACTAACAAAAATAATACTCCCCAAAACCTTGTAGTAGAAATTGAAAAGTGACAGTGACACTAAATACTCTGACATTTAGTCAGGATAAAGTATGAATAACCTCATGGAGACTGCTAAAAACCACAGCTCAGCAGGACTGTGGTCTGTCTTTTCCACAGTAGGATACTCTTTCCAAATCACTTGTCGAAAGAAGGTCAGTTATTGACATCTAATTGAACAACCTACTGAATTATTATCTGAAACAATCTTTGGAGTCCTACCACATTCACATTCAGCATGTAAAATGTTATTTACTGTAAAGATAAATCAAATATACAGCACTTAATATTGTACATTTGAAAGTATATTAGTGGTTTTGAAATCCTTAAACATGGAATGTTGGTTTCCTCCATGATTCTGCTGTGGGGATTAAGATACATATGTGAGACAGGTATCCCAGTCCCTTTATACCCCACAAGAACAAATAGACATTTGAACCATTTTTGGTGTTCAGAGTTGAGTCCACAGAACTGAAGCCCTCACCATTACCACTGAAGAAAAACCACTTGCATTACACAGTGTAACCTCCTGAAAGGCAAGAGCAACACATTTCATCCCACAGCTGTTCAATCCTAGTCTGTATTTACTACATCACAGTATATATACCTATATATATACAAACACATTGTTATGTATAAATTGCTAGGTGGTATATGTAAGTACATCAAGAAGAATATATACATTTGGTATTTATATTTAATTGATCTTTATATGTAGAAGTATATATACTCTTTATATTTATATTGGCAGTCAGTGGAGGACCTCCCTGTGCTCTTAAAGAAAAAACATAAAATCATAAACAGTAATTTATCTGAACAGTTCACTGTTTAAGACAGGGAGTTAAATATGCATAAAACATGCAGAGTTTGAAATAGCAGAGCAGTATAAAACAGAGCATTTTTATACTTCACTGAGTTCTTCCTTTTATTTTTTCTCTGATTTCACTTTGCTCCATTAAATTTACTGTAGTAAACATCTAGTTTACTACATTAGGTCTTAACGTGAGAAGTGACCACAGTGAGCAAACCAAGAGAGGCAGCAAAGGCAGAGAAATCCTCCTGCTGATGTCTCACTCAGCTCTCACATTCCCACATCACTGAATTGCCAGAGATCCTGTCAGAACTGAGTCAAACCCAAGCCCAGGGATGCAGAGCAAGAAGCAATGACTGCATGTCTATGTCCCTGATGTATCAGGATCAGAAAAGGACTCTGACTTATAAGTTCACACTTTCCTCACACACAGACATCCCCAGATGACCTTCACTTTCAGAAGCAAATTAAATTCTCATGGTTTTGTCTTTAAAACAAACCATTATTTCCCAAAGGTGGACATGGAGATGTTTAAAAAGGCAGCACATCACATGCCAGAATCCTGTGGCACTGCCATCCTACAGACTGGAACTCACCACGTGTTCCAAGGGGACTGTAATTCCAATATATAAGGGGCCTCTGAAAAAGTGAATGAGGGATGAACTCTCCAACAAAACAATATATTTTTTAAAAAATGAAATACTTCATTTCTGAAAGTGCCTTTTGATCATTATAACCTTTGGTTTTAACCACTCTGCTGTCTCCTGCCAAGTATGGTTTACTGATGACACATCATCATGGCACCAGGAATGGATTTGTTGATAAGTTAAATAATGGGACTACTTTCAGACCATTTTTATAGCTGAAAGTTCTCATGGCATAAAAGAGTCATCATACAGTTATTTCACTGTGGAAAACTGTTATTTTTCTTAGAATAACTTTGAACTCTGTAACTTCTTGGGAAGGGGGGTGTTTTTCAAATAAGACCCTGCTTTCCTTCTTCACCAAAAAACTCAGCTTGTATTAGCTGGAACAATACCAAATCCACAAAGATATGTATTCAGACAGATTGTAAATTTAGCCAGAGCATTTATATGTTACTAAATCCAAACAAAGATCTAAAGCAAGACATAAAATATCACACATACACAAAAAAAAGTTCCAAACTATATGGATTGGGGTTTTTAAAGCTGAATAAGGGACTCAGCCACACAAGTTTGAAAATTTGATTAATTATGTGGTTGATAATCTTGTTTATATGCCAAGATAATTCCTGATATAACTTCATTGTCTTCAGTGGAGTTGCACTGGGAATGTATTTGACAGACAGTCGGGATTCTTCTCCAAGAATAACTTCTAAGGCAGAAGTTTTAAACATGAGTGAATGAAAGTCCTGTGCCAAGTTCTACCCTAATTTATACCCTGTATGAAACAGCTGACTTGGAAGCGAGGGTGTAAGGAAAGGCAGAAAGAGACATGAGTCTGTTCTTCCTTTGCTGGGACGTTACATCAATTCCCTTAGGTGATGGTCATGTCTCTGAAAAGCACAGCGGGAATCCAAAGCACAGTTTGGTGGAGATTCTTTCCTTCTAAGCCTGAGAGTTCTTGTATTTCACAAGCAGTAAGTGTCCAGGGAAGGGCCTGGACTAGTCTCAGTGGAGGGCCATGAAAGTCACTTCTATTAACTACTGCATCAATCTGAGTGTTGGCTGCTTCCAAATGAATTTGAGGATAAGCACTGGAAATGGCCATTTAAATATGAATATTGGAATTAGTCACTTAATTTAATCAGAAAATAATGTACTTCAGACAGTCTCAACCTCAATGTTATTTTGAATCAAAACCCAGCATTTGGATTTTTTTTTTTTAAATCTGTTGGGCTATTTTAGGCCCACTATAGTATTAGAGTTAAGCATGTCTAAATAAGACTGACAGGTCACATGGTACACACACCTTTGCTCAGGTGAGAAGGAAGCCATGCCCATCTCAACTCACCTTTTGTACAACATTACTAAGGACATGGGGGGATTTTATTGCTTTGCCCAAAGCATCATTTAAGCCAGCAGCAGAACTTGAGTGCTGCAGCTCTAAGTGGAGTGAATTGCTAATGTCCTCACTTCTGATTCTTCTGCTGGCAGAGTTATTTTACTGAAAAGTGATGTAATCTGGCAGGGAGTGAGCTCAACATAAACAACATGGCTCCACAGTAATACCCCTGCTCTAGGGGATCATTGCTAGGACAAGAGGCACGAGACAATGTTAGTCTCCAGACTGACAGCCCAAGCACTTGGATGCCCTTCCCAGCACTTCTCTCATCGACTATTTTCAGTCAAATCAGGCAGCAAAGTCACATATATTGTTTTAATACTCAACTGGATATCAGAGGCCCATCTGCTAAGCACCCCTAATGAGGCAAAAGTGAAGACATTTCCGTCCAACGTAGTTTGCAATACTTATAAACAGAACAGATTCTGGATCAAGAGCATCTCATGTTCCCCATCTGTGAAATGCAGCTAGCTGCTAATCTTCAGCCTCATAAAAATGTGTGGAAGTAAAAAGCTTTATAGAATGGGCTGTGGTCATTGCCATGAAAGAGAGCAGAAGTATTTTGAGGGAGTTGGCTGGGTCAGAAGTGGGAAGGCTGAGCAGAGCCAGCCCCACAGGGGCAGCAGCTCTGCACAGCTCCAAGGTGCCCCCAAAACTGATACAGAGCACTTGATTGAAGCTGATAGTTCCCCACTCACCTCAGGTGGTACTGAGGTGGTGTGTTCCTCCCGTCCCTGGGCCCAAAGAAAAGTAAAGTACTTATAAAAGTACTTTATTGCCAGCAGTGCCTAGCAAGTGTCTCACTGCTTTCTGTGCTCCCCACTGAGATCTGCCAGCAGAGACACTAATTGCCATCTGATTTTGTGCGAGGCAGCCACCTCCCACCCTTCCTTTCTTCAGTTCAGCTCCCTCCTGCACATATCAGTATTTATGTATCTGTATATGGTGGAGACAAATAGAGCCCAGCTTTCCCCTCCTCACCAGAACTTTTCTGATCTGTGATCTCTAATTCTTCACCTCTGCCTGTACCATTTCACCCTGTGTACGTAACTGTAGGATTCTCCCAAGCTCCTCGCAGCAGCAGCAGTCCAGTTCTACTTTTACTTCTTGTAGCTTGTCACCTTGTCACCTCTTATATTTGGGCTGCCTCCAAAATCAGCTCTTCCTCTTTTCCTTCAGAGCTGCTGTTTAAGACATTCTTGACAGATGTTCTTCCAGTTTCCTGCATAATTTTGACCCTCCTATCCAGCAATTGCCATCTACAAGTGCAAGGTTATCATAACTAAGGGGATCATGTTTAAGTACAAAAATAGATGGGCCGGTTCCCCCACTCTCTTCTGCCTTTTCTCTCTCTCCATCAGCTGCTCGAGGTGCAGGCACAGCCTCAGGCCCTGCAGGACAGATAGTCCATCACTCCTTGTCCTTCACACTATGGCTGTCAAAGAAAAAAGCATTTTAAAAATCTGTTCTAGACAAAGGTAAGAGAGAATCTATAACTAGCAGTTACAGAAGAATCATGAGCAAACTTTCAAAAAACAAGATATTTAAAATATTCCAGCTAAGATAAAAAGTGCAGAAAGGGTCCGGTTGCAACATCACAATAGATGGAAAATAAGCTACAAATAGGTCATCTTGTATTGTTATGCCATTCAGGTTCAGGACTATGACTTGAAAAGTTACTTTGACTAAGAATTGCCACATCTACTCTGAGGGACAAGGACAGCATTTCTGCAAAGCCTAGGAAAGAAAAAAGGTATGATTTCCTAAGGAAAAGAGAAACTTACAATAACATCAACTTAGATTTCTTCTTGTGTGGTGATCTCATTTCCTTAGGATCAGCTTTTTATTACCCCTCCAAGTACGAGGCATAGTTAATCTTCTTAAAACTAATATTCTGATTGTCTAATTAAGCAAATCTTAATTAATTAGATTTATTCTGCAGACTGTTGCCTTCTCCTACTCTTGGGCACAAATGTCTGGGATGTAGGGCATTCTTCTGGCTTTAGTTTTGAAAAAGATCAGAACTAGATTTAACTGTCACCTTTTACTGTCCATCTGCAATCAAAAGGAGAATAGAACAATCCTACAGGGCTGATGACAAGGAAAACTTTTCTTGTGGAAAGTGCAGTGATATGTCTGGCTTCATTTTGGAAGTGCAGAAAGGATTTTGAATGGTTGGCAGTGGTAAATGATTCATTTATATCGTTATAAATTCAAAGCACTGCTTCATTTAAAATCCTAACATAATCAAAATCTCTATAAGTTACTTTTAAAGGGTTTGGAGGGATAGAAAAAAATAAATACAAGAATATAAATAGCAAGATCTTAGCCTATGTGCTGAAACTGAGGACTACCTGTCCAGTGCTCCAAACTCTAAACTTCTTTTTCTATTTCTGCAAATTGATTAATAGCATTTTGTTCAGCATTGGTTTAAAATATTATAGCTGTTTGCTTCAAATGACAAATAGGCCAAACATAGAAAGTAAACTGCTACAAGGAAGGCATGCCAAAATAGAGAAGGAAGCTATTTAGCCAATTATTTCTGCCTTACAAGGTTTACAATTTGAAGGGAAGTCTTCAAGAATGAAATTATTTTGAACAACCCTTGTTTTGAAGTGTTAAAGCATCCTGGTTCCAAAACTGCCAACTCCTTTTCCACTGGTTATAGGAAACCTAAAGCATCCAAAGTAGTGCTTTGAATGTTGCAAAGAGTTTTGGTTTTATGTTTGTTTTGTTTCCCCCCTCCAAAAGTGCAAAGGGGGCCACAAACAGTGACAAGTTCTCAAGTGCCACAGTAAGTGAGACTGAATTCTCCTCATAGGTCAAGGGAGCTCCTACATGTCCGCTCACAGGGACAAGTTTGATGGGAAGGCTTTAAAAATCTGTTGAGTTGATGCCTTGTGCTTCTCACCTGAAATCTCTTTGTCCCTCCAGCTCTCGTCGTGCGCTTCCTGACCAAGAGGTTCATCTGGGAGTATGACCCAACGCTGGGTACGTTATTCTGTCCTGGAAGCATGGTCTGCTGGATGTGATAGCATGGCTGGAGCAATTGAAACCACAGAGTTAAAATTCCAAGCCTCAGTCAACCTTTAAATTTGCTGTGAAAAGCATGATCATTTAAATCTGTAACAAATTGATACCTAAGATGGCAGAACAGAGAAGCAGTAACGTGCTCAGACAAAAGCTGAATTATTGTATGAGGCACATTGCTGCCCTCTCAGAAATCCATGGCAATTTTGCCATTGAAATCAATTGCTTTAGTATTTCACTCTCCAAATTACTTAGTGTGTGATCAGTTTGCTGCTTTTGAACAACCCAACATCATCTGCTAGAGAATGACTGGGATACAAATCTTGAAAACTCACAGGGAGAAAAAAAAGTAGATTTTTACAGTCAGTCTACCTAGATTTATAAGTTCTTTCGCTCTCATTTCCAAACATACTTTGTTTCTCATGGTTTGGCTGACCAGATAGGGGCACCAATTATCTAAAGGCCATCCATGTGTCATTTCCACTGCTCCCACTTAGCTGTGCTGGGTCTGGCACTTTCAAAGGGCTGTCTCAGATATCTCAAAAAATCTGTCAAACAGTTGCCCTGAATCAGGGGCTTCACTTAACATTTGTGCCAAGGTCAGGTTTCTTAGTATTTCTTAAATTAGCATGCATTTAAATGCTCTGCACTAGAGCAAATCCAGGCCAAAAAGTCCAAGACCAGGCATTTATCTCTTAGAAGGTGCCATCAGTACTTCAGAACTAAGTGATTCACACACGGAGTAAAGGACTGGAAAATTCCCCTTTCTCCAACAATGTGTTGCTATCTCCTTCCTAACGTTTCTTTGCAGGCTTCAGTACAGATCATACAGTTAAATATCAGTTTTTTGATTAATGTTCTTGCTCTAAGAGATCTCATTAAGGAAGTAAAAAATGCCATAGACTTGCACAGCAGAAATGAAGTTTAATATATTCTATTACAGAACCCAGGCAGCTTTTTGAGAAAACCAAAGTATGTAGGATCCTACTGTATTTTTGTTTTGCAAAATGGAGAGATGACAGATATCAAAATTTCATCTTGAGAAAATAAATCTCAGCACAACCTGAACTCAAATATGTTCTTTTATCTGCTACTATCAATGGGGTCCTCAGTGAATTGTATATCAGCTGCCCTGTGCTTCACAGTGGAAGGTTCAATTCTATTAGTTTTAGTACTTCATATTTCTATCACTATTACATCATTTTAAGAACTTGACAAGAAGTGTATAAAGTCTTCTCTATCAGTGTAGTCCAATTTAATCAATTTCATACAGGGACACTGCATGCAAAAGCATCATTTTTGCCTTGTTTAAGCACACAAATGAAGTTATTAGCAAGCTACAAGGTTTATTATTTTTTGCTCCATTATGAAGGCCCCATTCCCATTTTACTGTACAAGACTTGACATTTGTTTTCAGTTTTACAAATGAATACAATAGCAAATTACCATGCCCCTCAGGAATCTAATTGTCTTCTCTTTGCAGCACGGAAAGCTTTCGTGCAGGCAACAGTCTTATCTCAATAAACTAGAAATTAAATCTCTTCTGACTTACTGAATTCTACATTTTCATTCAGTTTAGAGAATAACAGTTTAAATTATGTGTTATAGTCATTGTGATGCTAAGTGCTCTAGCTTGCTCAGAGGAAAAGGTTTGAGAAATTCAAAAATGAATAAACTATTGTCAGTAAGTTATTTCTTAATCACAGTAATCTCTGGTGGAAGAGATCTCTGCCCGCCAGAGATTGTCTTGTAAAGTATTATTTTTTCAAACAATAGATCACAGTGGGATTCAAAGAAGGTTCTGAAGTGTTAGAGATAAAAAAATTATCTTGAAACCATAACCACTGTCCAGGCCTCCAGGGCTTGATCAGAAAGGAGCTGTACCTTCAAAAGCTTTGAAAAGACAGTCCCTGAAAGAATGCATTTCTGTCTTCAGCATGGTCATCCTGCAGTGATTTGGTGTCCAGTTACCTGAATACAGCCCTGAGCTGAATTCACTGAGAAGTTTTAGCAGAACAGCTTCATTTCTTCTTAGCAGTCATGGACTGACAGTTCTGTGGAAAGAGGGATATCTACATGCTCAATCAATATAAAAAATTAAAGTGTCAGTGAAAATCGCATCCTCTACAGGGAGAAATAAACAGCCTTGTCAAGTAATTCTGAAAGGACAGGAGTGAAACAGATGCAAACTATCCAGCTACTAAGCAACGGGAAGTTTTGCCAAAAAGCACTGGGGCTGTGACAAAAATGTCATATTTATGGTTTATTTCTTATGTCAAGTTTTCAACCACCCATTAGCCCTCTGATGCAAGGAATCCCCAGATAATTCCTATTTTTAGGAAAGCTTTCACCAAGCTGTTAAAGGCCTGATGGAAATTCAACATTAACCTAAAGTAAGCATCATGTTAAAAAAACCCTATTCCTCTTTTAATTCAAGGGTGGCACATTTTAACTGGAAGGGGGAAAACACACCTTATAAATATTCTTTACTATTCTAACCTGCCAGAAGAAAATGAAGGGCCATATTTTTAGCAGCACCTGGATAGACTGCTGTACCTCCAGGAGCCAAACTGCAAACCACAAAATAACATTTTCTGGCCAAAGGAATGTCACTGAACCTTGCAAGCTTTGGAAAATTGAACTGATGCTGAAGTCAGGGCCTTACAGCTCTGCCACTTTGGTGCATGATGTTGGATCTGTGCAAGCATGGGTAGGACAGCTGCATCTTCACAAAAGTACATCTCGTTCTGCTTTTTTGTTTTACTGTTCTCAGCCAAGGGTTAACAACAGCAGCAAAGGTCATTTTCTGGGGAGCATTAACCATCAGCCTTGACTCCTCCATCATTTCTGTTTAACTGGCAGGTCATTGCCACCATCTTGGCATGAGGGTTTTGTTTGTTTGCCAAAAAGGTGCAAAATTCCTCAGGCTAAATTCCTACCTGGCATTATTAAGGGGAATGAGTTTCCACATCCATCTTCATTTATAGTAAATCACAGCTATCTCACATTTTCAACTGACTTAGATGGTCCAGTGAAATGTCTCTATGCAGAAATGAACTAGAACTGCACATTTTAAAAATTATATGCAGTATTTTCTAAAATACTTGTAGTTGTTTTCTAAAATATTAAATACATGACTTCAGCATTAAACTGGTCTTCTTTAGCTCATTAAATATGTACTGAGAAAGGGGATTGAATTACTACATGGATTTCACCAAAATTCATTAATGTTTGCACGTTTTTAAATAGAACACAACTTTAAAAATGTATAAGCAGACTAGCTGTGATGTTAGAAGGCCTCAAAATGCTTGGCCTGGTTAGGGCACCACTTAAGCCACACTCTTATCATGAATGTGGAACTCCCATGGACCTCAGTGACCCAAGGGCTTCACACCATGATTTCCAAGGCTGTCCTCAGTGCCAGTAAATTGCAATAACAGCCTGTATGTCAGCAATTCCCCCCAGGAGCTACTGGCAGTGCCCAGAATTTAGGGAGCCTTCACCTGACCTCAAAGATGGAGAGATACTGTGGTTCAGTGTGATATCTGATTTTAAAATTGGAGATGCTGAATCAGAGTAATCAAGGGAAATGCTAAATTTTTTTTTTCTGGGAGGCAAAAAAAGGAGGAGGGAACCCAAAAAACCATCACAGCAGTAGACAGACAGATGGCCTGCAGAGTACTTCATGGGTAGCAGCAAATTCCCTGCCTCCATAAGCCATGACATGCAGGGAGAATCTCCTGAATCAAATGATTAAAGAAGAAAATTCATCATTGCTACGACTGAGTGCTTTTCAAAATGTTTTGCAGAATTTCTCTGAGAACACATTTGTTGTTCCACCAAAACTGGAACAATTTGCTTGACTAGAAACAGAGCTGGGCTATCCAAGAATTAACAAAAAAAACAAAAAAAAAAGGGGGGGGTGTATTATGAATAGGCTTTGTCTTTTTTTCTGGGTTAGCATTCTTATGTACAGTTGGGACAATCAGGGGGTTTCCGAGGCCCAGGGAGTTTAACATCAATTTTTGCCATAAAAAACCCCCCAAAAAAAAAACCCAGGTAAATGCAGGAGACGGGTTCCTCAGTTCTTTCCTTGTTTCTGTAACTGATTTGTTGCCTGCAGTCTCGCCTATAAAATCCTTTATCTTGTAGAAGGATTGTAAATCCTTTAAGCAACTGATACTCAGAGTTAAGACACATATCAAAGGCACAGAGAAACACCAAGCATTTCTCCAAGGACTGGATTGTAAACAAAAGTCAACATATAAGATATCAGCAAACAAGGAGATACTATTTTTTTTGACCTTTCTAAAAGTATCTTGGCTTTCTCACCCTACTCCTAGATGTCTTTCTCTAGCTGTTCACACATTTCATACGACTTTGCCAATCCTCTGAAAGGAAAACTGTCTCTGAGCAGATAATCAATAGAACAGGGCATGACAGACTGGGCTGTCTACAAGGGCAAAGAGAGACACAAAGTGAAGGAGTATATTTAATTTGAAAGGCTTAGAGAAAAGACTATTAACTACTTTAAAGGAACAACAGTAATTGTAAGAAATTGGGGTCTTAAGAAAAATCATTATTTTGCCAGGAATACTAGGTTAATAATGACATTTTTAAAGAGTATTTCTTCCAACTGTATCACAATATCTTTACAGGTTTTTGTTCACTCTTTTTCTCCTGGGAGAATAAAAGCTTGAACTTGTGTTTCTATAAAGTCCTATCTAATACAACATACAGACTGTCACTGCAGTGACACAAAAGGAAGAGCCAGAGACACCTGTGTCCAGGATCAGAGGAAAGGAAGGAAGGCTACAAGACCTGCCTTCTTTATTTTTTATATCCATTTGGAAATCACTATTCATTGGAGGAAATCAGTTCTTCCTCCCTCAACTACAGTGGTCAAAGGAAATGTCCATCAAAGTTCTGTGTCCATAAGAAAGGAATGTGAATGATAAAATACAATTACAATAACATAGCTATGTTTACAGAAAGAACCATGTGAAACTAGCTACAAGAGAATAATAATATTCAGCTGCAAAAAGCAGGGCAACAACAGACAGCCCATAAGAGACCATCAAACATGGGTAAAATGTGTAGGTGTCAGTAAAACAAGAAAGATAGGAGATAAAGTAGTACAACTTGCTTGAAGGAGGGAGACAGAAACCTCTCTTAGAGCCCTGAATTCTCTCATAGCAGAAAATGAAATCTCCTCTAGACCAGCTCAAGACTTGCAAATTTCACCACTGTGCAAGAACAGCAGAAACAGCTTTGTAAAGATATTTACATTGGCAAGAAGGCTTTTCCCTTTGGAAAACTTCTTGCAAGGATGATTATTTTTACATTAGAAAGGTAGTTTTGCCTACATATGAAGCTGGGGGTTCTGTTAGCAAAATAGTATTCAGGGATCAGAAGGAAAGTTCACAGATTCCCATACACGATGTGAATAGTAAGACAATACTAGCAAATAGTGCTGGCCTGAGTTTCTTTACTGCACTTGATAAATACAGATCTGTACAAATACTATAAACAACAGAGCAAAGTAGGAATACATTGAAACTAGCTTCCATCAAAATGGTTCTGATAACCAGAAACAGTTTAGCTGTGGGAACCAAGACCTCATTAAGAAGTATGAGCATGCAATATTATTTATTATACATTATAAATAATCTTAGCAAGAGAATATGTAAGAACTATCTTTTTGGGATAACTCTGTGCCAATGAAGCCATGATAAAGAGCTCGGGTCCAAAGAGAGTTCTGTCTTTGCTCTCTGGTTTATTCAGCTAACACATTATCTGGACAGCTGGAATACCATCGAAATACAAACTCTTGATCCCCAGGATTGCTCTCCCTGCTGCAGATCCCAAGTTGAAGAAACACCGTGTATTGCAGATTTCTAGTTTTCTTGACTTGTGACTTACTCAGCAAGTTTGTCTTAACACTCCTGAAGGTTTAACTGCCTGCCTCCACCATGAAAATACTACAGCAGCACAGCTGAAAAAGAAACTGCCCAGACAGCAAACAGAACTTTTAGCAGACCAGCCCATAGTAAAATAAGCATTAATCAATCATTAACTGATGATCCCTCCAGGCCTAGGGTGTAAAGGTTGGCAGAGCAGCCACCCTAGGAGGAAGGCATCCTCCTCTCCCAGCCTTCTCCTCTCAGTGCTACACAACAGGATAGTGCTCCGGATCATCAGCGTGCTCAGGACTAAAAATAACATTTTCCATAGTGAGCAAAAGAGGAAAGAGTTCTGCCATCATCTCGCAGAGCTTTGCCTTCTGCATATTTCCCCTGAACACCCGTGTTGACAACTACAGCTTATCCAAGCACAAGCTGGGAATAACACATGTGGCCCAGGATGGCTTTCAGCCAAAATAAGATGTAATGGTAACCAACCATTTGGGGCTGGGAGGAATGGCTGCCAACTTGTGCTTCAGGGACTACCATGACAAATGTGTGGACACTTCATAAATCACTGGAAAACAGCCCTATTCTCAAGCCAGACTCTAGCTATTCCTATCCTCCAGTTTTATTTACAAAATTACTCATTCCTTCTGCCTCAGTACTTAAGGGATTCAGTCCTCAGTCATCTAGATTGTGCCTTCCTGGGGATCATCCTGCACTTATATTTTTCCTACATCAGAACAGTAGAAACATTATTTAACTTGATACACATTTAATATGTTGCATCATTTTTACTGTGCTCTTCAGCAGATGGAATTTATACCAAATGCATTATAGCAATGATCCATGAAAGTATTCCCAATTTCTCTGAGGTGTTTCTAAGGAAATAGACTCATATGGCCTAGAGCACCTTAAAACACCAACGCTGGCTTCTAAAATTCTCAACAAAGGCTTGAAATGATGAAATTGTAATTGAGAGCAGCAACAGAAGATGCTTACAATAACATGGGAAGCAGTTATCTGAAAATGTGGTTTGTTTTCTTTCATATGAGTCTCAGGATGGAGATATTCCTGACGCAAGTAATAAAAATACTGCTTTTTTACAGTAGCTCCACAGACAGCAAAAGTCAGGAATGGCAGTGGTTGTTCTTGCTATAGCTACAGCTGCAAAATATTTTGCCCCTGCTTTTGTTGCTCATCATACTTTGAAATGTTTTCCAGATGAGCAGAATTTTCCAGGCTTGCTTTTGCACCTTCAGGAAGAGCAGGCTTTTGTTTTCCTTGTTTTACATGTGAGAAATTCTCACCAGTTAGTTTTCAAGGTGAAACTTGTAGTTTCACTAACAAAGACCTTTTGCCACAATCAGACAAAAAGGCACAGCAAAATATTATTTATTTAGACTTAAATTTACCATGGACATCATTCCTACCAGGAACCAATATCTCTGCCAAGTGTTGGTGGGAAAGTTAAAGCAGAATATTTAAAAGAAAAACCAACAACAAAACACCAAAACAACCAACAACTGTTTAAACCCTTGAGCTTACTCCCTACTAGTTAGCACTGCTCTGGCTTTGTTGGTTTTCTTTTAGTATGTCTTAATGAGTTCAGTTCCCAAGTAGCTGCACACATTTTCTCTCCCTAGCTCAGTAAAACCTGGATAAGGACAGAACCTATAGGAAAGGAAATGTGACAACATTGCACTTCTCAAAGAAACCTGAATCTGTTCTCCACATTTCACATTGCATTGTCTGTTTTCTTTGCATGTGTCCTTGTGCTCCACAGAGCATCCTTTGTCCCCCAGGAGTCTCCACAGCACTTCTTCTAAGGTCACCAACCAACAGTCTCTGCCTGTCTTCATGGACCAGGGGCAACCCCACATCCTGGCTTGTGCAGAGACACTTGCCTGCTGACTGCTCAGAGCATACCCTGTGCCACCCTAGGGGCATGAACAGGGTTGCTATGCCCCAATCAGCCTCAATTTACCTAGAACAGAAATCTTTGAGAGCTTCACTTTGCACTGAAAATGGCAACTAAAAGCAGCTCAGCAAGCTAAGGCACATTCACTGCCTGCAGTGACTCCCACGACTTCTTTTGTGCTCAGCTTTAATCTGACTAGTTTGGGAACACCTGCAGCACTGCAGTCACAACTCTGATTACAGCAAATGTAGCCTTGTACAAGGCAGCCAAAAGTAAAGTTAGAAAAGAAAGTTGTTTGCACATCACCATATCAATTCACATTCACAACTGCACGTGAAGCAAGCTGGAGGCCCTAGAGTTGGGTTAAATATCTCTGTAAACAAGTATCTTCTTTCATACATGTTTTGGTTTAAATTGTAACTTGACATGAATGTTTGTGTGGTATGATAGTTGCATATGAGGAGCACATTACACCTGTGATGTGTGTACAACGTCCAGAAACTTTTCCACTTTTCCTTCTCTATTTTCTGACTTTTGGGGCTACACACACAGAAACATAACATTGAAGAGTTTGAGTCCGATTATCAGAATCACAAAGTTTCCTTTGAGAAACTTTATTTTTATTACTTTTTCTTTTACAGGTGATAATAATGATATAATAACCATACACAGCATATTGCTTGATGGTGTTATTAATAAGTAACCCAACTATGCTCATTTTGGGGTCTGTAGTGTTAATGAATAGAGAGACACATGGGCTTATGCTGCATTAGCATTAGAAATATGTTCTAAGTATACAAGGGTGGTACTGTGCTTACTGTAAAACCACTCATGGTGGCAAAATAAAAACCCTCCTGTAAGGTAAATAACAGAGGGGACATGTAACAGCCAGATGCAAGCAAGAAAAGTACATTCAGCTGTGCTTTGAGAAAAGCTGGGGCTGAGGAAGGAAAAAGGCAGGAGAGGCTTTCTGGGTCGGGAAGGTACATTCAACTTATTGGGCTTTGTAAAATGTGAAAAGTCCCTGAAGCAACAAAGAAATGTAGAGGGGGACAGATTTCACCAAAGCCAGTTCAAGGAAGACTCTGGAGAACAACACCAGGGTTAATAATAGAAATATTTTTTTTTCCCCAATAGGCTGTCAAAGTCACTGCTCTCAAGTGCGATAGACAGGTGAACACAGATGGATGTCGAAAATTGCAGGAGTCTAAATGAATAGTGAGCTAACAACAAAAACATCCCAAACAAACATCAGGAACCTTTATTAACAGAACTAATTATGGGGGATTTTAGTCTTTTAAACATACTGCTGCACTGTATCCAAACAAGACTTTAACTATAGCTTAGAAGTTCATGCCTATTAGCTGAAGATTTTTGATCCAAAAACTCAGCTATAATCATTACATGAATGCGGATCTCTTGCATTCCTTGTATTCATCTGTTTGAAAACCAGCATGAGATCAAAATTTCTTAAAGCATTTTTATATGTCCCTGTTTTATTAACCTTTCTTGTCAAAATATGAACTAAAATTCTGCATGGAAACAGAGTTTGTGTCCCTCTGCAATTTTATATATAAGCAAATAAGACACCAGGCTGTTCCTTAAGTTTGCCTGTAAAATGGTGTCATTGCTCCAACTCAGCTGATTTACCTACTCCTAAAATCAATGAACTCCTCCATGCAAATGCTTCCAGTTAGACCTGACATATCCCAACATATATTGCCTGTTCAAAACAAACAAGTTTTGAAAACAGCTTTTTATGTAGCTACAACTTTTTGCATCACTGCAAACAGTTCCTTTTTTAAAAATAATACTTCTCAGAAGAATAGAGTTATTTGTAACATGCTTATCAACACCAAGAGCCCTCAGGGAAGTTTTTAGTTTTGTTTTTTTTTTCTGCAAAATCATTTTTTCCATAATTATTCAGCAGCTGCGGTCATTTGAAAGATTTATTCAGTTCCTATTAATGAATTATTGTGGCTTAAAACCAAACCAACTGCTACCACTCTCCAACATGTTTCTCAGGCCTTTTGACAGCTCTAAGTATTTTTGAAATAAACATTAATTTTTCAAACAATAGAACTATGAGAACCAAGAGTGCTTTGCACAGCAGGAATGCTAGGGGACTGCAGCTTTATAACCAGGAGCCACTCTGAAATCTGGCATGAGCCTCCAAAGCCACACTCATCAGCACCTTTTAGCCTGCTATTGGGAATATGACTGGAAGCACAGCACAACCCCAAACCAACAAGAACAGGTCAGATTTACTCATTTATATTGAAGCAGAGCAAATAAAAAAAAAATCTGATCATTTCCACAGCACTACCAGCTTCAGACAAGCCATGGCTCAGTCAGCCCAGCAGCTCCCTGCCTCTGCTTTGAGACAGATTTTATACAGAGTTTACAGCAAGCAAAACACAGCTCTGTGGAGTCTTTTCCATCTCTGGGGGTTTAGCCATTTAGCTATAGATAGAATATACAGGCATCACCTGGTGCAAATGACCAGCTGAAGCTCAGAAAGTTGCCTAAAATCATCTTGGGAGCCTCTGGTAGAGTGCTACACTTTGTTTTTTCTACTTAACTGTGATGATGCAAGCATAAGGCTTTTACAGCCTGAGTTAATCTGACCAATTTTAGACTTCCAAGGACTTTTCAGGTGCAATTTATTTCAGGAGAGAGCTCAGACAAGCTATATCCAGCACCTATTTTACTTCATCAACTCTAATAGGAGTCAGGGGTGCTTAGCTGAGACACAGATGCCTGTGTTGTCAATGGTTTTGGTCAGGCATCCAGCAGTTATCTCAAGCCCTGTAATTACTCTCTGGCTGCATGTCTCAAAAAAAAAAAAAAAAAAAAAAAAAAAAAAGGAGAAA
>VZRZ01002565.1:182896-199853 GCA_013398175.1 Climacteris rufus
AAAAAAAAAAAAAAGATAAAAAAGATAAAAAAAGAAAAAGAACAAGAACACCACAAGGAAAATGATACTAATAAATCCCAAAGCAAGGCAATACCTTTGTGAAGTACCATGGGATCAGTGTGAGCAGACTGGACTGGAACTCACATCTTCAGGGCTCATAACTTAGAAGATGACCAGATTCTTCAGATGTTTCTGTTCCCTTGAAGGAGAAGCCATGTCTATGATTACACCAAAAATGCTTTCAACATCCAGCTGTTTTACACTCCTCATTAAAACTCACCCAGCTACCACACATTCCAAAGCACAGGAACAGACACACATTTACTAAGATTTATTTACACAAATCCAACCTAAATCGGTGCTACTCATCCAAGACCAAATTCCATTCCAATGTGAGCAGCCAAAGCAAGTTAAACTTGCAGCATAAAGTGCTGCCAGGGTCCTATTTTGAGAACTCAAGTATCATTTAAGGATCGTGATGCTTTTGTACAGTGAGCAAAAGTCTATTCCTTGAGATTTATTCTCCCATTTCTAGGGAATATCTGTATGGGTACACCACTCTTCCTCCTGAGAAGGACATTTCACAGATATCCTGCAGGTGTGGCTGGGTGAGCACTGTCTCAAGTTCTGTGGAACAATTCTCAACAGCTATTTGTCAAGCAGGGCCAGATGGTTGAAGGCCTCTAAGCACTGCAAAGTCTCAACAATTAAGGAGCTGATAGCACCTTACTTCCTCAGAGAGCTATCTCTTTTCCACAGCACCCTCCCACAAAGAAACAAAGCATAAGTTCCCAAATAATGTTGAGGTTGGAGCACTATACAGCGAATCCCAAGCTACCACTGAACATTTTAGCCACTGAAATAACTCATTGAAAGTACACCACTGTGGCTTCCACACCAAACTAGAGTTTCCTGCTTTTTCAGCATTTCCTGAGGGAATTGCTGCTGCTAGGAGAATGTGTGGAAGGGACAGATAAGACATACCACTAAGAGATTTAAATACACTTTACTCTGCTGGGTAGGTATAGCCTCAGGTTCGCAAAGGGAGACTCCAACTTCTTCAACAGCCTTCAAATATCAGAAGGGGTATTTACAGCCTTTTAAAAAAACAAGTCTTCATTGCCTAAAACCCTACATCAAGACTGCTTGCCATCTGTGTAAGTAAATTGACCATCGTCCCTATTAGAGACAGCTGGACAATCACACCAATTAAGGTGGCACAGGGAGGGAGTGACATTTTTGGTTTGGGAAGAGAGTGTTTGCAGCACTGACAGCATGGAAACATTACTGATTATGAAGAGGTGACATTGTTAACTACCTAATGAAAACAGGCATCCACCAAACACCAGCCATTTCAGAAGTTCAAGTTGAAGAAATGTGTTTCCTAATATACATCCTTTGTTTCTATTGAAGAGATTTGCACCAAATGAAAGCATTGTGTCTCTGACAATGCAAAGCATTCTTAGTCACTGGCCAGACTTTTACAGCATCCACATTTGCCTTTTGATATAGGACATCTGCGAGCTAGCAGCAGTAATAAATCTGAATGTTAGCACAGATAGTTTTCGAAGTTTTAGGTCAAATGCTATCAAATTTAACTTATCAGCTTATTAAGATAAAACAAACCATTTTGTCATTAGCTTTCTGATTAGCTGCCTGGTTCCAGAACATGGGACACAGTAAATAGGTTGGTTTTTCCCTATGGCATGGCGTGAATGCTTAATGCCCACTGGTTATCCTTATAAATCATACACAGGAAAATCACAGCTTGATCCCCTGCTAGAAGAGGGGAATGTGATGATTTCAGCATGTTTAAAACACAGATTCCTAAAATAGCTAACTGGTCTGTAATTTTTTCACAGAAACAGCTTAGTGGTTAGGTTTCTTCATCTGCAACCATGCTGGTTTTGATCTTGTGACACTTCAAGCTACGCAGTGACAGTCTGTTCAGCTGGGTACTTTGAGAGTTGTGGTATTTGTCTTCCATAGGTAGCAGCCTTTCCTAGGAGCAGACATGAAAAATGGGATACAGACTTGCAGAGCTCTCTGCCACAGGAAACTGTCCAAGTTGGGTGCAGAGTGCAGCTTCCACTGACACAGCCCTTTGCAGGTCTAAAAAAAAAGGGAAAGAAAAAGTCGTGTCCTATGGAGAGAGGTAAAAATGTCGCTGTTGGTGAAAGGAGGACTTGAGTGTGCTCCAGAATGACTGGAAGAGCTCCAAAAAGTAAAATTTAGTCAAACTGTGTGTCACATCTCAGGTTTCGTGCTGCAAGATCTGTGAGGAAGATAAAAAAAGCCATTACGTTCTTTTAATATGTTTCACAATATGTGCTCTTATTTTAGAGTCGACGTATCGTCACCAAGCTACCATTGATGATGAAGTGGTTTCCATGGAGATACTAGATACAGCTGGCCAGGTGCGTGGGTGCATGTGCTGCCACTCAGCTCCTTGGGCCGGGCACGCAGCAGGGGAGGGCAGTGTGGTGGTGGCAGCAGTGCAGGGGTTGGCAGCTGTGCTCTCCTCTGGGGACAGAGATCTGCGTCTGGGCAAAATCTGTGCATCTCCTCCACCATGCTGGATCCACATCCTTCTGCAAGGCACTCTGCTTAGGGTGTCCAAATACTGGAAGAACAAGGCAAGAGGCTTACACTAAGGGTAAAATTATTTTGTTGTCATGCCTTTGATTCAGGACCAGCCCAAAAACATGTCATTACTAGGCACAAAGGCACAGTCTATTTCTACTGTCAAGTGATGAGGCTTTATGACTTCAGTCAATGATTCCCACTAAAGTGAAGAGCAGGCTTGACATAGTCAGGTCTCCCTTCCTTTCAAAGCATGGCAGGTGTCTGTGCTGCACAGGCCTATGCAGCTCATGGTACTGGGTAGAAGAGATCTCCTATGCTATGTGATAAAAAAAGTGATGTGTGCAAAGTATAAAGTAAAGCAGAGGTGCACAGCTTTGTAAGCTTTGGAGGACCAACATCTCTCTGAAGGTCTGGTATCTTCTTCATAAATCAGATTCCTAAGGCTGGTGTCTGTCTTTTCCAACAGGAGGATGCTATTCAGAAAGAAGGACACGTACGATGGGGTGAGGGCTTTGTGCTGGTTTATGACATCACGGACAGAGGCAGCTTTGAGGAAATGCTGCCACTTAAGAACTTGTTGGATGAAGTTAAAAAGCCCAAAAATGTCACCCTGATCCTGGTGGGGAACAAAGCAGACTTGGATCACTCCAGGCAAGTCAGCACAGAGGAAGGTGAAAAGCTGGCCACAGAACTTGCATGTGCTTTTTACGAGTGCTCTGCTTGCACAGGAGAGGGCAACATCATGGAGGCCTTCTATGAGCTCTGTCGGGAGGTGCGGCGCCGGAAGATGGTCCAGGGCAAGACTCGGAGACGAAGCTCCACCACCCATGTCAAGCAGGCCATTAACAAGATGCTTACCAAAATCAGCAGCTAAAAAGAGCTTCTCTAAGCCAGAGAAGCATTTTAGAGCGTATTAGCTTGGAGTAGGGATGAGGCAAGCAGAGCACGTTTAATGAAAAATGGCCAAAGCTTTGCAATTATAAAAAAAAAGACAAACACCACTTTTTTGAATAACACAGAGTCATACTATTTTCCTGTTTTGAAATGTATTTAGCCACACTGCTTTTGGCAAATGTGGGGAGAAAAAAACCAACAAATTAATTTCAAAGGACTAGACAATTGTGGGGATTGGCAACCAACAGAGAATCTTCTGCTTCTACATGGCTAGCTCCAATCCCCTGCAAGTCAGTAGTGCCTAAACATCATTTCCAGCCAGACAGCTGCTCAGTAGCCATTGGAGAGTAAGATTCAGCCCTCAGTCCATCAACAGCCATCACAACCACATTCTCCAGGACTGAATATGTGTAGAGGCTGCTCTGTTGTATCAGAAAGTTCACCTGACACCTTTCACCAGCTCTAAGTTGGCTCATTGTGTGCTTTTACTCCAGACTGTCCTTCCATGTTATTTTTGTCAATTCTATGAGTGTTGATGTTCTCAGCAAGGTATGCAAGAAATATAGGAAAGGTTTATTTCATGGAGTGTTTAGCCAGCAAGACACATTTCAACAGAGCTGAAGTTCAGCTGTTCATTCAGCTCCTCTGAAACTGCAGAATTAGTCAAGAAAAAATCAGCTAGTCCAGTGGCATTTCAACACGTCCCTCTCAAAATGCAGTACTGTACTTGGGGAGATGGGAGTTTATGTCTTAGGAAATCAAGCTAAAAAAAAAACAAAACACCATATTACTATTGATTTATCTATGGGTAGTTCTTAGCTTTTTTTTATTTTTTGTTTTGGTCTTTTTTCAATTCAAGTAGTTCCTATTAGTCTTCCTTATACCGAAGAAGAACTGAATCCTTGAGCAGGCAAGTATTTAAAGTCTAAGCCCAAATGTAAGTCAGATGTGAATGGCCTCTACCATATCAAAAGACCATAATTTCCAGCTGTTTAAACTTCCAGATGTTGCTTAGAGCACTCTGGGGTTTAAGGCAGTGCAGGGTTTTTTGTGACTTTTATCTGGCATATTAAAGTGAAAATGCATTTTATCAGATTTCGGTGCCTGGTATAAAAGGTGTCCATTTTTTTCTCCTCCCTCATCATCTCATTTAAGCCAGCTGCCCAGTTTTGCCTCCTATCTAGTTGGTTTGTTAACTGTGTGCTAAAAGTTGCAAGAATCAAGACTGGAAGATTTTCATTCAGATTGTGCTGGTCTCGAACCAGCGGTGTTGCATCCCTTTAGGCAGCTCAGACTGCCAACATGTAGAACCACAGCCAAAGGCTGGGATGACAAATTAATGGTATTCTCCTTGGAGGAACAGCCCCCTTGTAACAGCTACTTACAGCTTTATTCTCCACTGCTTTGTACTTCAGGTGGTTGTTTGCCTCTGTGAGGAAGTAACTCCAGAAGTAACTCCATTATCAAATGCAAATTGCCACAGATGTAGGAGTGAGTATATCTAGTTGGATAGTGCTTTATGCAGTTGTAGGTAGCCATGTAGGTGGTGGAACAGGCTGAAGAGTCAGATCTGTATATCCCTGACAACAGAGAAATTTCCCAGTTAGAACTTCTATTGAAAGTATTTACTTAAAGATATTTTACCAAAGTAATTTTTTTTAAACTTTCACTTTTACCCAACCAGCATCAATGAACATCACATTCAAATGTATATTTAATTTGTGCAGTTGTTTGTTTCCTCTGCTTCTGTATTCTAGATAGTGAAAATTCATTTCACTCTCCTGGAACCAATGTCTATATTTTGGCCTTCATGTTCACCTATGTTACTGTACATCAGCTACACACTGCAATGGAAATTTCACCATGCAATAGGCCTCTCTGACACACCTGTTCCCCAATTATTCATCGTATCTCTGAACTTAAGAAAAAAAATAGAAAAAAATTAGAGGTTTTGCCATTTTTAGTCCTACTAGTAATGCAGACTCAACACAAGTGTAAAAGAAAGAGCTAGTGCCTGTTCACAAACAAATTCTTTAGCTAAAGGTCTGAACTTGCAAGCATTGTAGTTACATTAGGAGCCAGAAAGAGCATTTGCAAGTTGAAGCACTAAATCATTCTGTTATCTTTCAAATCAGCGCTGGTGCACAAATCTGAAGTAAACAAAATCCTTACCTGCAATCCCATGGCAACATAGCTGAGCAGATAGTCTTTCCTTTGGTATGCTAAGCAATTGATTCATCCCTCTTAGAAAACTTCAACAGTTCTGTTATCTGAAAACTCTTCTTGGGGTTCAGGTTTGAGCTGCATTTAAAGTAAAAAAAGGTTATAAATGAAAGAAAAGAGAAAACAAATTTATCATATTCATACTAGAAGAGTTGAAAGGAAGAAGAGGCTAAGTTATGGCACTCACTTTCCAAAAGAATTCCAGCAAATTGTATCTTCTTTTATAATGTCTGTGTGAAGAAATTATAAAATCCTGGTGGAAAAAAAATGATCCACTGTGCAAGCATCACTTGTTACATAAAGAATGTACAATAAAAATAGTAACATTCCTTTTGCAAAGAGTGAATTTGGAAACTGCTGAACAAGATAAACAACTGGTCAAAAAGGAGACTGCTATTTTGTGACCTTTCCTCCCACACAAACACTAACTCATTTACTTAATTGCTCATTAATTTTTTCCCCTCCAAGCCAGTTTTACTGTGGTATGTTACAATCAGTTGATACACATTACATAGTATTAAATGCAACTGTTGCTCACAATGCTGAAACATATTATGGGCTGTGCTATAAATCTGTCATATTTCTACAATGTGCAAATTGAGCCCAAAATTGCCCAAGCATTGAAAAGGCCAAGTGCAGCACGAACCCACACTCAGTAGCCTTTCCGCAGCAGACATCAACAGATTAAATCCTGTTTCTAGTGCTGCTGTATAAGTGTTTGTATGTGACACTAACATTATATTTCTCTCCTCTGCCTGCTACCATTTCTGCAGAGAGAGGATTGGAAGGACAATGAACAAAAACGGGGAGGAAAGGTGAAATGGATACTTGTTACCTACAACAAGTTGATTGTCATTAAGGAAGTTTTTAAATATCTTCAATTGATGAAGAGTTAGTCCTGCCCATGCTGCAAGACCTGGATCAGGGCCCAGGACTTCCCTAGACCTTTGAGAATCTTCATATCTGGGGGGTTGGTGCAACTGCAGATGGAAGTGAGGATCAGCCACTGGGTTTGCACCTGGATCCAGACAAGCTGTCCCCAGCCTGGGGATGGTTGGATCTGGCAGTTTGCTACAAGGCTAGTTGATTTTTTTATATATATAATTATCTGTATGCATTTTTACATTAAAAATATGAAAGCTTGTGCTTGTAGATAATATATAAGAAAAAATAAATAAAAAATAAAAAATAAAAAATAGCACTCTCTGTACTGAACTCTCACATATTGATCTTTCATTAGATGTCTCCAGTGTTGCCTTCCAGCTATTAAGGGGCCAGTTTTAAATGTCCTGATTTGGTTTTTATTTCATCTTTATCTAAAGAAAACAAACAGTGATTTTTGCTGGAATAAGCACTGCATCATTTGAATCATTTTATTTGAACTTATTTGGCTGCTAGGCCTGAAATAGAGAAGTCAAACAGCATCTACAGTGAGGCACAGATCCAAATGTCCTTGCTAACTCTTTCAAGGCTGATTTAAAAAGTTACAGTGCCAGGGTTATTAACTAACCTCAGTGAAAGCCACCACCAAAACCCTGACCTGCCAAGTAAATAACATGGATCTAGATTCCAAGCTTCTGAAGTGAAATCCTGGGCTAAACAGCCTGGGAGATTTATGCCAGTGATTTGGACAGACACAACTTTTCACCTGCTGCCAACCAAGCCCATGTTCCAAGAATGATGAGCTGTTATTCTGAAGGGAAGGTACATAATATGTACCTTATGGAAGGTACATTATATGAACAGTAAAAAATCATACCTAGTGTGGGTACTGAGCAGAGGAAGCTTCAGAACTGAAGAGGGGAACTGTCTGTAATCCATTCTTTTCCTCCAAACCTGGGCCAGCCGAGCAACCCAAAGCATGGTCAACAGCAGTGGGGGTAGAAGAATGTCATCTCTGACAGAGAACTGCCTGAAATCCGGGTGTAGGGTCTCTGCTGTGAGGTGAAACCTCCCAACACCCTCCAGTCACTGTCTGCCTCTGGAGCACTACACAGAAGCCATCAGTTCTGTGAAGCCACACTATAACTTGCTCCAGTCAAAATAATGTCTCCTGCAAAATAAGTAGCTGCAGTCATAAAGGCTATGTATAAACAGTGATTGGGGTTCCTTTTATCTTTCTCTTTAATGGCTGAATACATATGCATATCTTAAGAAAAGGAAAAAGAGGCTTTAATTAAAAGAGGCTTCTTGACATTTTGATGTATCTGCCTTTATGTTCTTTGAAAAATTAAATATATAATGAAAACAGTGTCATCTTAGAAACTCTGGTGTTATGCCTTTTATTTCTGCTACAGATGCCAGGCACTAATTACCACAGACTATGAAAACAGAAAGCAGTGGATTGTCCGGTGCTGTGCAATGTTTCTAGGTGGTGATAATGATGGCTTGTGTGAGGACAGCTCAGTCTGGTGTCTGTAAACATAGTGCCACATGGGCAAGGCTATTAATGCAGCTTGCAGCAGGAAGAGATGTGCCAAGTACCTGGGACAGGACTCCGCTGAGTGGTGGGATTATCCATGGGATGGGTCAAGGCCCTGGTCCGCAGACCAACACGTGGAGAAAACACTCTAATAGCCAAAGTCTCTTGTCCACTGGAAGGATTCTTCTCCATTTTCAGTTTGAAACAGACTGGTAGGAAACTGTGAGGTAAGTCCACACTGCTGGCTGCTAATAAACCCAAGAATTTGAGGAGTTTGGAGTTTGGCCTTCTGTCTTTTTAGACTGGTCTCGTACATTTCCAACTTGATTCCCCAAAGCAGCATTTGCCTTTTCCTGCTGCTATTGTATTAAATTAAGTTGTTGTGAGTTTTGTTTGGTTGTTTGGGGTCTTTTAAATGGTAGCTGTAAATAGACTCTGATGCCCAGGGGTGTTTTATGGGCAGAGAGGCTGCATCAGTTCTCAGAGGTCACTCTTACAGGAATGAAGTATTTGCAAATGCCTCTGGATATAAATTCTTTACACTGAACACAGCTTCTCTGAAGAGTTGGAAATATATTTTTTTCAATAAGGGAACCCCTCATCATTATGGTACAGATGGCTGTGTCAAGTACCAGTCCTAAACCAGACTGAAATATTCTGCATCACTAGGAGCAGCCACAGCCTGTCATGAAATATTAACATGCAGTATAATAAAAAAAATTTGAAAACAATTTGCAGACAGACTTGACAGACCAAACCTACACATTTCTTCCTTTTAAATTTTATGTGCTATCAGGAATTTAGAGAACCTCATTTCAAAATCCAACAAGTTCTAGTGACTAAGAATATGTCAGTAATGTAAAAAATAATGGTTTTTATCAAACTCTTTTGTAAGTACACATGATTTAACTCCATTCTGCTTCCACTAGCCTCGTCAAAGCTGTCATTGCTACAATGAATATCAACAAGACCCAGAGGGAACTTTTGACATGAAAAAAAATTCAAGTAAAAGAAAGAATAAATAACCCCAAAGGGACATAACACAAATAAAAGTCAAATTCCCATTTTCCTGAAAAGCAACTTCAAGATTTCATATGCCAGTGCTGGCACACAGGTGATTTGACCAAAATAAGTAATCAGAAACAGTGGAATATTTTGAGGCTTTAACTTGGATTTCTTTCTGCAAATCTAGCTGAAGAGAAATAAAATTGTTATTGTGCAACAGATATTAGGTCTGGAATTTGTAATTGATGCCAGGTTTCTGATATCCAGCTTTCAAGAGGAGAGGACAGGACAGGACAAGACAGGACAGGGGGGAAAAGAACTAAAAGAGCGGAAAGAACTAAAAAAGAACTCAAAGAGAAGGAAACAAAAACTGGGGGGATCAAGGGGGAAGAAATAAAGAAGGAGAAAAACCCAGTAAAAAAACCTAAATAGTTTTCTTTTTGTTCTTAGAGTTTCTCTGTGCAGAGCTTTCTGTAGTTCTGCAGTTTCCCACAAAAGCTTGTGCTAGAACACTGAACACTGACACTTGGTATCCAAAAATCTTGCATATCCTAAGGACAGATATCTCAATGACATTCATGTAAACATTCAGCTCAATTCAGTACAAATCTAGGATAGAAGTTTACATCTGCTTCAATCCAAATTATTTCACTTTTGCATTCTGAAACCAGGGTTTATTTTCCCTCTTCAGAATAGAATTCAAGTTTAAAGCAGTGACTGTTATTAACAATATAAAATACACATAGTTCTATTATGCCAAAATGTATCTCACATATATCCATAAACAAAAGAATGACTTGTCTGTGAGCTGAGAAAAGCAAAAGAATGTTATATAATTCTGTAAATATTAAACCTCTTCTAATAAACTAATAAGCTGACTGTTGCTTTTTTTCCTCTGTTGTTCAATACTTGAAATAACTATAACAAATGCAAAAAGCCTGCAACTTCCTTTAGAGAATTTCTATGAAGGACAGTATTTCTTTGCTGAGGAGTTAAAATATCCAAGGTTTATAACTCAACAGAAGACATATCAGGAATGAATAACAAAAAGTTCTTTCCGAGAGGGAGAAATGTAGGTAAGAGTGATATTCTCAGACTTCCTAGAAAAGCAGCTTATTAAAGCTCTGTGAGGGACTCTGACATTTACACATAGTGATGAGCTGTTAATCCCAGAATTTAAAAAAAAATAATTATTACTGCAGGAAGCAAAGAAGAGATGATCAAGATGGTATGTTTTGGTAGCAAGCCTTGAGGTCTTCACTTCAAGGCTAGGGCTGGTATCCATCTGAAGCACAGAGTTGGCTACTAGCTTGGTTTCAGACAATTTTCTCCAATAAATGTACCACTGCTGCAAGTTACAAACTGATGTCAGTAGAAGAAAAAATGAAAAAGCTGGAGACTGACAGATTGTATTGTTTAATTTACCTGGGTTCTTAGAAATGGCTGCAGACAGAAATCCATAAGGTACTGAAAACATCCATAAAATGATAGGCATGGTGTTCTGCCACCTCTCTCCCATGTGTTGGCCCTAAGTTTTCACCACCAAATTCTGGTCTGTTTTAATGCCTTTGTCCTCTTCAAGGAAAAACCTAAAAATTGTTGATGTAAAAAGTTGGGGATTTGGGGAGAGTTTGGTTTTGTTGTAAATTGAACCATTTAGAAAACATTTCCCCCCAAAAAATCAATCCCCATGACACTTTAATGTAGATTACTGTGATGAGCTCAGTGAAAATATCTAGATAACTGCTTAAGACATATTTCTTCACAACTATGCTAAAAAGAAACTATTTCTGGGACAGCTATTCCAACCATTTTTGTGAGCTCATACACAATTTGGTATACTCTGTAGTTTTCTAGTGTGAACTTCTGATCAGTAGGACTCTTATTCTCAAACATTCTTTTGGACTCCAATAAACACTTTTCAGTGACTACCCCAAGAATTTTCTAAAGCTTCTGTTAGACTGCTGTGTGTTTATGACAATGAATAACATTCACAAGGCACACTGAATAGTGGAGATTCAGCCCAGGAAGAGATCTTGTTTCACATCTTGAAGACAAATCTTGACTCCTGTATGTCATCACTACTTAGCAAGCAAAGTGTTCATGTTGCATCTTAAACTATCACAACTTAAGTAGTACTAGCTGATAAAAGAATTTTTAACTGATTCCTTTCTTTTACATGGATATTGTATTTTTCAAAGGAAGTATGACTCATTACAGCACAAGAGAGGAATATGATGTTAGATCACCCTCTCTGAGGGGCTCACCTAACAATTCTCCCATGGAAAAGAGGGAGGACACTCTGATAACACCTGCAATTAAAAAAGGAATTAGAAATAAAGAAAAAGCTCCTATCAAAACCAAATCTTTCTTTCCTTGGACTAAATTGAGAGAAATGAGGGTAGTGTTCCTACCAGAATGATTAAAGTACAGCAAGATACTTATTCAAAAGCAACTACTGTTTTTTCGCTGATTTTGAAGATTAAAAAAATGTCATTAACTTTAAAATACTACAGTTAGATATTAGGGGTGGTTTTGACTGTTTTTGGATCCATTGCATAAAAAGTTCTTTGTTATAAATATTTCAGTTGTTCTTCCTTGTTGAAATATCTGAAGACATAGCCCACCCTGCAGTCATCTCCATTTCTCACTGTAAAATCTGTGGTGCTGTTCTCTTTCTGCTTACTTCCACGGTCACTAAAACATGAACTCAAAAATTACATGCTCAGTCATTCCTCCGGATCAATGACAGCCCTTTAAAAAATTCATTTATAATCTTTCCGATAGGAATACAACAAAAACTTCCAGTGCTAGCTTCAAAGGCTTTGGCAACTCATACTGAGATGCCTTTCCCCAAAGTCTCACACAACCCTGGGTCCATTAACCTATCTTGCACTCTTGTAAGTAAACTAATAACATAATTTAAGGCCTGTGTGTTTTCCTTCTCTACCCTTCTCTGTAGGTATAGTTTCCCTCCAATTCAGTCAAAAAACCACCTGCTTGACAAGTTAACAACCATATTTTTCAAAAACTAATCAGAAGAATTCTTAAATCAAGTTCTTTATAATGAGAGATTCACTTTTTCTTCCATATATTCCACCCAGTGTTGAGCAAATAACTAACACCAGATAGGATTAGAGCAGTAGTATTTAGCACATCTCCAAGGTTGACCTCCTTGCAGAAAAAAGGTCTAAAACAAAATCACACTGTTGCTTGCTACTTCTCTGTTTATCGGAAGAATTATCCTGGGGTGGCAGCTTGCACACATATGCACCACTGCATTAGGAAGGGGGGTCTCCTTCTTCTCACTCACAATAATGAGAAATTGTATTAGAAAGGGCTGCAAAAAAGGGTAACTGCATAATTAGCATCTTCTTAGCATTATATGTTGAAAGGTAAGGCATTGACTCGACAGAGACAACAAATTACATTCTTAATTCTAATGTCAGCTATTTCTGGTAAAGAGGAAAGCCAAAAGCAAAATCGTTTTTCAAATCACTTGCTTTGTTTCTTCACCTCTAAAAATTGCTCTTTTTCCATACGAAGTCAGTTCACTATCCTGAAAAGATCACCTATCCAAGACTTAACACAATTTCGTATTGAAGAAGGTCAAGGCAAATGATTTTTCAAGTGCATGATATTGAAACTAAGCTTTGCAGCTTTTTCACTGAGATCACAGTTGCTCCAATGTTCTTTTCCTATCCTCAGTGGATGCTTGCCATAAGAAAAATCTTCTCCCACATGCAATGTTGCAAATAGAGAATAGAAAATACACATGAGAACTGCTGTGATTTCTTTGTCCTAGCTGGCAGTGCTGGAAATCATACAGGATTAGAGCCACAGGTTCATCAGTCTGCAAAATTATAAAAGTGAGATTAGTGGTGACTTCCCTCTGTCCCAAGGATTTTTTTTCAATTTACATACCCAAAATGATCTAATACTTTAATTACTTCAGTGACGGTTTACAGGGACAGTTCCTTAGCAGAAGGGAATTGTTCTCTTTTCAAGTTCATCTAAACCCACTGATAAATATTAAGAAATGTATCTAGGAAATGAAAGATCAGCAGTCTGGTTTGGGCTCTGCTACAAAACTTCTGTCTACATTGGCACCGAGCTCTGATCGCTCATTTGGAAAGACAGCAACCCTTATCCACCCCATCAGGATTCCTGAGCCTCAATTTATTAATGGGGTTGACTTTGCTTGATTCAAGTACATCTCAGTCACATCCTCTGACATCTTCTACTATTTATTAGAAATGTACTTTCTGCATTGTGATAAAATCCAGGGAAGCTCATCCTAGAAGGCTGAGACTGCACAGTTATCACAGGCTGAACAGAGACTGCCTGTGTAGGGCCAGATTATCAGGATGAGGAGACCATAATAGGAGACATTGTGGTCTGCTGCCATGGTCCCAACCACAGAGCTGGGTCACCAGAGGTGAAGGTAAATGGGAAATGTGTCTGTGTTGTAGCTACCCTGGCAGCTCCTTTTGGTACACAAGGCCTTGAACATTTTACTGGGCAATAAAAGAATGTTAAACAGTCCCCTCCTCTCCCTCTTCAAGGTCAGCTGTTGCTTTCATAACCCCTTGAATCCCACATAAAACTGTATCATAGGCATTGTTTGCACCATTCCCACATATATAATCTGTTGTAAGTGTGAAAACAGAGTGAAATATTTATATTGCTAATAAATGATATCTAACCTTGGAGAAAAAAATAAGACCCCCACTACCACCATTGTGGTGTACAGCACAGGAACCTTGGCCTTTTTTTCTTCTGGGTGATTTTGGTAAAACCACTTCAGCTCTCTGAGCCTGATTTTAATTTATAAATGGGGCGAAGGACACATGCCCTTATTTGAAATACATATGGGAAATTTGCTTGATGACAGGTTAGAGGTATTGACCAGAGCCACTCAGGAAAGATAAGAATTCAAAAAGAAGTGGTGGGTTACAACTGGAAGAGTGACAAATATATTTCAAATTTCTCTCTTATCTGTGAGAAGTCTTGTTTGCCAGATATATTTCCAGACAATAACAATTTTAGTTTTAGAATACCATTAGAATAACAACAACAAAAAAAGACAAGTAGACACTTCTGAACTTAAGATACTCACCCAAAAAGATCTTTATGAATTTGGAAGCTTTTTTCCCCCAACTTCTCTCACAGAGAAAACTATGCAACTATGGTTGCATCTTTGAAAAGGGTAGAATACCATGGCCAATTCTTTGATGTGTGATGAAATAGAATTCACGATAATTCCTATCATCTTGAATATTTTCTAAAGGAAACAGCAGGAAGAATTATGACTTCAAGAAGATGCTGACATAATCAGCTTTCTCTCTCTTTTGAATTTCAAAACAACAATGAACAGACACTCTGGGGCCAGCATTCTCCTTGGTATAACTCCAGCAAGGCCCAGAGTTCTGAACACACAGAATTTGGCCAGAAACATGTTATTGGTCAATGCATGTTTGGGTGGGTTGGTTGGTTTTGGTTTGGTGCAAGTTTCAGCTGTCTATCAAAGCAAGGTTTATATACCAAGTGTGCTCATGTCTATCTGGCAGCAAGGCAGTGAAAGAAACAGTTGATTATATTTCTTTTCCAGTGTCCCTTTGCTGGAATTTTATTCTTCTCAGACAAGGGTTCAAAACTGTGGAAAGTAATTGGAATATAAACAAAGTTTCAAATGCTACCACTGGAATGTGTGTCTCCCATGAGCTGATTTGAAACACTAGGTCTGAATATCCCTCAAACTTGGATCCTTTTCAGATCTAAATTCTGTATGGAGGTCCAGGTCCAGCAATACTGATATCTGGATTCACAAGCCAGCAAACATGTAAACTAAACAGAGTTCCAAGCCCAGGTCAGAAAATTTCCACATTCCTCATTTCACCAACCTCTTCTGTGTTTGAGCAACCCTGAAGATTGTTTTGCATCACTGAAGTAGCACAAAATAGCTCAGAGAGATAAAATGAACATGATGCAGGGACTGGGGTCAACAGGTCAGTTCCCAATCAAGAAAAAGGCTTTAGAAGGAGAGCAGAAATGGCAAGCCCTGAAGAAAGCACTGGGTCACGAAAAAGCTGGATTGTGGGAACAACCTAAAATGGCTTTCCCTTTGGGATCTCAGCTGCAGTGGCATTGCTGGCTGCTCCAGAGGACTCAATGTGTTTGGGTCATGGAGCTGTCTTCTGGGAGACAACAGCTGGAAGCAGTGGGGAGAATGAACCACAGGGAGGAAGAAGGTCCTAGACATCCTGCTCCAAACTTTGCAGAGGAAGGCAACGCAGCAGAGCTCAGCAGACCATATAACTTCCAATCTTGATACTTTGAGAGAGAATAGGATATCAGAGCAGCTTAAGAAAACAAGCTTCACTGTATATATTGTTAGTAAAAAGAGAGAATGGAGCACTGCGTGGCTGAAATGAATGAAAAGGGGATGGAGAAGGGAACAGTCAAGCATTCTTGGCAGTGCCTAGAAAAGGGGAAAGAAAACTGACACTCCTTGATAAACAGTCTCAGGACTGAAGATGCCTTTGTTTTTTTGCCAAAAAATGTTAAATGAAGTAGAGTGGTCTTTTTGCCCTGCAAGATTAATTTTTCAAAAATGCAGAAAACCCCATTCACCTTCCCACATGCCCTTTTGCTGAGTGCTTTCAGAGACAGTTCTCAGCAAAGAATACATTGGAACAATCTATCTCTGGTATGCACCCAAAGAAGTCAATAAAGCAACCCAAAAGAAGAGACTTTTCCCATTTGATGTAATCTGAAATATGTGAAATAACCTATTGGAGAAAATGGAAAGAGAGGAAAGATCACCCTTCACTTAGATAGTTCATTTCAATTCCCTGAGCAAATATTTGAATATTTGCCAGCGTAGCTCCCGGATATATTAACATAGAACAAGTAATAAAATTGAGGGACAAAATAATATTCTGTATAATTTGTTTTCTGAAATCATGTTACTTGAGAAAGGAAACTCACAGATATATTCACCAGCATTTGGTTAGTCAAGGCCTTTTAAAAATTCAGAATATCACTTCCAAATTTCAGAGGGTTTTCAAAATGCAAAGTGAAAAAATCTATCCACATCTTCCTGAGGCACAGTATATTGATGGTATATTAAAAACAATACATTCAGTTTGACAATGGTATGACACAAAATTCTGGTGCAAAGTTTATGGCCCTCCAATCACAGGTGATTTTACCTGGACTCATTTTTGCAATGGAACCGGAAGACAAAGTTACATTGCTTGACTTTCTCAGACCAGACTACAGTGGGAAAATGTTCATGAATTGTACATTTCCAATTTTCTTCTGGGACACCCCTGGCCGTAGCTGTCCCCATCAGCCGGCGGGTCTGACCAGCGCTACCACCTAGTGGCCCTGCAACCACCCAAACCCTACAGAGCACACAGCACCGACCTCCAAACTCCAGGGTGTCCAGCAGACAGTTCTCTGTGTTACAAACTGGTCCAGAGCCCAGTGCCATCCATCTGTCAGTCTGGACGTGGACAAAGCCCAGAGTGCTACAGCTTCCAGCAGGTTCACACGCATCTCCTTTTAGGAATAAGGTAGGTGGTTAACTTCCAAGAATGAAGTGAAGGTGATATATTTCTTAGTATCCAAAATGGCAATACATGGCATCTATACAGCAGATGGTCCTGTAACTGGCTAGAAAACCTTTCAACACCCTATGTAGGGAACCACAGCCCTCTACACTTAAAGTATTCAGGACTGGAGAACATAGACTGCATGAAGGTAAAGCAGGGGAGGAAATGGGATGAGGAAATTGCATCCCTCCCCCCCAAAAAAAAAAAA